>SJYF01000097.1:17933582-17967304 GCA_006410515.1 Procapra przewalskii
TTTTTTTTTTTTGCATTGATCACTAAGGAAGGCTTTCTTATCTGTCCTTCCTATGCTTAAGAACTCTGCAATCAAATGAGCATATCTTTCCTTTTCTCCTTTGCCTTTTGTTTCTTTTCATTTCCCAGCTATTTGTAAAGCCTCCTCAGACAGCCACTTTGCCTCTTTGCATTTCTTTTTCTTGGGAATGGTCTTTATCAATGCCTCTTGTGCAACGTCATGAATCTACATCCATGGTTCTTCAGGCTGTCTGTCAGATCTAATCCCTTGAATCTATTTGTCACTTCCATTGTATAATCATAAGGGATTTTATTTAAGTCATGCCTAAATGGTTTAGTTCTCCCTACTTTCTTCAATTTCAGTCTGAAATTTTCAACAAAGAGTTCATGATCTGAGCCACAGTCAGCTCTCTGTCTTGTTTTTGCTGACTGTATAGAACTTCTCCATCTTTGGATGCAAAGAATATAATCAATCTGATTTTAGTATTGACCATCTGGTGATGTCTATGTGTAGAGTTTTCTCTCATGTTGTTGGGGGAGGGTGTTTGCTATGACCAGTGTGTTCTCTTGGCAACACCCTGTTAGCCTTTGACCTGCTTTGTTTTGTATTCCAAGGCCAAATTTGTGTGCCACTACAGTTATCTCTTGACTTCCTACTTTTGCATTCCAGTCCTCTATGATGAAAAGTACATCTTTTTGAGTGTTAGTTCTAGAAGGCCTGTAGAATAGCTTGATATAATTGCTTTGCCAATTTACTTGGAAAATGTGTAGGGGTTCACTTCTAGTCCATCTTAAGAGAGAACTTTGGGATGTAGCATCTTACAAATCTTCCAGACCATTATTTCTCCTACTTCTGCTTCACCTATAAAGATGTTTTGCTCTATGCTTTTCTAAAACACACAGAAGCAAAATGAGTTATATGTCTAACATCTTGAACACTCAGGAAAATAAAACATTAATTGGTTTTCCCATAGAACTATATTATGTTAGGCTCCATTCTTTTTTTTATCTAAGAGACAGCATCCAATAGATTATAGGATTGTCTATGGTTTCCATCCTGGCCAAGGGCAAAACATTTGGTAATTCATTATAGGAATGTGGGTCTCCTACTCTACATATTTTTGGGGAAGAACAGCCCTTTTGGAAATAAAACAACACTTATCATTACCCCGAGTTGAATTTTGCTTCCATTGTATTAAATTGAACAAGGGAATATTGTACATCAGACATAGTAGGTTCTTTAAGAGGCAAATAAACACGTTTAATTTTAAGGTGAACTTTTTCACTTGAACTTTTATTTCTGACATTTAATAGTCTTGGAGGATAACATTTTGATGATGTTTAATAAAATGTACATGTTCAATAATGTGTTGTCACTGCCCTTCATTTAATTTCTAACTACATGGCATGTACTGTGGAGAGTGAAACTTGCATACATAATTCTTAATTCTCACAGCAACTCAGCCAAATAGATATTACAATCTGTTTTATGCAATAAGGTTAATTTGGAAGAGATCAGATAATTAAAGGAAGAAAGATCGGCACTGAAATTGTGTCTTGCTGATTTCATCAGTTAAAACATTTTTATAAGTAGTGCTCTTATATTATATTTAGAGTGAAAATTAGAGATGGCAAAGAAAGAAAAAGTATTATAATAAAGAACCTAGAAGTTTAAACATATGTATATGTATACATTTAATTAATCGTTATTTCATGGTTATTAATTAAATGAATAAATTAAAATATGTATTTTAAAATCATGTAGAAATTAAAAGGGAAATTTTTCCTAGAAAGAAAATAGCTCTTCTGATAAAAGCCACTTGTAAAGCCATAAATATTTACAATTCAGCTCAAATATTTAATTTTGTTTCCAAGTTGAGATTACTAGCTGAAATTTCTCTAAATGTCTAAATTAGGGGAAAAAGAATGAACATTACCTGAAATATATTGAAATAGTTTACTAATTTATACTACATTTAAAATGTCACCTTATAAGTATAAATCAAAAATATATATGAGAACTGAAATAGGAATATAGGCACAAATAAGCTTATTGTAAATGACTTAAAGGTGAAGAAGAGGTGGTATCTGCTGCCACATGTACAGAGATTTGAAGCCATCACTTCTGTTTTCACTTCAGATAAAGACTCAAAAAATTGAAACTCTACAACCCTTCTTAGATCCATTAGAATGTTGAGGTCATGGGTAAACTGCCAACATGAAAAACTGAAGCAAGAGCCAAATACAGAGAATCCCAGCCTAGTGTAAGCAGATGGCTCTGGAACTAAGTGACTGAAAGATTTACATAGTAATTAACAAATTGACGGAGGTTCAGTGTGAACTAGAGTTAAAACAATTGAGGCCCTTTGGTGAATTTTACCTCCAGAAGCAGTATCAGATTATCACAGATAAAACCAGAAAAATATCGCCTTATGCTCAGGCTGGCAAATGTGAAAAGCAGTTTGTTTTGTTGTTGTTGTTGTTGTTGTTGTAACAAGTTAAGGGGGAACGTAACCAAGCTTAGACTGTTCTGTTTGCCTTAGAAAAAGCTCACACACCTAACTGTCTATATCCTGAGAGATAGTCCCATCAGTAGAATTCCTGTTTTTCAATTAAAAAAGCCAAAATAAATTTATCTACTTATTTATATATGTGTGTTTTCAAATCCCTTGGAAAAAAGTCATATCTTGAATCACATTTTTTTCTTGTTTTCTTAAACATGATTCTGATGTTTAATGTAAATGCTATATAATCTGTAGTTTAAGTAAGAAGTGAAAGATATTTATGAGTAAAAAGTGCAACCAAATTGCCTTCTACATCTACTTGACTTGTCTGTGTTTTATTTTCCTCATCTGTACAATATGATGTACAGTGTACATCAGTTCAGTTCAGTCACTCAGTCGTGTCCAACTGTTTACAACTCCATGAATCGTAGCACACCAGGCCTCCCTGTCCATCACCAACTCCCAGAGTCCACCCAAACTCATGTTCATTGAGTTGGTGATGCCATCCAACCATCTCATCCTCTGTCCTCCCCTTCTTCTCCTGCCCTCAATCTTTCCCAGCATCAGGGTCTTTTCAAATGAGTCAGCTCTCCTCATGAGGTGGCCGAAGTTTTGGAGTTTCAGCTTCAACATCAGTCCCTCCAATGGACACCCAGGACTGATCTCCTTTAGGATGGACTGGTTGGATCTCCTTGCAGTCCAAAGGACTCTCAGGAGTCTTCTCCAACACCACAGTTCAAAAGCATGAATACTTCGGCGCTCAGCTTTCCTTATAGCCCAACTCTCACATCCATACATGACCACTAGAAAAACCATAGCCTTGACTAGATAGACCTTTGTTGGCAAAGTAATGTCTCTGCTTTTTAATGTGCTATCTAGGTTGGTCATAACTTTCCTTCCAAGGAGTAAACATCTTTTAATTTCATAGCTGCAATCAGCATCCACAGTCATTTTGGAGCCCAGAAAAAAAAGTCAGCCACTGTTTCCCCATCTATTTCCCATGAAGTGATGGGACCAGATGCCATGATCTTCATTTTCTGAATGTTGAGCTTTAAGCCAACTTTTTCACTCTCCTCTTTCACTTTCATCAAGAGGCTTTTTAGTTCCTCTTCACTTTCTGCCATAAGGGTGGTGTTATCTGCATATCTGAGGTTGTTGATATTTCTCCCTGCAATCTTGATTCCAGCTTGTGTTTCTTCCAGCCCAGGGTTTCTCATGATGCACTCTGCATATAAGCTAAATAATCAGTGTGACAATATACAGCCTTGATGTATTTACTCCTTTTCCTTTTCCTATTTGGAACCAGTGTACATAGCACAGTGTAATAGCCTCTACCTTGCAGGGTGTCTGTGAGGATTTGAATGAGTTTTGTATAAGTAGTGTTTGATGCTGCCCCTGTTGTTATTACTGTTATTGTTGCCATTGTTGTTTATAATGGGTAACAAGTTGACTCATATTCACATAACCAACAGGAAACTGTCCTCTCCATCCCATGTTAACCACTGGAAATGTTGATTACTTAGTAGCAACATTTGTACAGGAAGCCCTTCAGTAGTTTATATCTATTAATATATAATATCTTGCTTTGGGGACAGAGACCCACATTGTTTTCTGACAATTACTATTATCTCATCAAGCAACCAGTTTTGAAGTTATCTTTCTCAGCTAGAGACATACGCAAATATTATGTATGCCACTGCTGCTGCTGCTAAGTCACTTCAGTCGTGTCCAACTCTGTGTGACCCCATAGATGACAGCCCACCAGGCTCCCCCATCCCTGGAATGCTCCAGACAAGAACACTGGAGTGGGTCGCCATTTCCTACTCCAATGCATGAAAGTGAAAAGTGAAAGGGAAGTCCATCAGTCAGGTCTGACTCTTTGCAACCCCATGGACTGCAGCCCACCAGTCTCCTCCGTCCGCGGGATTTTCCAGGCAAGAGTACTGGAGTGAGGTGCCATTGCCTTCTCTGAAATATTATGTATACTCATACTCAATTAAACCCCAAATGACTAACACGGCCTATCAGCTTGTCATATTTTTCCACTTACTATAGCATAGGTGTCTTGTCAGCTTTATGAAAAGTTTGTGGCAGAGTTATGCATCCTCTGACAAGTTTGCTATAACTGCTTAAATCCCTTACACATAAAATCCTAAGAAGTTCTCCAGAAGAAAAAGAAAAATGAAAACAAAATCTTTAACCATTCTGCCTTCTATTCTCTGCTTTATCTTCACGTTTCTGTGAATCTTGATTTAGTATAAATGTGTCATTAATCTTTAACATATCAACTCAAGAACACAGTTAAAGTCAAATAGAATAATGAGTGTCATTAAAGGAATACAGAGGAGCACATGCAAGAACGCATTCAACAACTCCATATGCTGCAAAGTTACACACACAACACACCCACTAATTTGCACAGATCCAGAATTTTTAATACCTTGTTATAAAGCAAGGTTTGATAAATCTTTTCTGCAACAGGCCATAATGTAAACAAGTTATGCTTTATGGGCACAGTAATCTCTGTTATAACTACCCAAATTGTGACATGGAAGTAAACACAGATAGTACTAGAGTGAATAAGAATGTATTTTCTAATAAAATGTTATTCACAGATGCTGAATCTTCATTACATATAATTTTCATATGGACCACATATTATTCTTCCTAAAAATTTTGTGAACTAATTAAAAATAGAAAAGCAATTCACAGCTCACAGACCATACAAAATGTATGACAGGCTCAATTTGGCCCATAGGTAATTATTTCTTGATGCTTGATACACTTTTAAGGTGAATTATTTAGTCTAATGGGGAAGGATATGGCAACCCACTCTAGTGATCTTGTCTGGGAAATCTCATCGGCAGAGGAGCCTGGTGAGCTACAGTCTGTGGAGTCTCAAGAGTCAGACACGACTTAGTGACTAAACAACAACATTTAATCTAAACATTGAAACCATAACCTAAATCAACTAGCAATATAAATGTCTCAAGGCATGGATTATAATATCAGCTTTACATTCATGATTTATTTTGTTAGGTTTTGCACTTTGACATCAGAAATAACATATTATAATTTCACAACTACCACTAGTTTGAAAGCCTTGAATAAAGACATAACCTCTGGGAATCTCTGTTTCCAAAAATTCAGAATAAGACAGATTAATTATATTAGTAGTGCCAAACTATCACCAATGATCAGAATCATCTATGGAGAAGCCAAGTCCTACCACTGAGAGATGTGCTTTCACATGGTGATTTCAACCTACAGACAGGGTTGAAAACTATTGGTTATGATATCCAGATCTCTTCTTGCTCCATAAATTCAAGTATTTACCTACTGTATGTTTTACACATTAGCATAGTATTCAACAGTGATATAGTATGACTTCAGAGAATAATGATACAAATAATGAGTAGAAAGCCTCTGTAAAACATCTATAACTATTTAATTCCTCTTTTTTATGGTAGCACAAAAGAAAAACATATTTCACTTCTGTTAACTTATTAGCGAAATGAATAGGAAAGAAAGAATGAATAGATTCAATCAGTACAGTTCAGTTCAGTCACTCAGTCATGTCCAAGTCTTTGTGAGCCCATGGACTGCAGCACACCAGGCCTCTCTGTCCATCAACAATTTCCGAAGCTTACTCAAACTCATGTCCATTGAGTCGCTGATGCCATCCAACCATCTCATCTTCTGTCACCCCCTTTTCCTTCTGCCTTCTATTATTCCAAGACTCAAGGTCTTTTCTAATGAGTCAGTTTTTTGCATCAGATGGCCAAAGTATTAGAGTTTCAGCTTCAACATCAGTCTTTTCAATGAATATTCAGGACTGATTTCCTTTAGGATATACTGGTTGAATCTCCTTGCTGTCCAAGGGACTCTCAAGAGTCTTCTCCAACACCACAGGTCAAAAGCATCAGTTCTTCAGTGCTCAGCTTTCTTTATAGTCTAACTTTCACATCCATACATGACTACTGGAAAAACCATACCTTTGACTAGATGGACCATTGTTGGCAAAGTAATGTCTCTGTTTTTTAATATGGTGTCTAGTTTTGTCATAACTTTTCTTCCAAGGGACAAGCATCTTTTGATTTCATGGTGGCAGTCACCATCTACAGTGATTTTGGAGCCCCCCAAAAATAAAGTCAGTCACTATTTCTACTGTTTCCCTATCTATTTGTCATGAAATAATGGGACCAGATGCCATGGTCTTTAGTTTCAATAGAGACATTGAATGTTCTAAGAATAGATTCAGTAGAAAATGAATAAGCAAAGCAAAGCAGCAACCATACATATTTTAATCTCAATAAGTAAACCATAAAAATCTTGGAGGAGAAAAAAGCAACAACCATAAAAAAAATCTGTGTTTTTCTTAACATTTCTCTGAAACCCTAATTCCTGCACTTTAGGGTTCTTTGTAACTGAATGACTGCAACATCATTTTCTGCTTCCTTTATCCCTATTCTAAAGATAGTTTATTCTAAAGATATGCCAAAATGTAATGTACAACATCACAGTATTGATTGCTTCCTTTTAACTTTCTAGCTTTCCACTGTAAATATCTTTTCTCTACTTACCTTCTTGATTCATTGTCAATTGTCAAATTAAAAAAAAATGATCATCAGGAAAATCAGATAATAAAACAAAGCTTAGCATTTAGACTTTTTATAATAATGGAGAAAAACACGCACACAAAACACCCACATGCACATACTCACACACTCCTTAACAGAGCTTCAGTAATGTCACAAGTTTTGGATATTTGGAAAACAAATATTCAGGACTTTTATGGTAGGAACTGAGTGACATTTAGATGGATCTTTCAAAGCAGGAAACTATTTGAATTAGGGCAGAGGTTATAAATTAATGGCTTTGAACAGTAAGAAACTAGTCTTGAAAGGAGTTTTAATAAGCATGCTATCACTCTTGACTAGTTACTGAATTTGGTTCACAATCTTATCTTAAAAATAAATATGAATAAATACCTAAAGTTGGTTTTGCTTGCTTTCCATATTTTTTTTAAACACGGGAACATATAAATACTCTTAGCACCTATATTACACAAAGACAGAAAAGTATGCTGGTTTGACACAAGAAGAGAAAATATGTTCATATTAATTCTCATTGAATGTGTTGGTGATGTTTTAGGCTAAACCGGAATATAAATCATTATATTCTGGGGATATAGTTAATAGAGTCCAATACCACTGTTTGCTATGTCTCTGCAGTAGATAGAAACACTCCCCATTCTCCCAAAGATGTCTACTTCTTAAACCCCAGAACCTGTGACTATGTTACATTACATAGAAACATATAATTTAAAGTTACATATAAATTTAAATTTTCTAATTAATTGATCTTAAAAATAGGATGTATTCTAGATTATCTAAGTGGACACAGTATAATCTTCAAAATAGAAGCAGAGAGAAGACTTCTAGGATGACAGTGTGAGGAGATCCAGCACCCTTGCCTCAATGAAACTAGTGACAATTATTTAAAGAAAAAGCCTTCCTGATGCATAACACCATAGATACAGCAACACTGAGTGAGGAATATAGACATCGCAAATATAATTCAGCCCTGAAGTGGGGGAGACCAGTAGTATCCAAAGTTCTTATAATACATTATTTATAATGTCCACTTTGCAAAAACAAAGTATAAAGCATGCAAAAAAATCTGGGAAGTAGAGTACATACATTGGGACAAAAGCAGGCTGTGTGTATGAGCAAACAGATGTCACATTTAACAGGAAAAGACTTCGAGGTGATCACTATAAATATGTTCTCAGAAATGAAGGGAATCATAAAATAAAAAGTAAAGGAAGATATGATGACAATGTCACATCAAAAATAGAATATCAATAAAGAGATAGAAATTATATTAAAAAGAAAAACTGAAATTTTGAAGCTGATAAGTGTCATAGCTGAAGTGAAGTATACATCAGATGAGCTCGATTATTTATACTTGAGTTGACAGAAGAAATAATCAGCAAATTTGAAGATAGATTGATGTGGATTGTGCTATCTAAAGAAGAAAGAGAAAAAAAAAAAAGAAAGAAGAAAAATGAAATGCCCCCCACCTCAGGGAAATCTGGCACACCCATTAAGTGTATTAACATACATGTTATGGTGACCATAGAAAACTAATACTGACCAACTGTGATGGTTATTTAGTATGCCAACGTGGATAAGCTATAGTCTTAAGTTAAATTAGGTGCTGCTGTGAAGATATTTTGTAGAAGACTTTAAGGACAGATTATTCTGGATCATCTGCATGGGACTGATTCAGTTCATTACAAAGCATTTAAAACAGAGCTGAGTCTTCTCTGAAGAAGAATTCCAGTCTATGCCTGAAAGTTTCAGTCTATCCTTTGTGGAAATCTGACTACAAATTTAGGACTTGCCTAATCAACTCCCACAAACACATTAGCCAATTTCCTATGATCCAGCTCTCAATATACACCAACTGATTCTACTTTTCTTAATCAACTCTAATAATTATAGCTACATGTGAAGTGTTCATCGCAGCTCTTTCAACATTTATTTGGGAAAAAAATGTTGACTAATAATTTGTTAGAAATCCTCATAGGATAACAACTGCATAACATTTTTGACAATGACTGAGAAATGCCAGTTGACTACAGTGGCCAACTTGTCCTTAACAATAGTGAAAGATTTCATTATTTTATTTTTAAATTTGAGATTCTCTGGTGCCAACAACTGACCATTCTGAAAGTGTCAAGAATTATTCTCTTTTAACTTGTGAAGATTCTTTTTCCAGTATCCCTTGATCTATTTTAGTGATAGATAGTGAACAGTGAAATCTGACTTGGACAGACTTTTACTTGGTAAGGAGTAAGTATACTACTCAAGTATAAATAATCGAGCTCATGTGATGTATATTTCACTTCAGCTATGACACTTATCAGGGGTAAGTGTCTAGGGGTAAGTGTCTTCTAGGGATAAGTCAAGATCTGTTGAGGCATATCTGACCTGATAGTCTCCTTTATCGATCTTAAACTATGCTCCATCAACTAAAGTGATATTAAATCTGGATTTTTTTTATAAGAGTTTCTAATAAATCTGTTCAGAGCCAAGCAGTTTTTCAGATAAATACTGGAAAGTTATGAGTTTTTCATTGTTTAGGAAATTGGAAAAGACTTGAAGATTTAAAGTATTATGAATGAAATAGATGAAGAGAAAAATAATAGGATTTTATAGGATAAGTGTGTCATATTTTTGAGGAAAAAAGAGTGTATTTTCAGTGAATAAAAAGATTATAAAGCACTGAGCCATGTAGTTTAGTGAAAGCTTTAAAATAAGGCAGCATTCAGTTCAGTTCAGTTCAGTTCAGTTGCTCAGTCGTGTCTGACTCTTTGCTACTCCATGAATCGCAGCTCCCCAGTCCTCCTTGTCCGTCACCAACTCCCGGAGTTCACTCAGATTCGCATCCATCGAGTCAGTGATGCCATCCAGCCATCTCATCCTCGGTCGTCCCCTTCTGCCCCCAATCCCTCCTAACATCAAAGTCTGGCCAAAGTACTGGAGTTTCAGCTTTAGCATCATTCCTTCCAAGAAATTCCAGGGTTGATCTCCTTCAGAATGGACTGGTTGGATCTCCTTGCTGTCCAAGGGACTCTCAGGAGTCTTCTCCAATACCGCAGTTCAAAAGCACCAATTCTTTGGCACTCAGCCTTCTTCACAGCCCAACTCTCACATCCATACATGACTACTGGAAAAACCATAGCCTTGACTAGACAGACTTTAGTTGGCAAAGTAATGTCTCTGCTTTTGAATACGCTATCTAGGTTGGTCATAACTTTTCTTCCAAGGAGTAAGCGTCTTCTAATTTCATGGCTGCAGTCACCATCTGCAGTGATTTTGGAGCCCCCCAAAATAAAGTCTGACACTGTTTCCACTGTTTCTCCATCTATTTCCCATGGAGTGATGCGACTGGATGCCATAATCTTCTTTTTTTGAATGTTGAGCTTTAAGCCAACTTTTTCACTCTCCCCTTTTACTTTCATCAAGAGGCTTTTTAGCTCCTCTTCACTTTCTGCCATAAGGGTAGTGTCATCTGTATGTCTGAGGTTATTGATATTTCTTCCGGCAATCTTGATTCCAGCTTGTGTTTCTTCCAGCCCAGAGTTTCTCATGATGTACTCTGTATATAAGTTAAATAAGCAGGTTTTACTAACTTAGATTTAGCTGCTATTTCATTGAGCCAAAAATGGCGAAATTTCTGGCTCTAGTCCAAATGAAAAGCTGTAGTAAGTTACTGATCATTGATAATTTACATAAAGCTGTCTTTCTATCAAGTGCTTCTCCAGACAACTCTACCAAGACGTAGATAGATCTGAAATTATAAGACAGACTTGAATTTGAGAGTTTTTGGAAGTGCTAATTTTAAGTTGCATAATCTTTAATGCTCTTTTAGTTCCTAAGGAAGAATTTTTCTTTACTATATTTGACTGTGCTAAGTCACTTTAGTCAAATATAGTTTGAGGAGCCCTCCAGATTCCTCTGTCCATCAGATTATACAGGCAAGAATACTAGAGTGGGTTGCCATGCCCTCTTCCCTTCTCAACCCACATCTCTTACATCTCCTGCATTGGCAGATTCTTTACCACCAGAACCACCTAAGTCAAATATTGCCATTATAATTGCAGAAAAGTTGGAAATCCATTTTCTACAGGAATCAGTGGGATTTGAAAACTGTCTTAATTATCTTTAAGAGATCAGGAGTGTCTGAATTGTTTGTAATCTGTCAGAAATGAGATGACTATCTCCTCTGGCTATACCAAGTCCTTTCACATAAAAATGTAAAGTTTCCTTTGAAAATTTTAAATCCTTCTGAAGCTCAAACGATAAGACAATAAATATAATCAATGTGCTCATTCCACCATTCAGTTCAGTTCAGTCTCTCAGTCGTGTCCAACTCTGCAACCCCATGAATCACAGCACACCAGGCCTCCCTGTCCATCACCAACAGAGCAATCAGACATTCACATAAGTACACTTTAGTTCTTGAATAACTTTTTACCTTGGATAAAGAATTGTGTGCAAGGAAATGCCTGAGTAATCCAGAGATGCTGATGTTTCCTGGAAAAGGCAAACAAGTATTATGTATTTACCTGAAGGACACTAAAGGTAGAACATAGGTTGACAATTATAATGCAGCCCAGGGATAAAGAACTATTTACATTCAATACCACAAGAAAGTGTAGTGTGACTATTTCAATTTGGCCCTGGGTTGGTTACTATTTCAGCAAGCCGCTTCAGATGAGTTTCTTTGCTGAGACAATATAATTATATAGAAAGGGGCAAGGGATGACCTTGAATTCTGCAAGGCTTTCAAATAGTGATTTTCAGTTCAGTCAGTTCAGTCGCTCAGTTGTGTCTGACTCTGTAAGCCCATGGACTGTAGCATCCCAGGCCTCCATGTCCATCACCAACTCCCAGTTTACTCAAACTCATGTCCACTGAGTAACTGATGCCATCCAACCATCTCACCCTCTGTCCTCTCCTTCTCCTCCTGCCTTCAATCTTTCCCAGCATCAGGGCCTTTTCAAATGAGTCAGTTCTTCACATCAGGTGGCCAAAGTATTGGAGTTTCAGCTTCAGCTTCAGTCCCTCCAATGAATACGCAGGACTGATTTTCTTTAGGATGGACTTGGATCTCCTTGCAGTCCAAAGGACTCTCAAGAGTCTACTTCAACACCACAGTTCAAAAGCATCAATTCTTTGGTGCTCCACTTTCTTTATAGACCAATTCTCCTATCCATACATGACTATTGGAAAAACCATAGCTTTGATTAGATGGACCTTTGTTGGCAAACTGATGTCTCTGTTTTTAATATGCTATCTAGGTTGGTCATAACTTTTCTTCCAAAGAACAAGCGTCTTTTAATTTCGTGGCTGCAGTCACCATCTGCAGTGAGTTTAAAGCCCCCCACCAAAAAAAAAAAAATAAAGTCTGCCACTGTTTTCCCATCTATTTGCCATGAAGTGATGGGACCGGATGCCATGATTTTAGTTTTCTGAATGTTGAGTTTTAAGCCAACTTTTTCACTATCCTCTTTCACTTTCATCAAGAGGCTTTTTAGTTCTTCTTCACTTTCTGCCATAAGGGTGGTGTCATCTGCATATCTGAGGTTATTGATATTTCTCCCAGCAATCTTGATTCCAGGTTGTGCTTCTTCCAGACCAGCATCTCTCATAATGTACTCTGCAAATAAGTTAAATAAGCAGGGTGACAATACACAGCCTTGATGTACTCCTTTCCCTATTTGGAACTAGTCTTTTAGTTTTTCTTTAATTTCTAGTTTTAAGGGGTGCTGTGCAAGCCTGCTTCTACAGTTATTGATGTATCAATTGGTACCTTTGTCTGTTTAGCCCCAATAATTATGTGATTCAGTAGAAATTTGGCTTGCAAAAAGAGATCTTCAATTTGGGCTTGACGTACACACACAGATATTGTTAAGACAATGTTCAAAATAGCTATGGTCTGATTATAAATTGAGCTGTCCTTGGAGTTAATAAAAGGCAGTAAATTAGAGAGCATTTGATCTGAGAATTCTATTTGCATAGGAATCCTCTTCTTAATTAGCAGATGTGATATCACAAAATAGAAAAGACTATCCCTCAATTTTAAGGTCTGAAGATAATGATTATAGGATAAGAGGTGAGGAAAACCTGAGAAGTATGAGAGATGCCTGTCCTGTAATTAGTTTTTGACCCTGAAGAAGAAGCTGTGCTCAGTTAAAGGGTGCACATTAAATATTGTGGCACCCAAGTCATCACGCATTTTCAAGTGTTCTGTTTAAATATTTGCATGGAAATTCTCTTTGTGAATTTAAGTGTAAAATAGACACTTGGCCCTCCATTGAGCAGTGTTATTAATCTTCAACCTTTCTTTTTTCTTTTTCATTCAGTGTCTTAGATAGTATAAGATAATTATTTTTCCAATGTTCATTCTATCAAATCTACACTTCTCGTTATCAAAAGTCTCCCTCATCTTGATGATTAATAACAGATATGGAAGCATCTAAGGCCACCAACTCATTCTGTATCTTTTTATGCTTTGGTTCCTAGGCTCTTTCAAAATATCTATAGAGGTATTGAAGTTTTGGTAACAGGGCTAATTCTCACTGCTATATATTTTTCACATTATATTCTCATTTCTGGCTTATATTGTTCTTAAAAAGAAGAGTTTAGCTCATGTATACTTCAGGATCAACTGCTTAATGCTACCTAAACGTGTTAGAAAATCTATTCCTGAAATTTCAAATGGACTAATTTCTTCTTTACCTGGAAATACAGATTAGAGTCCAATCTACTTTCTTAGTAAAGACATTAAAGATAGTCTTCAAAATATCTTAAAGAACCTGTCAAGCTTCTAAGAACTTCTCTGATTTTCAATGTAATGAGTGGACTGAAGTGGGGAGAAAGATTTTCTCACAACACTGAGATGTTTCTGCCTTGCATTCTCATCCAATTGTTTGAAATTAATATGGACAGGAGCTCTGCATCTTCCTAGATCTGTTCTGAATCCTTCTGGGAATTTTGTTCTTTGATGTCTAGGCTTCAGAAAGCTTTTCACAAGAATGAAGCTAAGGCTTAAAATTGGTCACAAAGAGCCTGCTCTAATCCAGAAGGTTTAACTTTAAAAGGTAATTAAAATATGAAGGTTTGCTGTTCAGCAGGGGGAAGAGGAAGTAGGCCAGAAGAAGGGGTCAGAGCAAAGCATAATGGAGGATTATAAGGGCGAAAAAAGGAATAGTGGAATAAGGTCTCTTAGGTCTGAGATATGATTTCAGCATATAAAAAAGAAAAAGAGTTTTACAATTTTCATTTAAATTGGCTAAAAATCTTTTACAGAAATGATTTTAGAATCTGAATTTCTTTTGTAAGCTCTCCCTTAGCAGCCAAAGAACTCTGAATGTTGGATGTTTGGGAATGCATTCCTCCTTTTGTTCTAATTTTTACTGCAATTGTAATTTATCCTTGAGAATTTATGCGATTTAGAATATAAATGCATAATTAAGTTATAGAATTGTTGAAGAAATATATTGTCAGGTATTTCTCCAGCAAAGATGAGTTTATTCAGGGTCAGCCAACTGCAGTTCAGTGTCTGCAACCATGGAGGGCCACATGCAAGTCCCTAAAGGGCAAGGGAAGAAGATGCTTTCATAGAGGGGAAAAGGAATTCTTAGATTAAAAACATCACAGCGTTCTCTCTCCTACCCATCTTGTTACATAAATGTGGCTTCAGCAGGTCTTCTTCAGATGTCATCAGATTCAGTTCTGAGAAATGTTTGCTTTCTGGTCTCCAGATAAAGTGTAGGTCCAGCTGGCATTCAATGTTTTCTTTAGGTGTGTCACTCAACATTATTCCTTGAAGTTGGTGGCATAAGGGCTTCCCAGGTGGCACTAGTGGTAAATAACCTGCTTGTCAATGCAGAAGACAAAAGAGACACTGTTTTGATCCCTGGGTTGGGAAGATACCCTGGAGGAGGGCATGGAACCCACTCCTATATTCTTGCCTGCAGAATCTCATGGACAGAGGAGTTTGGCGAGCTACAGTTCATAGGTTCTCAAAGAGTCAGATATGACTGAGTGACTAAGCACATACGCACGCTGCAGATATACTGCAAATATTTATTATTGAATTACTTGCAATGACAGAAGCCTGGAAACATCACTTAAAGTCTACACACAAAGGAAAGATTAAATAAACTCAATGGTAGATTCAGGAAGCTGGTACTTGAATATGGGGAACAAGGGAGAGGGTTTTGGGAGGAGACTTAAGGTGAGATGTAGCTTATTGTCAGTGAAGCTTTTGTTTTTGGAGGTGGATAAATGGGTGCTTTTTACATTACTAAAAATAAATGCAACTGGTACATGAAACATGCCTTCCATTCATGTACCAATAGTGATTTTTTGTCATGACTTACAATGTGATTTATCCAACTCAGAACAATGGAAACTCAAACAAATGAGATAGATGGAAGATAGAGAAATCTGTAGTCAAATAGAGATAACTGTGCATATAGATAAAACCTCAATTACACATACATATATACTTGTGTTTGTGTGGGGGGGGCGGGGGTGTGTGTGTGTGCTGTGTGCTCAGTCTCCCAGTCGTGCCTGACCCTATAACCCTTTGGACTGTAGCATGCTAGGCTCCTATGGGATTTTTCAGGCAAGAATACTAGAGTGGGTAGGAAATATTGGAATGGAGCTAGAAAATAAAAAAAAAATTAATATATTTAGAATAGAATCCAAATCATGAAATGCTTAGAGATAAGTTTTTAAAACTGCATGTAGGACCACTATAGTAAAAATTATAGAACAAAACAGGGAAATACAAAGAAAAATAAATAGAAATTTGACAGTGTTCAATGACTGGAAGAAAACATCACTATGATGTCAGTTATTCCCAAATGTATCAATAGATGCAGCACAATCCCAAATCAAAAACCAAAAATTTTTAAAAATAAAAATTGACAAACTGATCTTAAAGTTTATATGGGGATTCAAAGTTCTTAGAATAGCCAACACAATTTTGGAGAAATTACAATAACTGACTTTGAGATTTAAAACAAAGCTAGAATGGCATTGAAACATGCATACTATCATATAAGAAATGAAGCACCAGTCTATGTTCAATACAGGATACAGGATGCTTGGGGCTGGTGCACGGGATGATCCAAAGAGATGGTATGGGGTGGGAGGTGGGAGGGGGCTTCGGCATTGGGAGATCATGTATGCTTGTAGCTGATTCATGTCAATGTACGGCAAAACCAATACAGTATTGTAACGTAGAATAAAGTAAAAAATTAAAAATAAAAAAAGAAGGAAAAAAAATATATATATTGCTTAAAAATAAAAAAAATAAAAATATAACAAAGCTAGAGTGATCAAGTCAACACTGTACTGGTTAAAGAATAAACAAAAATAGATAAATGGTATCAAATAGGGTTTCCAGAAATAAACCAAGCTTATTGGTTTCATAGTTTGTTTGTTTTTTCTCAGAGATGTCAAAGCAAATGTATTTTTTTAAAAATGATATGAAACGTGAACATGGAGAAAAAGAACTTCAACCCTCACCTCATGCCATTGTTGTTTTTCAGTTGTGTCTGACTCAGTTGTGTCTGACTCTTTGAAACTCCATGGACTGTGGCATGCCAGGTTTCCTTGCCCTTCACTATCTCCTGGAGTTTACTCAAACTCATGTCCATTGATTTGATGATGCCATCCCACCATCTCATCTCCTGTTTTTCCCTTCTCCTCCT
Organism: Procapra przewalskii; assembly: GCA_006410515.1. Lineage (NCBI taxonomy): Eukaryota > Metazoa > Chordata > Mammalia > Artiodactyla > Bovidae > Procapra > Procapra przewalskii. The sequence continues at coordinate 17,950,388 of SJYF01000097.1, forward strand.
GAGTCAATCTTTCCCAACATCAGGGTCTTTTCCAACAAGTCAGTTCTTTGCATCAGGTGGACAAAGTACAGGAGCTTCAGCTTCAGCATCAGTCCTTCCAATGAATATTCAGAACCGATTTCCTTTAGGATGGACTACTTGGATATCCTTGCAGTCCAAGGGACTCTCAAGACTCTTCTCCAACACTATACTTCAAAAGCATCAATTCTTTTGTGTTCAGCCTTCTTAATGGTGCAACTCTCACATCCATACTTGACTACTGGAAAAACCATAACTTTGACTATATGGACCTTTGTCAGCAAAGTAATGTAATGCTTTTCAATATGGTGTCTAGGTTTGTCGTAGCTCTTCTTCCAAGGAGCAAGCATTTTTTAATTTCATGGCTGCAATCACCATCTGCAATGATTTTGGAGCCCAAGAAAATAAAGTCTTGACTGTTTTAACTGTTTTCCCATCTATTTGCCATGAAGTGATGGGACCAGATGCCATGATTTTAGTGTTTTGAATGCTGAGTTTTAAGCCAGCTTTTCCCACTCTCCTCTTTCTCCTTCATCAAGAGGCTGTTTAGTTTTTTTCCTTCACCCTCTGCCATAAGAGTGGTGTCATCTGCATATCTGAGGTTATTGATATTTCTCCCAGCAATCTTGATTCCAGCTTGTGCTTCATCCAGCCCGGCATGTCACATGTCAGCATGTATGTTAAATAAGCAAAGTGATAATATACAGTCTTGACATACTCCTTTCCCAATGTGGAAACAGACTGTTGTTCCATGTCCAGTTCTAACTATTGCTTCTTGACCTGCATACAGATTTCTCAGGAAGCAGGTAAGGTGGGCTAGTATTTGAAAATTATACATGCAATAAGGGGTTAGTTAATATCCAAAACGGGGTTTCCCAAAAGGCTCAGTGGTGAAGAATTAGCTTATCAATACAGGAAACACAGAAGACATGGGTTGGATTTCTGGGTTGGAAAGTTCCCCTGGTGATGGAAATGGAAACTTGCTTCAATATTCTTGCCTGGGAAATTCCATGGACAGTGTAGTCTGGCAGGCTACAGCCCATGGGATCCCAAAGAGTTGGGCACAACTCAGGGACTGAGCAGAGTACTCTAAATAGCTTTTTTCCTTGACTGACCATCCAGCTAGACATGCACATGAGGGTAGACTGTGGTTTTGAAAGATAAAATTGTACAAAGTTCTTGTTGGGAGGGATACCTTCAAAGTGCTAAGATGGCTGGGATCCCATTTCCTAGAGATTTTTCCTCTAAAGAACAATTGTAAAGCAGTTCACACAGCTTACAGCACAGACAGCTCAGTTCCAACAGCTTGCAAGCCAATCCTAGCCAATTCAATCAAAAATGTAAACAAAACTCTTCCTGGAGGAACAAGGTCAAAGGCTTTTTAAGCCAGTTTCCAGGGAATAGCCCTTCAAAGGACTATACCAAAGACTGAACTGGCACAGTTTCATTTGAAGCAACCCATTCCTGAAAGAACTGGGCCAAAGACATTTTCAGCTAGTTTTGGTTGGAAGAGTCTTGTTTTAATATCTGACAGAGGTGTTAAACAACTACTCATATACAAAACAAGACCTTAGCCAGAAAGACAAAACCTTTAAATAGGTCCCAAACTTCCCTGGTGGTCTATAGATCCCTTGCCAATGCAAGGGATGCAGGTTCAGTCCCCAGTCCAGGAAGACCCCACACGCCACAGAGCAACTAAGCCCATGTGTCACAGCTATAGAAATGCTCTGCAATAAGAGAAGCCACCGTATTGAGAAGCCTGCACTGCCACTAGAGAATGACCCCCACTTGCCTCAACTAGAGAAAGCCCATGTGCAGCAACAAAGACCAAGCACAGGCAAAGTAAATAAATAAATAAGTCTTTTAAAATATAAATAAATCAATCCCAAATAAATCCTGGAGAGCTTCAGATGCAAAAAGGTCATGAGTTTGGAACCAGGAGAAAGACATGCCTTCAAATTCAGGGTCAGGGAGCAAAGAAGTGAACCCAGAGGACTCAACTGCCTATACTGCACTTGTCTGCTCACTAGTATGGGACCTTCAGGAGTTTTCTCTGATCCCAGTACAGGCCACCAAAATGCAGACCTGAAAGAAATAAGCTACCAGGTATTTATCCCCCCCAAAAAAAATGGGTTTATTTGGAATCAGCAGAGAATTGCAATTTACAGTCCACAACAATGTTAAGCCAAATGAAATCACTTCACAGCATGGGAAGAATACTTTTACAGAGGAGAAAGGAATTTGGGAGTACTATAGTAGATAAAGCGTTCATAAATTTACTGGCCTAGTCCTTACTAGCAAAGAAGTTTCCTTTCTGTTGGACTCTACTATCTTCACAGAGCATGAAAGCACCTCCTTCTAATCTCCTGACTCTATATAACTGAGATTTCTGTTTAGTTTCTATATCTCTAAATGATTGCAGCCATGAAATTAAAAGATGCTTGCTCTTTGGAAGGAAAACTATGACAAATCTGACACCATATAAAAAGCAAAGACATCACTTTGCCAACAAAGGTCCATATAGTCAAAGCTATGGTTTTTCTAGTAGTCATGTATGGATATGAGAGTTGGACCATAAAGAAGGCTGAATGCCAAAGAATTTATGTTTTTTAACTGTGGTGCTGGAGAAGACTCTTGAGAGTCCCTTGGACTGCCGAGAGATCAAACTAGTCAATCCTAAAGGAAATCAACACTGAATACTCATTGGCAGGGCTGATGTAGAATCTGAAGCCACAATATTTTGGCCACCTGATGAGAAGTGCTAGATCATTGGAAAAGAGCCTAATGCTGGGAAAGACTGAAGGCAGGAGAAGGAGCAGACAACAGAGGATGATATGGTTGGATGCCATCATCAATGCAATGGACATGAGTTTGAGAAAACTGGGAGAAAGAGGACAGGGAAACATGCTGTATTGCAATCCATGGGGTCACAAAGTGTTGGACATGACTTAGTGACTGAACAACAATAGCTCTAAATATAATCAATCCTAAAAAGGCAATGGCATCCCACTCTAGTACTCTTGCCTGGAAAATCCCATGAAGGGAGGAGCCTGGAAGGCTGCAGTCCATGGGGTCGCGAAGAGTCGGACATGACTGAGCGACTTCCCTTTCACTTTTCACTTTCATGCATTGGAGAAGGAAAGGGCAATCCACTCCAGTGTTCTTGCCTGGAGAATCCCAGGGACGGGGGAGCCTGGTGGGCTGCCGTCTATGGGGTCACACAGAGTCAGACACGACTAAAGTGACTTAGCAGCAGCAACCTTAAAACAGGGAGGTAGGAGGGTCACAGTAAGAGGAGATGTGATCACAGATGTAGAAGAGAGCCAGAGAGAGCAAGAGATAAAAATAATATACTGCTGGTTTTGAGGATGAAGGAAGAGACCATAAGCCAAGGTATGTAGATAACCTATGAAAGATGGAAAAGGCAGCAGAAGCTTTCAGAAGAACCTCATTCGGCCAACACCTTGATTTTAATCCAGGGTGACTCATTTTGGACTTTTGACCTCTGCACATGTAAAGTAACAATCATATATTGTTACTGTGAAGGCTCAAATGGGACATTCTGAGTTAAAAATTTCAAATAGACCCAATGGAGTAGTATTCACCCTAAAACAATGGGCTATCAAACCACAAAAAGATATGATTAAACTCAAATGCACATTGCTATTTGAAAATGCCCAACTGAAAAGACTATATATTATATGATTCCAACTTTACAGCATTCTGAAAAAGATGAATCTATGGAAATGGTGCCAAAGAATGCTCAAACTACCCCACAATTACACTCATCTCACATGCTAGTAAAGTAATGCTCAAAATTCTCCAAGCCAGGCTTCAGCAATACGTGAACCATGAACTTCCTGATGTTCAGGCTGGTTTTAGAAAAGGCAGAGGAACCAGAAATCAAATTGCCAACATCTGCTGGATCATTGAAAAAGCAAGAGAGTTCCAGAAAAAAACATCTATTTCTGCTTTATTGACTATGTCAAAGCCTTTGACTGTGTGGATCACAATAAACTGTGGAAAATTCTGAAAGAGATGAGAATACCAAACCACCTAACCTGCCTTTTGAGAAATCTGTATGCAGGTCAGGAAGCAACAGTTAAAACTGGACATGGAACAACAGACTGGTTCCAAATAGGAAAAGGAGTACGTCAAGGCTGTATATTGACACCCTGCTTATTTAACTTCTGTGCAGAGTACATCATGAGAAACACTGGACTGGAAGAAACATAAGCTGGAATCAAGATTGCCAGGAGAAATCTCAGTAACATAAGATATGCAGATGACACCACCCTTATGGCAGAAAGTGAAGAGGAGCTAAAAAGCCTCTTGATGAAAGTGAAAGAGGAGAGTGAAAAAGTTGGCATAAAGCTCAACATCCAGAAAACAAAGATCATGGAGTCTGGTCCCATCACTTCATGGGAAATAGATGGGGAAACAGTGGAAACAGTGTCAGACTTTATTTTGGGGGGCTCCAAAATCACTGCAGATGAGGATTGCAGCCATGAAATTAAAAGACCCTTACTCCTTGGAAGAAAAGTTATGACCAACCTAGGTAGTATATTCAAAATCAGAGACATTACTTTGCCAGTTAAGGTCCATCTAGTCAAGGCTATGGTTTTTTCTGTGGTCATGTATGGATGTGAGAGTTGGACTGTGAAGAAGGCTGAGCGCTGAAGAATTGATGCTTTTGAACTGTGGTGTTGAAGACTATTGAGAGTCCCTTGGACTGCAAGGAGATCCAACCAGTCCATTCTGAAGGAGATCAGCCCTGGGATTTCTTTGGAAGGAATGATGCTATAGCTGAAACTCCAGTATTTTGGCCTCATGCGAAGAGTTGACTCATTGGAAAAGCCTCTGATGCTGGGAGGGATTGGGGGAAAGAGGAGAAGGGGACGACAGAGGATGAGATGGCTGGATGGCATCACGGACTCGATGGACGTGAGTCTGGGTGAACTCCGTGAGTTGGTGATGGACAGGGAGGCCTGGAGTGCTGTGATTCATGGGTTCGCAAAGAGTAGGACACGACTGAGCGACTGAACTGAACTGAACTGAACTGATGGAAATGGTAAAAAGATCAGCAGTTTCCAGGGTTTGGGAGGAGAAAAATTAACAGGCAGAACAGGGAGGAATTTTAGAACATAAAAAATATTCGGTTTGATACTATAGTAATGAATGCATGTATGTATGTTTGTCAAAGCCTTCAGAATGTGCAACATCAAGAGTGAACCCTCGTGTAAACTGTGGACCACAGTTTATGCTAATATGTCAGTGCAGATATGTCAGTCATAAACAATGTCCACTTTGATGGGGAAGATGATTGAGAAGGTAGAGAGTACACTTGGAAATTCTCTGTACTCTGATCTCTTCAATTTATGTCTGGATTTAACATCTCCCTGCAGAGGTTCCCCATCATTTATATGCATCAGAATCTTGGGAGGAGCTTGGAAAAATATTCAATATGAATATCAAGGAAGGTCCTACCCAAGAGCAATCGAATCAGAAGCTCCCAGGAAAGGGCCCCAGAGAATGCATGTTGGCTATTGCAGTGTCTTCCTAATTGTTTTGTCTTCCTTGTAGAACTTTTCTAGGCACAGTAACTTTATATCTTAACATTGCACCTTGAGACTCAGTGCCTTACTTTATCTCAAAATGCCCTTGAATCAGATTCAGACAAATATTTTGTCTACAATCCACATGAATATTGCATACTATGAAGGTTACATTAGATAGATTCTGGTGAAAATATTTTCCAGAAGTGGTTTTGCTTATTCCATGGTAAATTAGAAGGGGTTTGAATTGAATCCAAGCAAATTGTGTGTTGTGTTTATTCTATATATCTCTGTTTTCATTGGGACCTTCAAAAAACTAAGATGGCTTCTACTTCCCCTTCACAAATGTAGAATAATCTTAAACAAAAATGTGATATCCCCACATAAAAAAGTAATGGTGTTTATTTAACTGTCCCTGCAAGTTGATTCACATTGTCCATATCATTAGACTATATGTTTTGTGTGTTTTTCAATTTGTAGTTCTCTCTGGTAATGTTTGAATACAAACGATCTATATGGGAGGCTTCCCAGATGGCTCAGTGGTAAAGAATCAGCCTGCCAACCTGGGTCAGGAAGATCCCCTGGAGGGGAAAATGGCAACCATTTCAGTATTCCTTCAAGGATAATCCCATGGACAGAGGAGATTAGCAGGCTACAGTCGATGGGATTGCAAAGAGTCAGATACAACTGAGTGATGGAGAACACATACACACACACAATGTATGTGGGAAAAAAAGTTTTTAAGAGAATGGATATGTATATATTTGTATAACTGATTCACTTTCTTGTATAGCAAAAACTAATACTATATTGCAAATCAACTATCTCCAATAATTTTTAAATGAAATCATCTGGATGCTGGGAGAGGATGGGCAGAAGGAAGCACATTAAGTGGGTCCCAGTAAGAGGGACAATTGTTAGCATGAATCAGAGAATAGAGAATAGTGGTCTTCATTGGAGAACAGTACCTGGGGCTAAGAGCAAACAGGGAGTTTGAAGGAATAATCTATGAACTACATGATGGATTGTATGCAGGTGTGAGGCACAAAGGACAGGTCAGGAGGAGTCCTCAAGTGTCTGGTCTGAGCAAGTGAGGGGACATGAGATTATCTACTGACACAGGAGATTCTATATGATTAATAGTCTAAGACTGGCTCAGCCAAGGGGGACTGAAGACTGTGATTCACTGTGCTTATCCTCAGGACAAGATTCCTCCATGGAAGAAAGGAGCTTTGGAGAGTCATATCACAAAGAACTCACCTGTATAAATCGCACATCAGTTCTGACAGGCCATTCATGCTTCTGCTTAGGATGCCTTTATCTCCCCAGTCTACTTTATCTCCCCAGTCTACTTTATCTCCCCAAAACTCCTATCCCATAATCATCTAAAAATCCTTGCTATTCCATGCCTGATCTCAATATGAGCATCATTTGGGACCAATACAGAGGTCATACCCATGTAGACCTGATGAATCATGATTTGTTTTGTAACAAGACCTCCAAGGGCTTCATATGCCCATTAAAGTGTGAAAAGCACTGTAGATAAATCCCAATTATTCTCAGTATTCAGCAGAGGGGTTATCTCCTCCAGAGAGCCCCATATGACCTCCCACCCCACACCCAGTCTACTGCAGGGACAGTTAGGATCAGGTATGTTGGCAGCAATGAGTGCAAAGGTCACATTCATGGGTACTTTTAGTCCATGAGTCTTTCTCTTCCACTGGCTGTGTACTCTGTTAATGCATTTGTTATTCATCTTGCTCTCCCCGTGAGTAGGGTTATGTCAGCTCAACTCAAGTAGGAAATTCATCACAATGAAATCATCCCTCTGCACTCAAAACCCACTGTACCATCTGCTTTTGGAGTCTCTGTTATGTAGGCACCAGAGAGGTGGATCCCTTGATCATGGAGGTCTTCAGGAATGGAAGAAACCCCGTGGTGTCCAAATGGACGGACATACCTTCTCCACACTCTTTTGCTATGAAAACCATGCTTTTACTGGTTGTAATACATCTATGCATTGATGACCTTTCTCAGGATACCTTCATTTTACTAGGATTTACTTAGTCCCTAATGACACAAAGTGCTATTAGAAAAGTTCTACGAACCCTTCTTCATCTGTTTTTTCTGACCTCAAAACCTCCCAAACACAGCCCCTTCTATCTTTCTCCTGCGTCTCTGTGACTAACACCCCAGTGCCATTCCCTGCAGCTCCATGTAGATCTCTATGCAGCCCTCCCTAAGTCCTGCCCTGCATCTCTCCCTCCTCACATTACGATCTCTCTGAAATCAAGTCACATTGTGTCCATCTCCTTCAACACTCTCTCCAGGTCTACTCTTCCCTATGATGTCACTAGCTGCAGTAGAGCCCCTAACCTCTGCAGTGGCTTTGTTTCCTACCCACTCCCCACTGTCATTTTAGCCACCTTCCCCTTTGCCAGAAGCCCAGTACTAAGGCCTTTATAGTTCCTGAGCTCTCTGCCAGAAATATCCTGCCTCCCAACCTCCCAGTCTAACTCCTCTTACCTGATAGATGGCAGCATAAACATCACTTCCTGGTGTTACCCTGTGACACCCTGCCCCCGCCCCATAGCCCAAGCAAAGCAGATCACAGCATCCTTTGTTTCTTTGTTCTTTATTATCTGACTTAGTCCTCACTAAAATGTAGCCTCTGGAATACACAGGTCTCAAACCTGGTGATTTTTTTTTTTTTTCATGGCTACATCCCAAACACCCAAAAGAGTGCTAAAAAAGTGAAAATGAAAGTGTTAGTCCCTCAGTCATATCTGACTCTTTGTGACCCCATGGACTGTAGCCTGCCAGGCTTCTCTGCTCATGGAATTCTCCAGGCAAGAACACTGTAGCAGCTTACCAGAGGATCTTCCTGATCCAGGGATTGAACCCAGGTCTATTGCATTGCAGGCAGATTCTCTAACATCTGAGCCACCAGGGAAGTCTATAAAATAGTACTGAAGACATCTTATAAGCTTCACAGATATTTACTAAATAAATAGATGTGAATGAAGACAAAGCACACACATACATATGCACATACACATACACTTACACAAGTTTTAAGTGTAAGTGTCTGGTCATTCACCAGAATTTTTCAGATTTTTATTTGATCCACTGTGTGCTCAGGGCTGAATCTTCTGCCCTTTGCTGCAGTAGTAAACCAGAATGCAGGAGGACAGAAGTTGGGAGCAGTTTTTCCTGTTCTAGTGACAGCTGCCACTGGGCTCAGATGACACCACTTTCCTCTCCTCTTCCAGGATCATAACAGCAAACAGCTTCCATATTGAGAGTACCTGCAGGACTTTCAAGTTCCCGTTATCCACGTGGTCCCCAAAGAGGTCAAGCAAGCAGATCGTCTTCAGCGGGTGTTCAGCCACTGGTGTTAGCTAGTTGACTTTATCATTCAGGATTTGCTCCATTTGTGTGACTGCTCCAGCCTTTCTTTCTCCTCCTCCTTTTCCTGGACTCTCTGCTTCCATTTCACAATTTCTTGGTAGAGCATTTCTGGACTTTCTGGAAAATGAGTATTTTCATTCACATCATTCATTATTTTCTTCTGAAGTTGTTCTCCCTTTTTTCCTGCATTTATGGTGGGTTTTCCATCACTCACTTGGGAAAGTTAAGGAATCTGGCTCTTCTGTGCCTTTTCCAGAAAGTCCACAGTGCTCAGAAGAGATGACCTGTTCAGGTTTGTATTCAGTGCCAACAAGCACAAGGTTTGTACCACGAGAGGACTCGCATCCATCCTAGGGGGTCCTGAGGGCTTCTTTGGTTTTTGTCATTGGTCTGATATTCTCACCCATTCTCCACAGACTTCAGTGTTCACGAAATACTTTTTGTCCCACAACTTAAAATGTGAAGTCTCTTTACTAACAAAACTAGGATCACAATGCATACCAGGATATCCCAGGACAATGAAGGGAAATTTGGCATTTTTCTCAAGCCTTCAGCAGTCACCAGCAGAGTACCCTCCAGGTGCTCCAAGCATAAGGAAAGTGGATCAGTTGGCAGGTAGCTAGCCCTCCATGGCTGTATAAGACTCCACAACTCTGCCCCAAAGGGCCCTGGCTCTATGGGTCACAGTTGACCTCTTAGAACCCTGAAGAGTATTCAGTCTCTAAGGTAAACAGGTGCCTGACAACCCGACAGATCAGTTCAGCTAGGAGAGTAGAGTCCAACCAAGTCCTAGAAACAAATTTTCCCTACCTTTGGTCTGAAAGTAGAAAGTGATCTCACCAGATGCTGTTGTTTAGTTGCTAGGTTGATTCCCTGGTGGCTCAGATGGTAAAATGTCTGCCTGCAATGCTCTTCCCCCACACCAAAATAGCAAAGGAACAGATAAAAGCAAGACCCCAGGAAGAATGGAGAAAGTGCCCTAGATTTCAAGTACCAGTCTCTGATTAGAAGTTTCCAGACTGAATTTCACAGACCCTTAAAATTTCCACAAATGACCAAAATTTAGAAGTAGGGTTCTCAACCTTCCATATTGCCAAACTAGAAATTGAAAGTCACAAACTACCTTCATTATTGCTATTATTTTACAAAAGAAATTTTAAGTAGAAAAAATAGAGGAAAACTAAATAATCTCAAAATATAAACCAATTTGAATTCAGCTTTTTTAGGTGTATGTTGACTTCCTATTATTCCTCATTTTCTTTCTCTATTTTTGTAGATATGTGGAAAGACTTCTTATGGACCAAAGGTGAGAATGTGGGAAATGACCACTATAGCACCTGGAAAACTTTGCCTTTAGGAAGAAGACTGGGTGGAACTTTCAGACCCCTGAGATGCTGTGTGTTTACACATCCATTCCAGGAGCATTTAGTGAATTCCGACTCCAAATAGGCCCTAACGATGTGAAAAACACAGATGTAGACAAGAGGCAGCCCAAGAACCACAAGCACCACTCTGCCTCCTGTGTCTGCTCACACCGTGTTGGGAAGATATGGGAAAGGTAAGTCTGTGGAGCAGAAGTGGGATAGCAACATGATCATGAGGACCAGTGGGCCGCTCCTTGGCTCTTTCATCCAGTAGATTTGCTGGCATAAGGGCAAGTATACTAATTACTGAGTCTAGGGACCCACTTAAATTTTGATATTAAATGTGGTTTACCTGACAATGCTTGTACTCTTTATTTTTCTAAAGAAGTTTTTATTGGAATACAGTTGCTTTACAATGTTGTGTTAGTTTCTGCTGTACAGCAAAGTGAATCAGCTTATACATATACATATACATCCCCTCTTTTTTGGATTTCTTTCCCACAAGGGGGAAAAAGGTGGGGTGAGATGAATTGGGAGATTGGGATTGACACATATACACTATTGATATTATATATAAAATAGGGCTTCCCTGATGACTTAGTGGTAAAGAATTCAACTGCAATGTAGGAGACACAGGAGATCTGTATTTGATCACTGGGTAAGGAAGATGCCCTGGAGAAGGAAATGACAACCATTTATGAAATGAGCATGAGAAAGAACTGCAGGTTTTTCTTTTTTCTTCTTCTTCTTCTTCTTCTTTTTTTTTTTAATAAAATCACGGGAAGTTCCTTAAGGGGGTAACCCTCTTAAGAGGATAACTGGGAGCCCATTTTCTTGGTTTTTCCTCAAGATTAAAGAACAGTTTTCAAATCCCTAATAGCACTAATGACTCATTGCAAACAGCTTGCAAGCCAACACCAGAAAGTTCAAAGGAAATTGATTGGTGCCTGAACAGCCTTCAGGGAGTTCAGTCACTCAGTCCTGTCTGATTCTTTGCGACCTCATGCACTGCAGCAGGCCAGGCCTCCCTGTCCATCACCAGCTCCTAGAGACTACTCAAACTCATGTTCATCTCCTTAGTGATGCCATCCAACCATCTCATCCTCTGTCGTAGCCTTCTCCTCCTGCCCTCAATCTTTCCCAGAATCAGGAAAGAGTCAGTTCTCCAATGAGTCAGTTCTTCACATCAGGTGGCCAAAGTATTGGAGTTTCAGCTTCGGCATCAGTCCTTCCAATGAATATTCAGGACTGATTTCCTTTAGGATTGATTGGTTGGATCTCCTTGCAGTCCAAGGGACTCTCAAGAGTCTTCTTCAATACCATAGTTCAAAAGCATCAATTCTTTGGCCTTCAACTTTCTTTATAGTCCAACTCTCGTACCCATACATGACAACTGGAAACACCATATCTTTGACTAGATGGACCTTTGTTGGCAAAGTAATGTCTCCACTTTTTAATATGCTGTCTAGGTTGGTCATACCTTTTCTTCCAAGGAGCAAGCATATTTTAATTTCATGGCTGCAATCACCATCTGCAGTGATTTTGGAGCCCCCCAAAATAAAGTCAGCCACTGTTTCCAGTGTTTCCCTATCTATTTGCCACGAGGTAATGGGACTGGATGCCATGATCTTAGTTTTCTGAATGTTGAGTTTTAAAACAGCTTTTTCACTCTCTTCTTTCACTTTCATCAAGAGGCTCTTTAGTTGTTCTTCCCTTTCTGCCATAAGGATGCTGTCATCTGTGTATCTGAGTTTATTGATATTTCTCCTGGCAATCTTGATTCCAGCTTGCAAACCAACTCCAGAAAATTCAAAGTGAATAGCTTTACCAAAAGCCTTTTCAGCCAGTTACCAGATAATAATCCTTCAAAGACTAGACCAAAGGCAGAAGTGACAGTTCCATTTGTAGACTCTTCATAGAGGAACTGGGCCAAATGGCCAGCTTTGGTTGAAACAATCTCAAGATCATGCTGAAGTGCTAAATGAGTGCTGATATTCAGATTAAGACTTAAACTAGAAATAAGAAAATTTTAAATAGATCCGGAATAAAGCCTAGAGAACTTTAAATGCAAATAGAGTATGAAATCAGAACTGGAAGAAAGAAGGACCTTCAAACTCCAGGATCAGCAGGGAAATCGATCAAGAACCATGTGCTCAGTGGAGGGACTGCAGCTATTGGCTCACTAGACCTGGAGCCATCAAGAGTCACTTCTGATCCTCTTAGAGGCCCACCAAAATGACCTAAAACAAATAGACTTCCAGATAACTACCCAACAATACTGGATTTGTTCAGAATCAGCAGAGAGTTAGAATTTAGGGTCTGCAAGCATGGTGAGCCGCATGCAAGTTCCAGCGTGGCAAGGAAAGGAGAGCTCTTTTACAGAGAGGAAACAGAAGTTAACAGGGAGGGTTGCAGTAACAAAGTCTATGGCTTTTCATTGGTTGAGTCCTTGCCAATAAAAAATAGAATTTTTCTTCTTCCTGCTGTGTTCTCATTGTCAAAGGTATAAGAGTGCCCCCTTCTAGTCTCCCACCTCTATTTTTTCCCAAACTTTTTATTTTGTACTGGGATAAAACCCCTCCCTACTCTATCTAATTGAGGTTTTTGTTTATTAATCTTTCACAGCAGAACAGAATCTACTACTAAAAGGAAATGAATAAAAATTTTCCAATTGGGAATTTGGCACTGATTTCATAGTTATTAATTATACAGTAAAATATTACAAAAATGGATAAACAAGGTCTTACTATATAACATAAAGATATGTTCAATATCCTATAATACATCTCTGTGGAAAATAATATGAATATATATATGTATATATATATATATTTGAATCACTATGCTGTGCACCAGAAATTAGCATAACATTTTAAATTAACTATGAAATTGAAAGTGTTGGTTGCTCAGTCATATCAGACTCTATGCACCCCCATGGACTGTTGCCCACCAGGCTCATCAGTCCGTGGTATTCTCCAGGCAAGAATACTAGGGTAGGTTGCAATGTCCTCCTCTGGGGGATCTTTCCAACCCAGGGATCTAAACCAGGTCTCCTGTATTGCAGATGGATTCTTTAGCAACCAGGGAAGCAATATTTCAAGTTTAAAAGTCTTCTGATATTAGGGTAGTTATTAAACCAAATTCTTTCAATGCCTATCATGTTTAATCATTCTTAGTTACTATACCACATCTTATAAAGTAGCTGTGTTTTTTCCTATTTCAGAAAAACTATATTTTTGTACATAAATTATAGTTCCTCATTGATTTAAAGTGTTTCCCTGGTGGCTCACATGATAAAGAATCTCGCCTGTAATATAAGAGAGCTCGGTTTGATTCCTGGGTCAAGAGGATCCCCTGGAGGAGGAAATGCCAACCCACTCCCATATCCTCGCCTGGGAAATCCCCTGAACAGAGGAGCTTGGTGAGCCACAGTCCATGGGGTTGGAAAGTCGGACACAACTGAGTGTCCAATACTAACGATTTTAAAAATATTTGTGCAAAAAAATTTTTTAATGTTATAGATTACCTTTTTAAAAAAAGTTAGACCACTTATAATGCTGTGTTTCTAATGTATAACAAAGTGAATCATATATTTATATATATACATATATCCCCTCTCGTTTGGATTTCCTTCCAATTTAGGTCAAAACAGAAACTGAGAAGAGTGCCCTATGCTATGGGATACCCAGGTGGCACTAGTGGTAAAGAATTTGCCTGCCAATGTGGGAGACATTGGGAAGATGGATTGGGAAGATCTGGAGGAGGGCATGGCAATCCACTCCAGTATTCTTTCCTGGAGAATCCCATGGACAGAGGGGCCTGGCAGACTACAGTCCATAGGGCTGCAAAGGGTCAGACATGACTGAAGCAACTTAATATGCATGCACACCCAGTACTATACAGTAGGTTATCATTAGTTATCTATTCTATACAAGCACTGTATGTGTCGATTGCAGTCTCCCACTTCATCCCGTCTCCCTTTTTCCCTTGATAGCAATATGCTTGTTCTCTATATCTGTGTCTCTAGTTTTGCTTTGTAAATAAGATCACCTATACCATTTTTTTTCAGATTCCACATATATAAGGTAATATACAGCATTTTTTTCTCTTTCTGACTTAAGTAAGTGCATGTGCATATGTAGTCTATGTACTTAACCTAAAAAACTAAACATTTTAAACCTTCTTTCCCCTCCCCATTTTTAATCCAGTCGGTCATATAGTCATCTCTTTGGAAATGACCATCAGATGTGTCCTCTCCCTTCTTTAATCCTGTAACTCCTTCTCACCCTGAAACTCTCAACATTATGCTGATCATCATTTATTCTCCATTCCATCCAACCTATTCATAAGGCTACTGCCAGATAATTTTGACTAAACACTCTTTTTTGATTGAAATTACTTGCTCAGAAATTTATAAACATTGCTTATTTCCTATCACACCGTGTAAACATTGTTTTGCATTCTGAACCTTAGTCTTTGCTTCAGAAAAAAAGGATTCCCTGAGCAAACCTTCTTCATACCAATATCTGTACCTTTTCAGAGCTGTTCCTACTACCTGAAATGTCTTCCTCTTCTAAAATCACTAAATGTGCCTCTTTGTGTGTATGAGAGAGTCTTTACACATGTACATTTACATGTTAAATCCATAACTAATATATAAAGTTTCAGAGCCAAAATTTTCACTATTTTGCTGTTTCAGGGAAAAGTCAGTTCTGACGCCATGTTGGAATCATTTCTTAGATTTGCTTTCTGCTGCATCTGTAATCATAATCATATGTAATGGCCTGACTCAGAGAATCCTGTCCTCTGCTTGCCCATTAAGCTGAAGTGACTTTCTTGAGATCCCTATCCACTTGTAGACGGCAGTAAGGAAGACAGTAACACATCTCCCTGCTTGAGACTTGCCATTCCAGGAGATATTTTGTAAATATCTCCTTTTTACTTTGCTTCCTCCCCTCCCCTCCCTTATCTGATCTGGACAAGAATCTGGCATCCAGACCCCAATAAGATGGCCATTTTGAGATGTTAGTCTGCCATCCCTCATAGCTCAGTTGGTAAAGAATCTGCCTGCAATGCAGGAGACCTGGGTTTGCCCCTTGGGTCAGAAAGATCCCAAGGAGTAGTAAATGGCAACCCACTCCAGTATTCTTGCCTGGAGAATCCCATAGACAGAAGAGCCTGGCAGGCTACAGTCCATGAGGTCACAAGAGTCAGACATGACTTAGCCACTAAACAACCACCACCACAGTCTGCCATTTTATTCAGTCAGCTGGCTCTCTGAAAAAAGTCATATTCCTTGCCTCAACACCTTGTCTCTCGGATTCATTGGCCCGTTGTGCAAACAGAGCAAACTTGGACTAGGTAACATTTCCATAACAAGTGTGTCTCTTCTATCTCATAAAGTCAAAGGACACAGTTCTTTTTCTGCTCTGAAATTTTCCATGGTGTCACTGATCAGCCAGGCATCTGAAACTTAGAGGAGGCTTCTGTTTTATTAAAACTGTTTAAATCACCAGCTTATTCCCTAGTTTCTATTATTTTCAATAGCAACTACCAGGTCATGACTCCATTTCTATTACAACAGGTATAAATGTACCACATTAAACTTTGCTTAACAGTTCCCTGATATTTGATTTCATCATGCCCAAAAGGTGTAAGACTGAAGACTTATCATTGTCTTCATTTTCTAGATTGGGCTTCCCTGGTGGCTCAGAGGTTAAAGTGCCTGCCTCCAATGCAGGAGACCCGGGTTTGATTCCTGGGTCAGGAAGATCCCCTGGAAAAGGAAATGGTAACCCATTCCAGGATTCTTGCCTGGAAAATCCCATGGACGGAGAAGTCTGGTAGGCTACAGTCCATGGGGTGGTAAAGAGTCGGACACAACTGAGCGACTTCACTTTTAGGAAACAGAAAATCAAGAGACTGTGGCTTCTTCAAGATCACAGGGCAGACAAGTATTAAAATTAGATCTTGTCAACTCAGATTTCTACTCCCCATCCCCCCTTAAACAAATCTGACTTCTGCTGCTTCCTAAACACACAAATCTGGTCTGTGTTTATTTTACCTATATTTTATTAACCTCCTTTAGATGGCTGTCAGCATCTATACTGTATTTCAAATAGGCAAAAAAAATAGTTCGGTTTTAAAGTATTTCTATGACAATGTATGAGTTCAAATTTTAGCTACTAGAATTACTACTTTGCACACACAGACATACACAAAAGAAAATTATGTGCATGCTAAAACCAAATACAATTTTATTTCCTAATGGGCTGAATAAAGCATGAATATGACAAAGCGTGCCCTGAGGAATAATTATCAGCCTTTTCTCTCTAACAATATCAGGTTCTGCAGGGCCAATTGGAATATAGATGGAATTATGTTGACAAGAACACATTTAGAGAAAAGCAATAGTAGTTAGTAAAGCAGACTATTAGATTACATTTTAATAACTTTATAATAGCAATGTGATACTGTGAAAAAGCCTAAAATCTCTAATAAAAATAGTACATGTCTGATTTAACAAAGATAAATACAATTTAAATAAAATAAAATGTTATAAAGAGTGC
>SJYF01000097.1:17979443-18004623 GCA_006410515.1 Procapra przewalskii
ACCTTTTCCAGTCCTGTGGCCACTGCTGAGTTTTCCAAATTTGCTGACATATTGAGTGCAGCACTTTCACAGCATCATCTTTCAGGATCTGAAACAGCTCAACTGGAATTCCATCACATCCAGTAGCTTTGTTCATAGTGATGCTTTCTAATGCCCACTTGACTTCGCATTGCAAGATGTCTGGCTCTAGATTAGTGATCACATCATCATGATTACCTGAGTCGTGAAGATTTTTTTTACAGTTCTTCTGTGTATTCTTGCCACCTCTTCTTAATATCTTCTGCTTATGTTAGGTCCATACCATTTCTGTCCTTTATTGAGCCCATCTTTGCATGAAATATTCCCTTGGTATCTCTAATTTTCTTAAAGAGATCTCTAGTCTTTCCTATTCTGTTCTTTTCCTCTATTTCTTTGCATTGATCGCTGAAGAAGGCTTTCTTATCTCTCCTTGCTATTCTTTGGAACTCTGCATTCAGATGCTTATATCTTTCCTTTTCCCCTTTGCTTTTCACCTCTTCTTTTCACAGCTATTTGTAAGGCCTCCCCAGATAGCCATTTTGCTTTTTTGCAGTTCTTTTCCATGGGGATGGCCTTGATCCCTGTCTCCCATACAATGTCACAAACCTCATTCCATAGTTCATCAGGCACTCTATCAGATCTAGGCCCTTAAATCTATTTCTCACTTCCACTGTATAATCCTAAGGGATTTGACTTAGGTCATACCTGAATGGTCTCTCAGTTTTCCCTACTTTCTTCAATTTAAGTCTGAATTTGTTAATAAGGAGTTCATGATCTGAGCCACAGTCAGCTCCTGGTCTTGTTTTTGTTGAATGTATAGAGCTTCTCCATCTTTGGCTGCATAGAATATAATCAATCTGATTTCGGTGTTGACCATCTGGTGATGTCCGTGTGTACAGTCTTCTCGTGTTGTTGGAAGAGGGTGTTTGCTATGATAGCACCTTGTAAAGATAAAAGTACTACTAAAGCAGAGTATTATGCTCTTCCTCACAGAAATATAAATATAAAATGGTATGACCTGTCTAGGTTTATTTTTTTTTGCTTTTTTTTTAATACTTTATTCTATGTTACAATACTGCATTGGTTTTGCCATACATTGACATGAATCAGCCACAGGTGTACACAATCTCCCAATGCCAAAGTCCCCTCCCACCTCCCACCCCATATCATCTCTCGATCTTCCCGTGCACCAGCCCCAAGCATCCTGTATCCTGTATTGAACATAGACTGGAGCTTCTTTTCTTATATGACAGTATACATGTTTCAATGCCATTCTCCCAAATTATCCCACTCTCTCCCTCTCCCTCAGAGGCCAAAAGTCCGTTCTATACCTCTGTGTCTCTTTTGTTGTCTCACGTACAAGGTCATCATTACTATCTTTCTAAATTCCATATATATGTGTCATTATAATGTATTGGTGTTTTTCTTTCTGGCTTACTTCATTCTGTATAATCGGCTCCAGTTTCATCCATCTCATTAGAACTGAGTCAAATTTATTCTTTTTAAGGGCTGAGTAATACTCCATTGTGTAGATGAATGGATAAGAAAGCTGTGGTACATATATACAATGGAGTATTACGTTTATTTTTAGAAGCAGTTTCATGAATCAGTTAGTTTCTCAGTCATGGCTATCTCTTTCCAACCCCATGTACTGTAGCTCTCCAGGCTCTTCTGTCTATGGAATTCTCCAGGCAAGAACACTGGTGGGCATATCTATTCCCTTCTTCAGGGGCTCTTCCTGACCCAGACCCAGGTCTCCTGCATTGCAGGCAGATTCTTTAACACCGTGTTACTACTTGGGCTTCCTTGATGGTTCAGATTGTAAAGACTGTTGGCAGGGTAGAGGACCTGAGATCAATCTTTGTGTCAGGAAGATCCCCTGTAGAAGGGAATGGTTACCCACTCCAGTATTCTTACCTGGAGTATTCCCTGAACAGAGGAGCCTGGAGGGTGGGCTACAGTCCATGGGATCAGAAAGAGTCAGACACAAGTGAGTGACTAACATACTTTTTTTAAATGTATCACTATTGTTTTATTTTTACTAGTATTATTATTACATTTTTGGTGATGAGAGACTGAAGAAAGACTCAAATAACTTATCAAGATGTAGCTTAAGATTTCTTTTTTTCTCTTTTTTCCTTCTGTTCACCTGTCTTCAACAATATTTCTCCAGGATGTCCCTTCTAGGGATATCCTTTGCTGTATGTAAAGTTATTCTCTATGCTAACTCAGCCAAAATTGGCTGGATTATAAGTGCTGAACTGAAAATGTCTCAACTGCACCTTGGAATCTAAGGTTCATGGTTTTCCTCAATGGTCTTCAAATTTTCTCTTAGGGCAATTAATAGTCCAAAATGTTCCAAATGAAAGTTTCAGAGGTGGTAGCAATGGCAGTGATAGATATGGAGAAGAAAATTCAAAACTGTATATTCCATAATAAAATAATAATCACAAAGTACCATCACTCAATATGAATGTTGATTATCTTCTCTTAATTAGGTTGATACTACTAGAACAGAAAGCAAACTGCTAACCCATCGATCACTTCTCTAAAACACAGACAGTGAAAAAACATGAAGTCATTTCTCCCTAGTAAATTCCACCCTATTTCACACTGAAAATTATTTGTTACTTCAGCCAATACACAGTCTTGTTCTAATTCTCCTTTTTTTTTTTTGGTAATAGCATATTCTCTTGAAAATCACACAATATGAACTGCATGTGGTTATTCTTCAAGCCTGGGTGTTAGATGACTTGCTATTACTTCTCTCCTTTACTTGATGAGGAGACTATTTCTGCCATAATGACTCTGAAATGTACTTCTCTGCCTTAGTTTAATTCTTTGTTCATTTAGATTTTTTTTAACTCAAAGTTCTGTTTTATACTGCTTTCCAACTTACTAAACCACTGAACAGGGATAAATATCAATGTTTCTTGCTGTAAAACATTATTTGTCACCAGCTTCTTCCACACTAAAAATAGCAATACAGAGTCATTTAGCCGATTTCCAAAGCTTATAGCACAAAGGGTCTAATTTTTCACTTGCATTTTTCCAATTGTATGATATATATAATATATCTAATGTTATAACAACCTCAGTCTAGGTGTACAATCCTAGGTGTACAATCCTTAGTACATCATGGAAACAGTAACACTTGCTTTCTTAAATGTAAAAAATTTAAGAAATTTCTTTATTTCAAAAAATTTAAGACATTTCTTAATTTCTAAATTTAATATCTCTAGTGTTTACATATTGACCACACATCACCATTTTCCCTTTGGAAGGCCATAGTTGATCTCATTCAAATCACTTATTAGCCATGAGCTACAAAATTCTGCAACTCACTCCTCAGCCTACCAACTTTTATTATCTGTTATTCCTAACTTTTCTATTTTGCATTTTACTACTGTATAATCAGACAGTAAAGAATCTGCCTGCAATACAGGAGACCCAGGTTGAATCCTTGGGTTGGGAAGATCCCCTGGAGAAGAGAGTGACTATCCACTCCAGTATTCTTGCTTGGAGAATTCTATGGACAGAGTAGGCTGGTGGGCTACAGTCTAAGGGGTCACAAAGAACTGGATATGACTGAGTGACTAATGCACACACATACACTCTATAACTGGTTTTTAAATATTCCTTCATTTCTTCAAAGTGCTATTTAAGTTGCACACATTTCAGCATGTATTCTCTAAAAGTTTTTTGCTCCATTCTGGTCATTTTAACTCTTTATCTCACATATCTTTCATGATAGAGTTGGCTAAGTATATGACTTTGTTTTTCTATGTAAGTTATTTAGCCATTTTCCTAAAGAGTGTTCTTTCCTCTTGAAGACTATTCTTAGACTTTCATAGATTTTTAAATATGATAATTTTGTGAGTAATATTTTCAAACTAAAATCAATGGCATTGAAACATGTATACTATCGTATAAGAAACGAAGCGCCAGTCTATGTTCAATACAGGATACAGGATGCTTGGGGCTGGTGCACGGGATGCTCCAGAGAGATGATATGGGGTGGGAGGTGGGAGGGAGCTTCAGCATTGGGAGATCATGTACACCTGTGGCTGATTCATGTCAATGTATGGCAAAACCAATACAGTATTGTAACACAGAATAAAGTATTAAAAAATAAAAAAATAAAATCAATGTATTTTCAGTTTTTGACACTGAACAATTTTCCAAATGTTTGAGAAAGTTTTTCTGTCTTCCCATTGACTCTGTATATAAAATATGTTTATACATATTCTAGTGGAGAGTGTTCTACTCAGCATTTAGAAATACATATTTATTCATTTAAACAATATATACAACGGTTCAGCAGTATTTATTGTCCAACAACCACAGCCAAATATGACTACTAATAGCTTTATCTGTTGAGAGCAATGAAGTCAGGCATCTTTCTGCATCTAAGAGCTCATGTCATGGGGTGGGGGACAGTTTGGTTCAGTTCAGTCATGCAGTCAAGTCTGACCCTTTGCGACCT
Source organism: Procapra przewalskii (assembly GCA_006410515.1). NCBI lineage: Eukaryota > Metazoa > Chordata > Mammalia > Artiodactyla > Bovidae > Procapra > Procapra przewalskii. Next base: position 17,983,948 of record SJYF01000097.1, read on the forward strand.
CATAGACTGCATCACCCCAGGCCTGCCTGTCCATCACCAACTCTCGGAGCTTGCTCAAACTCATGTCTAACATGTCAGTGATGCCATCCAACCATCTCATCCTCTATCACCCTCTTCTCCTCCTGCCCTCAATCTTTCCCAGCATCAGGGTTTTTTCCAATGAGTCAGTTCTTCTCATCAGATGGCCAAAGTATTGGAGCTTCAGCTTCAGCATCAGTCCATCCAATGAATATTCAGGACTAATTTCCTTTAGGACTGACTGATTTGATCTCCTTGCAGCCCAAGGGGGGACAGTAGGTAGTAAAGAATTAAAGTAAATAATATGTGTTATGGGCTGAGATATGTCACCCCAAAATATGTATGTTGAAGTTCTAACCCCACAGTGTTTAAAAATGTGACTATATTTGGAAATAAGACCTTTGAAAAGGTTAATAATTTAAAATGAGGCCTTAAGTGTTGGTCCTAACTCAGTCTGTCTTGTGTCTTTATAAGATGAGGCAATTGATCAGAACACATTGCAAACCACCAGGGATGTTCACGCACAGAGAAAAAGCTAACTGCAAACCAGGGAACAAGGCCTCTAAAGAAACCAACCATGTTCACACCTTGTTTTTGAACTTGTAACCTGCAGAACTGTGAGAAAATAACTCTTTGTTTAAGTCACCTAGTCTGTGGAATTTTGTTATGACAGCTGCAGGGATCTACTTGGAACTCACTTGGGCAAACAATGGAAACGGTAACATATTTTATTTCTTGAGCTCTAAAATCACTGCAGATGGTGACTGAAGCCATGAAATTAAAAGACACTTGCTCCTTTGGACAAAAGATATGGCAAAATTTGACAGCATATTAAAAAGCACAGACATTACTTTACTGACAAATGTCCATCTAGTCAAAGCTATGGTTTTTCCAGTAGTCATGTATGGATGTGAGAGTTGGTCTATAAAGAAAGCTGAGCACCAAAAAATTGATGCTTTTGAACTGTGGTGTTAAAGAAGACTCTTGAGGGTCCCTTGGACTGCAAGGACATCAAATCAGTCAATCCTAAAGGAAATCAATTCTGAATATGCATTGGAAGGACTGATGCTGAAGCTGAAACTCCAATACTTTGGCCACTTGATGCAAAGAACTGACTCTTTGGAAAAGACCCTGAAGCTGGAAATGATTGAAGGCTGGATGAGAAGGGGATGACAAAGGATGAGAGGGTTGGATAGCATCACTCACTTGATGAACATGAGTTTGAGCAAGCTCCAGAATGGACAGGGAAGCCTGGTGTGCTGCAGTCCATGGGTCCCAAAGGGTTGGACACAAGTGAGTGACTGAACTGAATTGAACTCACTTCGAACTCCATAGGTAGTATGAAGATTAGTTTCAGCTGAAGATTTGAGATTCAACAGCAGATGGAATTTTTCTCAGAGCTTCAGTTATCAGACCAAAAGCAACAACTTCTCAGAAGTGAAATTGTTATAAATTCCCATTTTGGAGAGTCTACTCCCAGGAGAGAGACCAAGAGACAACCTACCAATGGTCCGTTCTCTAGGAAAGCTTCATTGTCATGAACAGGATAGAAAGACTACTCACACCTGCATAAACAAACATATCAAGCTTTCTTGTCTTCAATTTGATCTCCTAAAAACCCATTTATCTTTATATGTGAGTGTGTGCTTAGTCACTCAGTCGTGTTTGCAGCCCTTTGGGCTGTATCCCACCAGGCTCCTCTGTCCATAGGATTCTTCAGGCAAGAATACTGGAGTGGGGTGATATTTCCTCCTCCAAGGGATCTTCCCAACCCAGGGATCAGGGATTGAACATGCTTCTCCTGGGTTTCCTACATTGTAGGCAGAGGACTATTTACCTACTGAACCATCAGGGAAGCCCATTTGTCTTTTTTTTAATATAAATTTATTTTAATTGGAGGTTAATTACTTTACAATATTGTATTTGTTTTGCCATAGATCAACATGTATCTGCTACAGGTATACACGTGTTCTCCATCCTGAACCCCTCTCCCACCTCCATCCCCATACCATCCCTTTGGGTCGAAGAAAAACACCATATGTCTTTCTAAAGGAATTGATTCGTCTTTTCCATTGAAGCCTCTCTGCCATCACCTCTTCTCTTACTAAATAAGATACGTAAGCTTCTACATTTAACTGTTTAGTAAGCTACTTACTTATAAAAAAGGCATACAAGCAAGCTTTTTTTCTCTGTTTCAACTGTCCTTTGTCAATTTAATTCATAGGTTCACAGGAATTGAAACTGAGAGGGTAAAGGAAAAGTTTATTTCCTTGCCAGGGAAGCCTTAGCAAACTATATGACATCAAATAGCCATGCATACTACAAAGAAAAGGAAACAAGGGGATGGATGATATTCAGGACTTTAAAAGCCATAAGAAATATATTTGAAAAGGTGACATTTGAGGTGAGAGTTGAATTAAGAGGTGATTTGAGGGAGCTGACATTTGACTGCTAACCAAATTAAATAATTTGGGGAAAGATAAAGTGCAAAGTCCCTAAGGTGGGGCAAGTTTGTGTGCTCTGAGATTGAAGAGGCTGGAGTGAGTGGAGGAAACTGTGGTCTGACACTAAGAAGGTAAGTGACAGGTCGCATGTCATTATGCTTTGCCAGTGGGGTAAGGAGCTTGGTTTCCATCATCACTCTGAGAAAAGCCACTGAAGGTTATTAAACAATCCAATTAAGGCAAGCTGAAATTCAAGTGAAAATATTTTAAAAGACACACAGAGAAGTTTGTTTACTAAATACTCCCCAAATAGAATTCCTTTCAGAATGGAATAGCCATCTTTTTTTCAAACTTCCATCTTATTTTTTATATTATACTTAAAACTTTCAAATAGAAATTGAATTAATGAAATTTACCATATTTTATTTATAGTTTCCAAATCTTGTAAATGTTCTCCTTGATCTTTCTACCATACTCTAAGGTGTGCTTTAAGTTGATTTTAATTTTATAAGTAAAAATATTACTATGCAAGTGATTATTTTCAAAAGCACATAGAGAATAACTTGCCAAGTAAAGCCTTAAAACCTAGGGCTTTGTTATCAAAATTATACCTTTTTATTATAATATTTTGGGGCAATTAAGGATCTTTACTGAGCTACACCACAACATGCTTTGGTGAAGACTTTTAAGCTGAAGTTAGAAGGCAAGGTCCAAAGGTATAGTTTTTCTATGCAAAGTTACCTCACATTTATAGCACCTTTATTTGGGATCCAATCACAAGACATTATCTGACAGGGTCAACTTGCTCAGACTTATAGAACCAGGGACCTAACAATTGAAAACTCTCTGGGAATTCTTTCGCAATATCTATTCCACAATTGATACCAATGCATTAAGGTATTTTTTATAACTTTATTATTTAAATAATGAAGATGTATCTAAATGCAAAAACACTTTTTTCTGATTTTCTGAACATTTACTTCTGAAGCAATGAAATGTTCCAAAAATAATTTGATTATTACATCCAAACATTTCCATGGGTCAAGAACATAGAAACATAAACCATCTTCTGTTGATGAGAGTATTTTAAATCCCTGACTTCCTCTAATAAAATGTTTTAAATGATAGGATGTGACAGGTTTTTCTTCATGTCTAGAATTATCAGCATTCTATTCCTACATAAAGGCAAGCAAGTCATTAATTATTATCAATAGTGAACTACACTGAGAATCAACAAGCTCCCAATATGCAGTCAACACCACCATTTATACATAAGACAACCTATAATCAGGACAGAGCCACTGTGCAGAGTAGCAGAGAAAAGTACAGCAGAAATGTGACAGGCTACAAAAAGATTGTGATGCATTAGCTCTTTTTGATTAAGGCCAGTCTACTTAACAGCAACAAAGACAAATCTACTTTAACGTTTAAGTGATGAGCCTGCCTCTCAATCATTTCCACAGACATCAGTGAGTCCTGAGAATATGTTCCCTGTTGTGTCATGGCAGTGGAAAAATTATTTAGAAATTGGTTCACCCTCTTGATTTGCAGCCCTCTCCATTACTAAATATCACTTCAAACTGTAAGTTTCATCTCTAAAGCATATTGTCCATTATATTTTCTTTCCCTGTTTTGATTTTACCTGCATGGTAGATTTGATTTATATTGAAATAGACCTGCAAAATTATAGAGGACCTAAAGTGTTTGGTTTCTAAACAGTCTTGCAGGAACTCCCTCTTGCTTTTTTTGAATAGTAATGATAACACGAAAAACAGATGAATTCTATATTCCATTGCATTGGTTATGTTATATTTTATACTATATACACTATACTATATTGTAGGGTGTCTTCACTGGTTCAGCAGGTAAAGAATCCAGCTGCATTGCAGGAGACACAGGAGACAAAGATTTGATCCCTGGATCAGGAAGATCGCCTGGAGGAGGAAATGGCAACCTATTCCAGTATTCTTTCCAGGAGAATCCCAAGGACAGAGGAAACTGACAGGCTACAGTCCATAGGATCTCAAAGAATCAGGCACTACTGAGTGAATAAGCAGAGCACAGAATACTATACTATACTATCCTATATTACAGAAAAGGCAATGGCACCCCACTCTAGTACTCTTGCCTGGAAAATCCCATGGACGGAGGAGCCTGGTGGGCTGCAGTCCATGGGGTCGTGAAGAGTTGGACAAGACTGAGCAACTTCACTTTCACTTTTCACTTTCATGCATTGGAGAAGGAAATGGCAACCCACTCCAATGTTCTTGCCTGTAGAATTCCAGGGACAGCAGAGCCTGGTGGGCTGCCATCTATGGAGTTGCACTGAGTCAGACATGACTGAAGCGACTTAGCAACAGCACCCTATACTATGCTATTCAGTTGAGTTCAGTCACTCAGTCGTGTCCAGCTCTTTGTGACCCCTATGGACTGCAGCATGCCAGGCTTCCCTGTCCATCACCAACTCCCAGAGTGTACCCAAACTCATGTACATTGAGTCGGTGATGTCTGCCATCCAACCATCTCATCCTCTGTCATCCCCTTCTCCTCCCATCTTCAGTCTTCCCCAGCATTAGGGCCTTTTCCAAGGAGTCAGCTTTTCGCATAAGGTGACCAAAGTATTGGAGTTTCAGCTTCAACATCAGTTCTTCCAATGAACACTTAGGTCTGATCTCCTTTAGAATGGACTGGTTGGATCTCCTTGCAGTCCAAGGGACTCTCAAGAGTCTGCTCCAACACCACAGTTCAAAAGCATCAATTCTTTGGCTCTTAGTTTTCCTTATAGTCCAACTCTCACATCCATGCATGACTACTGGGAAAACCATAGCCTTGATGAGATGGACCTTTGTTGGCAAAGTAATGTATCTGTTTTCTAATATGCTGTCTAGGTTGGTCATAACTTTTCTTTCAAGGAGTAAGCGTCTTTTTATTTCATGGCTGCAATCACCATCTGCAGTGATTTTGGAGCCCCCCAAAATAAAGTCTGACATTGTTTCCACTGTTTCCCTATCTGTTTGCCATGAAGTGATGCGAATGGAAACCATGATCTTAGTCTTCTGAATGTTGACCTTTTATATATGCTGTACTATAATATCTAATGCTAATAAATAGTATTAACCATCTAACCATTTATTTTCCTTTCATTTTTCCTTAAACAGAGCTACACAGTTTCTTTTCTAATTTATATAACAACTATAAAATTGTTTCACACCTTTAGCTATGGAAATTAGCAAAGTACTAAGCAACACTTAGTTTTTAAAAAATCCATACTAATTAAATGTTAAGGACTCCTAGATAAGCTCTTTTATGAACTGTGGGATGAAAAGTCAGAAGCAAGTTCTCATAGACCACTGGAAAAAAATATAATTATAATACAAAATCTTGCAATAAATGTATAAGCATTCACTTAACAAAATACTAGGAGTAAAACAAATTAAAATTTCAGGAGTCTTCTTCACCTCCACCATTAATAATGCCTTGTCTACTGTTATTTTTATTAGTGTTCCCATCAGTGCTGCTTCATGTTTGGTGACTCCTTTATTCTGCTTTTTCTAGAAAAACATAATAGCACATATCTCTCATATTTTGAAGAGTCAACTATGGGAAAATATAGTGAAATTTTCAATGACTAAAGTTACTTCACCATTCTTTTCACACCTATAAACCTGAAATAGAATCATTCCGATGCTTCTATTAAAACTGTTTTTTCAAACGTCATCCATCAATTTCTCATTAATAAAACCAGTATCTTGGTGACCCATGATATGGGGGTTTGGTGCCAGTTGGGCCACAGAGGCCTAGCTGATGGCAGAGACAGTAATGGGAATTTGGGGCTACCAAGGAGACATGATTTGTCAGACAATATATCAAAATCATAGAAATATATATATAAAGGAGATCCAGAAATCTGCATGGAAATCTGTGCAAAGTTTTCACTAATTTTTGGTTGATTATATGTACAAATGCACAGGATAAGACTTTATGAGATGAGGGAAAAAAACAAAAATTGAAAATAAAACTCTATCTGGAAATTTGAACTGAATAACTGCTGCTGCTGCTGCTGCTAAGTCGCTTCAGTCGTGTCTGACACTGTGCGACCCCATAGACAGCAGCCCACCAGGCTCCCCTGTCCCTTGGATTCTCCAGGCAAGAATACTGGAATGGGTTGTCATTTCCTTCTCCAACGCATGAAAGTGAAAAGTGAAAGTGAAGTCACTACTTCACAAAAGGAGGAAAAATATTTGTGTACAAACCAGAGTTGAAAGATCACTTTCTACATCATGGACATTGAATAATACCCCCGAAACACTACAGTGTAAGGAAGAGATACTCTAGTTCTAAATCAAGGCAACTCTAAAACTGATCTAACATTGCTGAACAACAGAACTGTATTAAGCATGCTAATCTTCAGTTAAAGTTAACTGCCTATAAGAAACAAACTCATCACTCTATTAGGGAAGACAATAAAATAGAGATACTCAACATTGTAGCACAATGTCTAACAAGCAATGAAACCATTCTGGGCATGCAGATAAAAGACCAACAGTCTTTTGACTTCAGGGACCTCAGAGACACTCTACACATTTACTAGCTTAACAATAAAGTGAATAAAACAAGCTTATCAAAGGCAACTATTGAGTTTAATAAAATTTTCTGGACACAGAACAAACAGGGAAAACAAAGCAAAAACAAAAAGAATCTAAGTTTCTGGAAGCAATGGTCTAAGCAGTAAGATGGATGTGTACAGCCATTATTACTGGGAAAAAGCAAAAAAAGTTTCTGCCTGATTGAGGCAGACAGACTTCAGAGCAACAGCCTAGTATGTGCACAAGTAATGAATGATAAGAGGAAGATGAGCAAGTTCTGAGACAAGATGGTTGGGTTGAGGATGTGATTTGGAGATATGACTGGAAAATAAAAACCAAGACAGGATGAAAGATCATAGATCTTACTCTGTCTAGAAACCACTTGACTTTTGCTTGTGCATGAGTGCTCAGTTATGTCCTCCCATTTGTGACCCCAGGGACGATAGCCTACCAGGCTCCTCTATCCATGGAAATTTCCAGCAAGAACACTGGAAAAGTTTGCCATTTCCTTCTCCAGAGAATTTTTCTGACCCAGGAATCAAACCCATATCTCTTGCATTGGCAGGTGGATTCTTTACCACTGAGCCACCTGGGAAGCCTAGATTGTCTCTCAAATGAGAAATTTGACTAGTTAGCTGGATTACCCTAAATTAAAACTTTAAAAAAATAGATATGTCTTCCTCATCCCTTCATGTTGAAATAAATAACACAAAGTCCTTCACATAGAAAGATCTATAAAATATGAGCTTAATGGATTTTTTATAACTAATATGATTGGTGAACTATGTTCTATCTTCCAAGGTCATGTTTCTAAACTGTAGTTGAGAACTGACTACTCCTCAAATGGTTAATATGCATGGAAATGATTTACACCTCGATTTTTAAAACTAAAGTCTTCAGCAAACTACTAACAGAAATGTTAACAGAGATGAATTTCTCTTCTTCCAGCTGAACTTTAGAAAGCTAACTTTAGAAAGAAAGAAATATTGGGGAACCAAATATAAGCAGTGTAGATAGCAGAATGTGAGTGCCATAATGCTGCTTTCATTCCAGAAAAAATCCAGAAAAAAAAAAAAAGCCTCTTGTAAAGGAGTGCATTTTACAGTCCCTGGAGGGAAGTTTGGCATGAGACATAATTCAACCACTGTAAAATAATTTGAAAAACAGCTCATTGAATACTAGACAGTGATGAATATTGAGTCAGTGAATAGTGAAAGTCGCTCAGTTGTGTCTGACTCTACAACCCCATGGACTATATGGTCCATGGAATTCTCCAGGCCAGAATAGAGTGGGTAGCCTTTCCATTCTCCAGGGGATCTTCCCAACCCAGCGATGGCTCCCAGGTCTCCTGCACTGCAGTCAGATTCTTTACCAGCTGATCCACAAGGGAAGCCCAAGAGTACTGGAGTGGGTAGTGTATCCCTTCTTCAGCGGATATTCCCTATGCAGGAATTGAACCAGGGTTACAGCATTGCAGGCGGATTCTTCACCAACAGAGCTATCAGGGAAGCCCAATGAATATTAAGATAAGCCAAAAGTAACATGGGTCTTTTCTAATCCAGCAGTTCTTGTGAAAGTCAGAAATACAATATAACTTCGAACAATTTCGATTTTTTGAAAAAAAATCTGTTGTCTTCCTTACAATATGTAAGCATGAGTAATTTTGTTTTATTTGTATTAATCTTCAAATGTTCTGTATGTGTATACTACCTCATATGTACAACATTTTAAAATAAAACTTTCTTAAAGGAATAGATATGTCAAATATAAAGATTATTTAGTGGGCAATGGGTCATATTTGCTTGTTTCTGAAGACTGCTAGGTAGAGGTTTCTTATATCCTCAAAAGTTCAAGCTGATGGAAAAAATATATAAAGGAAATAAATTCAAGTCATAGCTCATGCAGTGTAGAGCAGGTTCGGTATCCAGGTGTGCCAGATGGTGAAAAAGGAGGCAGCCCCTGAGATACAGGGAGAGAAGATGGCCAACAACCAGTAGACTTCTGAGGTGCAAGGATATATCTCAGGGCCATTTTCAACAGCAGGGATTCACAATGCCTGTTGCATATTGCAACCCACATAAATGCTCCCACTTTAAGATTTTGCCAAGTAGGCTTCCCTGACCACTCCTTCCCCAGGTTGAGTTCATTGCTCCATCCTGCATCCTCCCACTTCATTTTACACTTTTTCTCTGAGTTTAGAACTTATCAAGTATTCCATATATTTTCCAGGCCTGAATTACATATTTATTTCATATATATTTTCAAATAGCCATTTTTAACTGAATTATTGTTTGTTTACAATGCTGTGTTAATTTCAGATGAACAGCAAAGTGCTTCAGCTATACATACATATCTATATCTATTATTTTCCAGATTTGTTTACATTGTAAGTTGCTACAAGACATTTAACATAGTTCCTGTGTTATATAGCAAGACCTTATTTTTTATCTATTTTATAGATAGTGGTGTGTATGTTAATCTCAAACTCCTAATTTATCCCTTTTCTCCAATGGAAGTATACTAGAATTGATGCATGTATGTGTAAAATTTCTCACTGGTTATATTTTGAACAATTAACTGAAGGAATTTTGAGTCGAAGATGGGCATCTAATTAGTGTCTCTATGCCTAGTGCCTGAGTTCATAGGGCCATCAGTGTGTAAATACCTAGAATGGAATGATCAGTGATCTCCTTACCTTTATTTTCATCTCCTTACCTTTATTTTCATGTCCTCTTCTGTATTTTCTTGCTTATCTTCCCTTTCTGGAAAGTTCTTTTGTTTTATCTATCCAAATCTATCCTCCGTAGTGGTTTATCTCACAATTTGATTCTGAAGTAATCATCCCTTTTTTGAAATACCACAGAACTAATAGCATGCGTCTAATCAGACATGTTGAAACTCTAAGCGGGAGCAAAACACCATAGACTGGGTGACTTAAACAATTTACCCTTATTTCTCACCATTCTGGAGAGAGAAAGGCCCAAAGCTAATGGGTCGACAGGTTGGGCTCCTGGTGAGAGTCTCTCCCTGGTTTGCCATGCAGAAGCCATCATCTCCCTGTGGCTTCACACAGCATCTTGGCTCCACCGTCATGACTTCACCTAAACCTAAGTACCTCTCAAAGGTCTCACCAAGATATAACACACACGGTGAGCATCAGTGCTTCACCATATGAATTTTAAGGAGACACAACCATGTAAACTATACCACCACATGACAGACTATTAGTACAAGTATGGCTAATGATTAAAGACTGGAGGAGATCTTTATTCCTTACATATACCTCAGGTCCTGAAAACTGATAAGAACTCTGGTCACATGCTCTCAAGCTCTTTGCTAATCTCAAATCATGATCAACAGCAGAAAGATCATCAATAGATGGTTTGAGTTATCCTAATCCTATACATGGCTCAAGGTTAACTGATGGCTCTTTAGAAATATTTTATTGTAAAGTTTTGTCATGAAGCCCACTCTGTGCTGTGCTGTGCTTAGTCACTCAGTCGAGTCCACTCTTTGCAACCTTGTGGACTGTAGCCCACCAGGCTCCTACGTCCATGGGGATTCTCCAGGCAAGAATACTAGAATGGGTTGCCATGCCCTCCTCCAGGAGATCTTCTCAACCCAGGAATCAAACCCAGGTCTCCTGCATTGCAGCAGTATTCTTTACCATCTAAGCCACCAGGGAAGACCAAAGTCCACCCTAAGGCAATCTAATTCCAGTAGTTCTGGAAGTAGTTTCCTTCATCTCCTCTCTCTCGCCCATTTAAAAAAAAAAAAGTGCAACAATGGCAAAATCTATCCATGTATTAGACACATCACCTTATTTGCCTTATTTCAATGCTTATTTTGCAAGCCTTAAAATATCACTTTCACTTATTTTCTTGAATTTTGTAGAACTATAACTACAATAATTATTTATTTTTAAAGAAAAGTTCAGTTTCAAAACGTTTATTGTTCTATACTTGTACTTACAGGCATAGGTGTTTCCAGTAGAAATGTGAAAACATATTTTATAAAAAACTATTGTTGATAGGAAAAAAGAGCACTCTAAACATATATCCTTTTCCAGAATGAATTCTAAAATACCCCAAAGTGAAAAACCTGACTGTTTATTGGGCTGCACCTTCAGGTCTACAAGGCCTGCACTTGCCCAGCTTCAAGGCTAAAGAGCCCAGAGACAGCGACAGAGACATCAGTGATTTAATGCATAAGGGTGATGGGTGGGAACTTATATATCTCCAACAGGGTCCTGAAGTGACACCTGACCATGTGTGGGAGATCAGCAGGCATTTTGTTCTCCCAGGGGAGGGAGAGGTTGCTAGTTAAGGGGGTAATTGAAGTCAGTTTGACTCATTGGTTATCAAGGAAACTAGCAGAGAGCCATACCCCTCACCACCCCTTTGACAAGTTATCACGATGGAGATTTATTGTTGTTCAATTGCTCAGTCGTGTCCAACCTTTGTGACCCCATGGACTTCAGCAGGCCAGGCTTCCCTGTCCTTTGTCACCTCCCAGAGTTTACTCAAACTCATGTCCGTTGAGTCAGTGATGCCATTCACCCATATGATCCTCCACTGTTTCCTTTCCTCCCTGCTTTCAATCTTTCCCAGCAGCAGAGTCTTTCCCAGGGAGTCAGTTATTCCTGTCAGGTGGCCAAAGTATTGGAGCTTCAGCATCAGTCCTTCCAATGAATATTCAGGACTTATTTCCTTTAGGATGGACTGCTTTGATCTCCTTGCAGTCCACAGGACTCTCAAGAGTCTTTTCCAACACTGCAGTTCAAAAGCATCAATTCTTCAGCACTCAGACTTCTTAATGTCCAGCTCTCACATCCATAAATGACTACTGGAAAAACCATAGCCTTGACTATATAAACCTTTGTCAGTAGAGTAATATCTCTGTTTTTTAATACATTGTCTAGGTTTGTCATAGCTTTTCTTTCAAGAAGCAAGCATTTTTTAATTTCATGACTGCAGTCACCATCGACAGTGGGGAGTGTGGAGCCCAAAAAAATAAAGTCTGTCACTGTTTACATTGTTTCCCCATCTATTTGCCATGAAGTGATGGGATCAGATGCCACGATCTTCATTTTCTGAATGTTGAGCTTTAGGCCAGCTTTCTCACTCTCCTCTTTCACTTTCATCAAGAGGCTCTTTACTTCCTCTTTACTTTCTGACATACAGGTGGTGTCATCTGCATATCTGAGGTTGTTGGTATTTTGCCCAGCAATCTTGATTCCAGCTTTTGCTTCATCTAGCCTGGCACTTCTCATGATGTACTCTGCATATAAGTTACATAAGCAAGGTGACGATATATAGCCTTGACATACACCTTTCCCATTTTGGGACAAGTCTGTTGTTCCATGTCCAGTTCTAACTGTTGCTTCTTGACCTGCATATAGATTTCTCAGGAGGCAGGTATGGTGGTCTGGTATTCCCATCTCTGTAAAAATTTTCCACAGTTCGTTGTGACCCACACATTCAAAGGTTTTAATGCAGTCAATGAAGCAGTGAAAGTGAAAGTCACTCAGTTGTGTCCAACTCTTTGCAACCCCATGGACTATACAGTCCATGGAATTCTCCAGGCCAGAATACTGAAGTGGGTAGCCATTCCCTTCTCCAGGGGATCTTCCCTTCCCAGGGATGAAACCAGTTCTCCCACATTGCAGACAGATTCTTTACCAGCTGAGCCACCAGGAAAGCAAGTATATCTCAGTGGTCTAGTCTTGCGACTGGACCCCATGGACTATAGCCCAAACCCTCCATGGATCCTCCAGGCAAGAATACTGGAGTGGGTAGCCATTTCCTCCTCCAGCGGATCTTCCGAACCCAGGTCTCCTGCATTGCAGGCAGATTCTTTACCAACTGAGTTACCAGTTACCAACTGGAAGCACCAATGAAGCAGAAGTGAATGTTTTTCTGGAATTCTTTGCTTTTTCGTGATCCAGTGGTGGAGATAGTCCCCCTAAAAATTAAAACAGGGACTGCCATGGTAGTCCAGTGGTTAAGATTCTGCCCTCCTATTGCAGGGCCCAAGGTTCATTCCCTGGTCAGGGAGCTAAATCCCAGCACAGTGAAATAAAAGAGAACTAGGAAAAAAAAAAAAGAAAAAACCTGGAACAGTCACAATCTGGAACTGAAGCAAGTATGATGAAGGGTCAGTCATGTGAGTTTGTGTTCAAGCACGGGTTCAGCCAGGGATGTGCCAAGAGCAATAAAACAGTCATATTAGGTGGCCTGACTGTATAGGTTGCTTCATCTCAGTAATAGTCTAATAATTTTTAGTTGAAAAATGAACCCTTCAATTCCCACTGGTTTTGCCCCCAGATCGAGCTCTTGTGTAACATCTGAGGCACTGTGTGGAGTGCAACCCTCTAACCATTTCAAGATGCCATAATTTTTCAGAAAAAAGAAAATCCCTGAACTTAGGTTTTAGCAGATAAACAGCAAAAGCAATCTATTTTAAAGGCTGAAAAACAATCATAATCTTCATGTGTTTTTCTTAACTTTAATGCAGTTTCATCTATATTACACTGGAAATTTCAGTGAAAAGGGTGCATTTTATTAAGTAGAAAATTTTACTTTTTTTATTTTCCCATAATGTTCCTTCTATTACTAACCTCTGATTTTATTAAATCCCACTGTGATATTTTTCCTTCAACAGAGCCTATGAAAAACACAATTCTTTAGAAATTTCATTAAGGACAGCCCATGAACTGCTGCCTGACTTATTCCTGCATGAACCATGTCAATCTCGTGACACCACCCTCCATGATTCTGAGGAAAGAAATCAAATTTGTAATCTGCGGGGCAGTGAGGAGGGAATTTCTCCTTTTCAAGAGCCTGAAAAACTAAGTACTATGTACACACTTGTGACTTATGCTAGCTTAGCCCCCCAGATAAGCTGTTAAAGACTTTTTTAATTGGGACTGCAATTCCATGTAAACACTTTGTGGATAGAAAGTGGAAAGAAAATTGATGCCTATTGAATTCCAATATGAAACTGAGAACTAAAGAATGTATTTACTTCATGTACTCTTGGAATAAGAACTAGGTTGGCACAGATTTTGGTTTCATGTATTTTTAGCTTCAAACTGTTCAAGTTGTATGCATTAAATATGCACAGCTTTCTGTCAACCATATCTCAATAAAGTGGCTTAAAAGAATCGGGCTAGTAAAACACTCATATTTTTAGTTAACCTGTGTAGCACTTAAAGAGATTATATTTCCAAAACAAATGTGTGGAACATTTATTTAGGGTTTTTAATACAAAATTTTTTTACTGGTAAAGTACTGTAATTTTTCCCTTTTTTTAAACACCAGTTCCCAATTTATCTTCAATGATCTGAAGTCAAAATCTCTTTCAATCTAAGCTAAGGCCACCTCAATTACTTTTACTACTATTATTTTTAACAGTATTTGATTCATAAAAATCTAATACAGTTGGCAGTATCAAAACTTGCATTATAATCATGTGCAATGTGGACTCATGTAAAATTTACACTTATTCTACTTTCTATTTTTTTGCTTTGCCCCTGCATCCAACACACACACACATACATATACACACAACCCACAAATAAATACAAACATTTCCACCCCATTCTTTTCTGCATAAGTTTGAATATTTCCTTTTTTGGATGAATAAAAGGAAATACTTTGAGACATCAGTGTTCTCTGATAATATTCATGGTTTACAATTGCACTCCACATTTGCACAATGGTATTTCAAAATAAGATAAAGACACCTTACTAATAAGCTTGTTAAAAGATATGCCACTTTCTGACTCATGAGGAGGAAGACTATTCTGTGTGCAGGCACAATTACAGAGCAGCAGATTATCTTGGTTGGTGGAATGACTATAAATGAAGCTATAGCTTCCATCTTGCTGTTCTTGTGAAAATTTACAGAAAACCATACCCTATATGTTGCTGTTCCATTGCTATGTCATGTCTGACTCTTTGTGAGCTCATGGACTGCAGCATAACAGGCCTCCCTGTCCTTCACTGTCTCCCAGAGCTTGCTCAAACTCCTGTCTGTTGAATCAGTGATGCCATCCAACAGCTCATCCTCTATTGCCCTCTTCTCCTCCTGCCCTCAATCTTTCCCAGCATCAGGGTCTTTTCCAATGAGTCAGCTCTTGGCATCAGGTGGTCAAAGTATCAGAGTTTCACTTTCATCATCAGTCATTCCAATGGATATTCAGGGCTAATTTTTTTTTTTAAGATTGACCTAGGGCTTCCCAGGTGATACCAGTGGTAAAGAATCCTCCTGCCAGTGCAGGAGACACAAGAGACTCAGGGTCAATCCCTGAGTTGGGAAGATGCCCTGAAGAAGGCAATGCCAGCCTACTACAGTATTCTTGCTTGGGAAATCCCGTGGACAGAGGTGCCTAGCAGGCTACAGTCCATGGGATTGCAAAGAGTCAGACACCCCTGAGCGCATGTGCACACATAATGCTGGCACACAATATAAATAGAGCAAAATATAAAATGCTTCTGAATGGTAAACCTCGGAAACCCTGAACCTCAGGCAAATATGAGTAGTGGAGTTTCTAATTCAGTTGGGAAACATTTTCTTCAGTTATTTGAAGTAACACTATATGATCAGCATTTGTAATAATAGGAAAAATTTCAGCAATGTCTTATGTATTAACAAACACCACAGACTGGAGGATTTAACAGAAATTTCTTTCCTTACAGTTCTGGAGGCTAGAAGTTCAGGATCAAAACACTGACACGGTTCAGAATCTCCTGAGGCCTCTCTCTGCAGCTTTGAAGCCTGCCTTCTTGCTCTGTCCTCGCGTGGTGGTCTCTTGCAGCATGGGTGTCCCTAGTATCTCCTTGAATGTCCAAATTTCCTCTTCTGTTAAGGACGCGACTAATATCGGATAAGAGCCCCACCTTAACAGCCTCGTCTGATCTTTTCAAAGACCTTATCTCCAAACATAGTTATAGTCTGAGACTTTCTCTCTCTCCTCTGTCTAGTCAAAGCAGTTAGACAGGGGCAGAAAATTGAACGATGTTTCCAAAGATATTAACTAAGAGACCTGAATTTCAATTATAGCAATTCAGGAGAGAAATCAATTAGAAATGGCAAAGTCTTACAATTTCATGGAGTTTATTTGGAGTCAGTTTGTCACAGTTCAAGTATTGCAGGAAAGGGGTAGCTCACCTCCAGGGGTGACTCAGTGACCCAGGCTCCTTCCCACATGTAACTCTTCAGCACAGGCCTTCCAAGGTGGCCCTGGGTACGGTCTCGTATCCATCTAGTCATTTCCGAGAGTGTGCCACTGCCCTCAACTGCATTTCTATTCTCTATTATTAGCTCCTAAAATAATGGTATGCTTTTATTTTTTTATTCATTAGTTTATTTTTCTTAAGTTTAATCATGTTAAATTTCTGTATACAAATGTATATCTGAATTCTGTTCCATTAATTTTTTTAATTTTATTTTTCCTATACTACAATACTGTATTTGCTTATCCCTCTTTTTCTGACTCCAAATTTACTTTTCCAAATCCGAGAAGCAGTTGCTCCTGCTCCTGGATGCCTATTATCAATGGTGGAAACATGATGTTGTAAATTGCCAGGCTAACAACAACAACAAATCCCTTTATGTTAATGAGGCATTGATGTCACCTTAGCATAATATCTCATTTTTATCTTCAATAAAAGTAATCAATAATGCATTAAATTTCTTACAATAACCATATTTCAAGCAGTTACTATTTCAAGTATCATTCTGGAACAACTGCAAAAAGACCTTACTACATATTTTATAGGTACAATCCTCTTAAAGTTTGTCAATCCTTTTAACTTTTTTGTTCACCAATAGTATTGGGGAGCAATAGGTCTTTTACACGTATTCATAAATATAGACTTTCCATCACCAATGAGATGATTTAATTAGAAAATGCCCAGAGTATTTGCCAATAATTATAAGCATCTAAATGGCTTCCCAAGTGGCATGGTGGTAAAGAATCTGCCTGCCCATGCAGGGTACACAGGAGACACAGGTTCAATCCCTGAGTTGCAAAGGTCCCTTGGAGAAGGAAATGGCAATCTGCTCAAGTATTCTTGCCTGGAGAATTCCATGGACAGAGGAGCCTGGCAGGCTATAGTCCATGGGGTTGCAGACATGGGCTCACAGAGTTCAGACACGACTGAGAAAGCACAACAGCAATATAAATATATAAAAGAGAGGCAGACTTTGAATAAATAGTCTTTCACTGAGCTAAAGACTACTCTGGGAGACTCAATGATGCCAATAAAAGGACTCAGAAGAAATAAAACATAATCATAAAATACTGGAAAGAAAGGAAAAAAAAGGAAGAATTTTGATCTTATACAGAGTTTCCAACACCCTTGACAGAGCATAGCAATACTTTCATGAAAATATAAATATTATTGGATGTAAGACTTCTGAAATCAGAAACACATAACCCAAATTCTTCAAATTCTTTTTTTTAATATAGCAGTAATTTTATTACTGTTTGAATTTGTGGCTTTTACAGGATCTCATCACATCAGTATCTGAAAACTATCTAACTTTTGATTTACCTAGCCTAATAATAATTACTGTTTAATTTAATTTTCTTTAAAGGTGGTGCAGTAGTAAAGAATCCACCTGTCAGTGCAAGAAACACAAGAGACACGGGTTCAATCCCTGGATTGGAAAGGTCCCCTGGAGTAGGAAATGACAACCTACTCCAGTATTCTTGCTGGGAAAATTCCATGGACAGAGGAACCTGCTGCGCTACAGTTCATGGGATCGCAAAGAGTTGGATGGGACTGAATGACAGAACACACAGGCACAGACACAAAAGACAATGACAAAAGCATGATAGTCAAGCAAATATGAATTCATGTTTACGAGAGAGCAAGAAGTTTCCACCTTGAGATGGGCCAATAGTTTTTCTAGAGGGGAAACAAGAAATTTATAAGATTCGGGGACATGACTTTGAGTAATTTAAGGCAAGTTTTTCAAGGTAGACAGCTAGTTAGATTTAGAAAATTCACAAGGTAAGTAGTTTTAGACTTCCTGAACATGATGAGTGAAATGTCTTGACTAAGTTTTGATGATAATCTATTGTCTTAAAAGGACAGTTCTTCTCCCAGATGAGTAACTGGTGTACTTGAATAATTTAATTAACAAAAATTTCCTAAAGCAGTAACATTATTTACTGGTTATCAGCCTGATTCTCCAAGATAAGAATTTCCTGTAGTAAACTGTTGCTTTGCTGACAGATGGTCTTGATATTTAGTCTCCATCCATGCTGGATGCTTGAACAGTCTCATTCCAAAATTACTTCTTTGCAAACTTCAGCTTCCATTCATGATGATTTCTCCAGTTTTCAAAGGTTTCAAATTTCCAAAGTCAACTTTCTCATCACATATTAGATGTCTCTTTTTGACAAACACTTCAGTAAAACAAATTTGGTTCTCTGGGCTAGTTAGTGACCCATAAATTTCTTACAGTGGTTTAGGTGTTCTTTTTTTTTTTTTAATGGTTCCAAATTTGTTTCTTTCTGATATTGTTGCTATCAAAGAAAGAGTTCTAGTACACATACATGTATGTATGTGTATGTTTCTAGAGAGTATATGTATGTGTATATTTCTTTAAAGTTTATATTGAAATGGTGCCTTTTCAAATTTACTCACTGAAAAATATATGTAATACCAAGAACATAAAACTTTATATTTGCTATTTGATTTGTTTGAAATAACCTGTGTTGTCAAAAAAAAAAAAAAGCTGCTTTAAGCTATCTCATGACAGCTATCTATCTCCTTGTGCTTTTTAGATTCCAACAGGGGTGAGACAAATCGTTTATATTTATCTGGCTCTGATATCTTGCTTCAGAAGAAAAAAATGCCAAATATGTCTTCCCCTTCAATTCAAGCAATTTTTCTTTTGGATGTACACCATTAAAAAAAGAAGGTGAATAAAAACAGAATATAGTTGATGAAGGCAGCATATGTTGCGAGTTACCAATTTAGAAGGCATTGAGTGAAATCTAATTTTAAAATGCAAAGTCAAAAGAGGAGCTAAGAAAAGAAAGTCATTTTGATTTTTCTATATGCCCAGCAAGTTCAAGACTGTGACTTTATTGAATATTTAATGCACCAACCTAATTATTTACTATAGAATATTTTTAGAGCAGCTACAGCATCTAAATTTACATAGCATCCAGTATACGTCAGGAAGACTTAGATGCCACAATGAGCATAAAGCGAAAATGTACCATAAATACCCTTCACCTTGACTAACCTACTCTGAAAGTTTACACAAAATATCTAATGTTTAATTGTAGATCTCTGAGACTTGCTTGTAACACAAAGGCAAATTTATTAGATTCTTATTAATTAAAAAAATAAAATAATTTCTCTGGAAAACCTTGTAAAGGCTTTTCAGATTAAAATTACTTGCATGTAATTCTTTGTTTTAGATTACTTTATCATTTATATATTTGGGCTAAAGGCCCTACACGTGAGGTAATAAATACAGAAGGGAATTCACATTAATGCATTTATGTGGGAAGATCTTCATCCAAAATCAACACTTTAAATTCATGATCGTTTCATAGTGGAAGAAAATGTGTACATTGCTGAATGTGGCAAAGCCTCACTTACCATCAGATTACCCTTACTGGCCAGAGATCATAGAAATATAATGAATGCTCCAGAGTCTTTTGTTGGAAGTCTTACCACAGCCAAAACATCATGCAGGCCTCACATTGCACTAAGGGCTTCCTGGGGGCACTGGTGGTAAAGATCCCACCTACAACTGCAGGAGACAAAGGAGACACAGATTTGACCCCTGAGTCAGGAAGATCCCCTGGAGGAGGGCATAACAATCCACTCTGGTATTCTTGCCTGAGAATCCCATGCACAGAGGAGCCTGTGGGCTACAGTCCATGGGGTTGCAAAGTTGGACATGACTGAAGCAACCTAGCTACAAAGTCACTATAATATGTTCACTGATAAATTGTCCTAAAGTTACTTTCCTATCATTTCACACACATTTTTTCTTTCTCTAGTTAGGTTAAAACATCTTCAAGAGCTGAAATCATTGTCTTCTGTTGCTTGCTTTTCCTCTATACTGAGTATTAAATGCCCACTTTTATGTCATTCATAAGGGACCGATTGTCTAAAATTCTGAGAATGTGAATTCATAGACTGAAATTCTATACTTTTCAAGAACATTCTAAAATTCTCTCACCACCTTGTTATGGAGCAACTCTAGATGTTCCAGCCACACAAAAATTATCCCAAGTCAACATTACAAATGATAATCTGTGAGCACGCATAGGTATCTACCAAAATTTCAACAGCTTCACAAATGGAAAAAAGATAAGGAAAGAGTAGCAAGCTTTCATGACTCTAGGATGTGAAACATAAAGATCTCTGCTTTCTTTTAAGATTATGTTCACCAAGTGATGGACTTAGCAGTGACTGTTTTGACTGGTTAATACAAGCACAATTAGTATGATATTGTGAATAAAACTTATAGACTAAATTATGTCTTTATGTATTAAAAGTTTTCTTCTAGGAAATGGTGGCAGTATTCGAGTTTACTTTCTCTTGCTTTTTTAAAAATATAGACTTAGTCAAAAAAACTCCATTGAC
>SJYF01000097.1:18019769-18036238 GCA_006410515.1 Procapra przewalskii
CCACAGTTTATTGTGATCCACACAGTCAAAGGCTTTGGCATAGTCAATAAAGCAGAAATAGATGTTTTTCTGGAACTCTCTTGCTTTTTCCACGATCCAGCAGATGTTTGCAATTTGATCTCTGGTTCCTCTGCCTTTTCTAAAACCAGCTTGAACATCAGGAAGTTCACGGTTCATGTATTGCTGAAGCTTGGCTTGGAGAATTTTGACATTACTTTACTAGCATGTGAGATGAGTTCCAGACAGTGGCAAATCAAGAGCATGAATGAAATGCAGATTGAAACCATGTCTGTAAAGTGTGACTTTGTGAGGATGCTGCTCCCTAGAATAATTTTACAAATTCTGAGGCATTTTACCCATGTGTGGATAAAATACAATGTGTAATTGGAAATTTTTTAACATTTGACCTGGGAAAACAGTTGTTTCATTTTTGGCATATAATTTCTTTCTATTTGTGTTTACCATGTTTTCAGCCTTTTTACTAAAATGAAATAAAATGAGTTTTCTTATATAACGGGATACTTATCATTCTATCAAGTTTCCTTAAGGTTTTTTCAAATCCCCACACATTTCAATTCACTTTAATTTGTATTTTATGTGATGTAGAGTGTTCATTGCTGGATAAAGGTGGTTGAACTTGGACTTTTAGTGAAATTATTAAGATAATTTAATATCATGTCTCCAAGAAGGCTGGGTATACAAGAGTGGAAAGGGTACCAGATTTGAAAAGAATCTTCCATCCATTTCTGAGAATTTCATGTAAGGATCTTTAAGCTACCACTATGTTCCTCTCATAGGTCATTCTATTCCATGTTAACCAGAGTTACCATACTTTGATTTATATTGTACACCCTTTAGAAAATCTAGAATTCCACATTAATTTGTCAGTCAACACAAGAAATTTACCTTCCTGAATTGGCATATCTATTGCTAGAGCATCATTAATGTCAACCTCTCATAATTTTCTGTTTACAGGATAGTCATTATGTGATATCATGGACATGATGTGCTGACATTTGAAGTGATTTCCCTGATCTGAAAATGCATATGTTACAAAACTATTGTTCTCTCTACTTTCCAAAAGACATCCTCTAAGTATAGATAATGCCAATCATTATGAGAACCTCAACATCATTGCCTCCCTCTAGTTGCAGGTGAGCACAAGTCTGCTGGGCAAGAGTAACGGCAAGGGGATCTCTCTTGGTAGTCCAGTGGCTAAATCTCGGTGTTCCCAGTGCAGGGGTCTACGGGTTTGATCCCTCTTCAGGGAACTAGATCCCACTTGCTCAACTAAGAATCCACACACCGCAATTATAAAGAGATTTGGTATGCTGCAACTAAGACCCAGCGCAGCCAAATACAAAAATAAATAAAAAATAATTATTAATTAAAAAAGAGTGAAGGCAAGGGGATCGAGGTGAACCATGAGGGATTCACTGATGCCAATACTCCAATCTCCTTGCCCAGATGCCCAGGAGAAAGAGATTCTGCCATTTGGTACTTGATCACAACTCCCAGGCCATGGTGCTGGGAGACGAAGAAGCCAAAGTTAATATGACAACATAATTGATTAATTGCACCAATTTCAGTGCAAACCAATGCAAGAAACACTAGGCTCTCAAATACACAACCTTTCTACATATAAGTCAAAGTTTCACTCTCATGAACTCATCTTGCTCATGGCACTGACCTGTCCAGATATGTCTCAGGACTTTCTCCAGATGACAGCCCATTAGTTTGGCATACCCTCTGCCTACTGCTTATTTAATTTACATTTACTTTTCTCATTTAGTGTAATCATCTTAAGGTGAGGGTTCTATCTCCAGAAAAGCTAGGAATTACTATTGGGACAGCTCAAGTCTTTGATGACAATATAGTTTTATTATGTTAATTTCCTTTGTGTTCTCAACTGTGCTTTCTCCTCTGGTCAAAAGAATAAGAACGAAACTTTTCCATAAATCTGCTTTATTTTCTGTTTTTTTTTTTCTCTCCCTCCCTGTCTCTCTCTCTCTCTCATTTTCTTTTTCTCTACTTTCTGCTTGTTATATCTCTTTCTCTTCATTACATCAGTAGCTGACATAATTTCTCCTAAGTTTTCTTTTTTTTAATTTTTTTATTTTATTATTTTTTTTACATGATAGTATACATGTTTTTATGCCATTCTCCCAAACCAACCCACCCTCTCCCTCTCCCCCAGAGTCCAAAAGTCCGCTAACCTCATTTCATTTCTAATTAACTTTGGTGACTTTCCCTCTTCCTACAAAAATATATTCCCCCTCAAACACATACAGGCCATTTAAATATTGACTGTATCAGTTGTAGGGTTGTGGAATTTTTTTTTAATTTCTGAGGTATTCTTCCTCACTGAAATCCAAAAAAAACGTGCAAGATAATAACATAAGAACAAAGGAAATATCACTAATACCTAATATGAAACAGCTGAATAGACAAATAGGTCAAAACAGATAAGTGATATGGTGGATCATAAGTGCAGTAAATACACAATTAAATTGTTATTAATTTTTTAAAGTAATAGCTTTGACTTATATATCTGCATTTTTCTTATTTATATCACTTTGACTATGTATTTAAAGGCAAAGTCCCTTTGTCTGCCTTGGACCCTTTCTCAGGCCACTAACCAGTGACTGACTCATTGCAATCCAGTTATTTACAGTTTTCTAAATTATTTACAATTTTCTAAATTTACAGTTTTCTAAATGATGATTGCTTATTTATGCTAAAACTCTATTAGATAACAATATATATATGTAATCCTGTCAACAGCCTGTGAAATATTACATTTCTTTATTAATAAATAGGAAATACTCCAGTTCACTATAGACCAGAGATCAAGTTACTTCCCCATTTCGTTGCAAAGTGAGCATGGCATATTTGAGATTCCAGACCAGGTATAACAGCCTGACTTTCATTTTCTTTGAAAGTGAGTGTTAGTGGCTCAGTCCTGTCTGACTCTTTGTGGTCTCATAGAAGCTTTCCAGGCTCTTCTATCCATGGACTTTTCCAGACAAGAATACTGAAGTGAGTTGACATTTCTTCCTCCAAGAGATCTTCCCAACCCAAGGATCAAAATACATTTGACTCAAATCATT
Organism: Procapra przewalskii; assembly: GCA_006410515.1. Lineage (NCBI taxonomy): Eukaryota > Metazoa > Chordata > Mammalia > Artiodactyla > Bovidae > Procapra > Procapra przewalskii. The sequence continues at coordinate 18,022,880 of SJYF01000097.1, forward strand.
TTCTTTATGTACCTTAAAATTATTTGAATGAAATGTATTAAATTTTCTTTTCAGTAATATTTTTCTTTAAACTATTCTTTTTCAATAAACATAGCTAATCTAAGAGCACTTGCAATCCTTTGACAGAGATCAATAGCTTATATTTTCCATTAATCCCTGCATTGACTAAAGTTTTAAAAATAATGAATTCAGAATCTATTTCAATTACATAGTCTTGATACAAATGCTGGTAGGAGAAGCCCAGTGGCTCACAGAAGATTCAGTAGCCAAGTTTAACATTCACCTGTCTTTTTATCCTGATTTATCATAAAATGCTGTGCTGTGACATGCTCAGTCACTCAGTCCCCTTTGACTTTTTGTGACCTATGAACTATAGCCCATCAGGCTCCTCTGTCCGTGGGATTCTCCAGGCAATAATAATGAAGTGGGCTGTCATGCCCTCCTCCAGGGGATCTTCCTGACCCAGGAATCAAACCCATATCTCTGGCATCTCCTGCATTGCAGGCAGGTTCTTTACCCACTGAGCCATGTGATGCTCTCATCATAAAATACTTATATACAATTAATTTGATGTATATAAATTGAATTACTATCTCAGGTAAGTTATTTGTGTATTAGTTTACTAAGACTGCCACTATGGGTAACTTAAATAACACAAATTTATTTTTTCACAGTTCTGAAGGTTGAAAGTCCAAAATTAAGGTGTCTGGTTTCTCATGAAGGATCTCCATGGCTTTCACACAGCCACCCTCTTGCTACATCTCTCTGCATACACGCACCTGGTGTCTCTTTGTGTCCAAATCCCCTCTTTCTGTAAGGGCATCAGTCAGACTGAATTCAGGTCTACTGAATTGTATCTTAAACTGTTGGTCAAGTTTAGAGTAAACGGTAGAAGATGAGTTATTTTCTCATGTCAGGAAATATTTCAAGTACAAAGGCAACTCAAATGGAATATGAGAGTTATGGTTACTATGGCAATGAACAAAAGTGTTCCAAAGCCAGGAAGGCTGGAATGAAGGATGGCAGGAAACAAACCTTGACAATTACATGTGCATCAAATGATAAACTTAATATTTTGTAGTTTTGATCAAAGAGAAATGACCATTAGATTTAGCAAAATGCTTCAGAGAGTTTGGTTAATTAGAGAAATATAGCTCAAATGATAAAAAGAATATTTATAGGAACTGAGGATAATCACTTCAAAAGAAAATAGGTTGAAACTAAGTGAAGAAATTTTAATAGTATCAGTACAAACACAACCAAAATCTATTGAGAAGGTGTTACCATCAACTCCTTAGAATACTTAAGAATGTGTTGTTCAACAAGGGCTACGGAGAGGTAGTAAAGAAAGCCTTCTAATATTACACCTCACACCTATTTGAATGGCTTTTATCAAAAAAAAAAAAAAAGGCAAGATATACAGGATGCTTGGGGCTGGTGCACTCGGATGACCCAGAGGGATGGCAGGGGAAGGGAGGTGGGAGGGGGGTTCAGGATGGGGAACACGTGTACACCAGTGGCAGATTCATATTGATGTATGGCAAAACCAATACAATATTGTAAAGTAATTAGCTTCCAATTAAAATAAATAATTTTTTTAAAAAGACAAAAGATAACAAGCATTGGTGAGGATGTAAAGAAAAGGTGACTCTTGTGAACTAGTGTGAATGTAAACTGATGAGCCCACTATGGAAAACAAATTTTAAGTAGAACTAGAACATTATTCAACAGGTCTACTTCTGGATATTTACCCAAGGGAGGGAAAGCACTGTTTCTAAAGGACATATGCACCGTCATGTTCACTGTAGAATTATTTACAATAGCCAAGACATGGAAATAGTCTAATGGTATATATATATATATACTTATATAATATGGAATATTACTCAGCCATAAAGAGAATGGAATATCTTGCCATTTTTGACAATACTGATGGACCTTGAAGTTATTATGGTATGTTAAATAAGTTAGAGAGGCAAATACCATATGATTTCACTTATACATGGAATTTATAAAACAAAATAACAAAACTCATAGATCTAAAGAACAGACTGGTGGTTGCCAGAGGGGAGGGAAACAGGGGAGTGGGCAAAATGGTTGAAGAGGTACAAATTTCCAGTTGTAAAATAAATAGCATCATAAGGATACAATGTACAGCATGGAAATTATAGTCAATATGATTGTAGAACATCTTTAAAAGTTACTAAGAGCAAATCTTAAAAGTCCCCAACACAAGAGAAAATATTTGCAACGTTTTATGGTGTCAAATGGTAACTAGACTTATTATGGATCACTTCCCAGTGTATATAAATATTGGTAATTGTACACCTGTAACAAAATATAATGGTATGTCAAACATTGCTATTGTTGTTTAGTTGCTAATTCATGTTCAACTCTCTGCCATCCTATGGGCTGTAGCCAACCGGGCTCCCCTGTCCATATTTACCAGCAAATATACAGGAGAAAGTTGCCATTTTCTCCTCCAGGGGATCTCCTCAAACCAGGGACCAAATCCACATCTTCTGTGCCTCCTGCATTGGCATACAGATTGTTTACCACTGAGCCACCTGGGAAACCATATGTTCAGTTCAGTTCAGTCTCTCAGTCGTGTCTGACTCTGTGACCCCATGTACTGCAGCCCGCCAGGCCTTGCTGTCCATCACCAATTCCCGGAATTCACTCAAACTCACGTCCATCGTGTCAGTGATGCCATCCGGTCATCTCATCCTCTGTCATCCCCTTTTCCTGCTGCCCTCAATCTCTCCCAGCATGAGAGTCTTTTCCAATGAGTCAACTCTTCACATGAGGTGGCCAAAGTACTGGAGTTTCAGCTTTAGCACGATTCCTTCCAAAGAAATCCCAGGGCTGACCCCGTTTAGAATGGACTGGTTGGATCTCCTTGCAGTCCAAGGGACTCTCAAGAGTCTTCTCCAACACAACAGTTCAAAAGCATCAATTCTTCAGCGCTCAGCTTTCTCACAGTCCAACTCTCACATCCATACTTGACCATTGGAAAAATCATAGCCTTGACTAGATGGGCCTTTGTTGGCAAAGTAATGTCTCTGCTTTTGAATATGCTATCTAGGTTGGTAATAACTTTTCTTCCAAGGAGTAAGCGTCTTCTAATTTCATGGCTGTAATCACCATCTGCAGTGATTTTGGAGCCCCAAAAAATAAAGTCTGACACTGTTTCCCCGTCTATTTCACATGAAGCGATGGGACCGGATGCCACAATCTTCGTTTTCTGAATGTTGATCTTTAAGCCAACTTATTCACTCTCCTTTGTCACTTTCATCAAGAGGCTTTTTAGTTCCTCTTTACTTTCTGCCATAAGGGTGGTTTCATCTGCATATCTGAGGTTATTGATATTTCTCCTGGCAATTTTGATTCCAGCTTGTGCTTCTTCCAGCCCAGTGTTTCTCATAATGTACTCTACATATAAGTTAAATAAGCAGGGTGACAATATAGAGCCTTGACACACTCCTTTTCCTATTTGGAACCAGTCTGTTGTTCTATGTCCATTTCTATTTGTTGCTTCCTGACCTACATAAAAATTTCTTAAGAAGCAGGTCAGGTTAACCGTACCTCAATTAAAAAAAAAAAATGGAGTTTCAGGTGTTTGAACTGTCAAGTCTTCAGGTAGATGTGTGCAGGACATCAAAACAACTCTATGGTTCAGAATTAAATCACTGACTCTTCAACCCCTTGCTCCTTTCATTTCTCTCTAGCTGCAGCAGAATCTTTACTTTTGAGCTTTTTTCTACATTTTTTCAAAGGAAGCTGATTCATTTGGGGGTCTACGACAAAGATTTAATTGTTCTAATTTAGAGATTCTCAGCTAGTGGAAGATAGACACTGATAGAGTTGTGAGTGGGGAGAACATTCAATTACATAAGGAAATCCTTACATGTATTTCACACCAATCATCATTTATAGAATGAATAGTTTATCTCAAGATTTTATAAAAAGAACTTGATGTTCAGAAGCAGAGTCATGGCCCTTTCAGGGCCAGGATATTTATTTAAATAAAAATCTCAAAAATTCATAAAATATTCTCAAGTCATCTTTAACAGAATCTTAAAATCAATATTTGAAGAGAGGTCCATATAGTCAAAACTATGGTTTTTCCAGTAGTCATGTACAGATGTGAGAGTTGAACCATATAAATAAGGCTGAGAACCAAAGAACTGATGTTTTTGAACTGTGGTGCTGAAGACTCTTGAGAGTCCCTTGGACTGCAAAGAGATCAAACCAGTCAATCCTAAAGGAATTAGTCCTGAATATTCAACGGTAGGACTGATGCTGAAGCTGAAGTTCCAATCCTTTGGTCACCTGATTTGAAGAGCTGACTCGTGGAAAAAGAGCCTGGTGCTGGGAAAGACTGAGGGCAGGAAGAGAAGGGGATGACAGAAGATGAGATGGTTGGATGGTATTACTGACTCAATGGACATGAGTGAGCAAACTCAGGGAGATAATGAAGGACAGAGAAGCCTGGTGTGCTGCAGTTCATGGAGTCACAGAGTCAGACATGACTCAGCAATGGAACAACAAAATACAATTTATGTAGATAATAGTGAGAACTAGTATTATATTTGGAGCATTGTTAAGAATTCTTTAAAGAGTAAAATCTCTTAGCATGTTTGGCTTTAAAATGTAAGATTAAAAAATTATATGCTATCTTTAAAAACCTCATAGTTTACACATAAAAATATTGCTAAAAAAGACAGTGTCATAGTGCAAACATATTACTGACAAGAATATTTTCCTATTTGGAGGAGAGGAAATGTGATATACTTCACACATATTTACTTCATATTTTGGGGTTTCTTTAAATTTTAAAAATATGGCAATTAGAGGTTTCCCCCTTTAGTGGAGAAAGGAAATCACATATTTTAAAATAATTTTTAAGGGAATAAATCCCATTTAGGTGACAGGAATATAGCTGATATTCATTTCAGTTCAGTTCAGTTCAGTCTCTCAGTTATGTCTGATTCTTTGGGACCCCATGAATCACAGCACACCAGGCCTCCCTGTCCATCACCATCTCCCGGAGTTCAATCAAACTCACGTCCATCGAGTTGGTGATGCCATCCAGCCATCTCATCCTCTGTTGTCCCCTTTTCCTCCTGCCCTTAATTCCTCCCAGCATCAGAGTCTTTTCAAATGAGTTAACTCTTCACATGACGTGGCCAAAGTACTGGTGTTTCAGCTGTAACATCATTCCTTCCAAAGAACATCCAGGACTGATCTCCTTTAGAATGGACTTGTTGGATCTCCTTGCAGTCCAAGGGACTCTCAAGAGCCTTCTCCAACACCACAGTTCAAAAGCATCAATTCTTTGGCACTCAGCTTTCTTCACAGTCCAACTGTCACATCCATACATGACCACTGGAAAAACCATAGCTGATATTAGCAAAGTGCAATTAGAATAGTGAAAGCAATTCACAAATAATGTCACATGAAGATGGATACTGCATTACAAAATTCAAAGAAATGTGAATTAAAGAAATGAGAAACTAAAGTAATCAGTTTCATAGGGATGTGAATAGTTTTCTTATGACTATAAGAAAATGTATCAAAGTTTCATGCCATAGAACCCAGGAAACAGTTTGCTAACTCAGGGGGTTGATTGGATATAGCTTCAGTCTTAGAAAATAATCCTCATGACAGCAGCAGATAAAAGAGATGCTGGCAGCCAGAAGCTATGTTTTGGCACAGTGAAGAGTGTATGAGCATCTAAATTGAAAATAGGACAGAGCCAGTGGTGTGGAAGAGATGGATATGCTTGACCCAAGAAAGTAGCATGATGGTTATGAATGATAACTCAAAATGTGGGCCAGGGAAGTATTGGAAACAGCTTTGCAATTTCTAACTGATATGACTAAGCAAATGATGAGGCTATTAATTTAGTAAGGTAAGAAAGAAACACCATACCAAGGGCAAGTAACCTTGCAGGATTGAGAAGAAGAAAGAATGCATAGTGAATGAGAATTTGCATATTGTGAGCCTACAATTCTGGCTCTAATCCTGATGGAAAAGTCTAGAAAACAGAATATGAATAGATTCAGTTGCCATGCCCCTTTACAATCAGATAGGCTTGTGCTCAGCACTATCTGTACATTTTTTTTCTGATCTGGTTGGCATAGCTTTTCCACAGGAGTAAAATATAAGTCCAAAAATACACATTTAGATGAGAGATTGACTTTCAAGTTAATACACTTGGTTTTTATTTTCTCACTGAAAAAAAATGCACTCTTACAAATGGAATAGTTGTGAGTATCTATTCATAGTTGTGCATTTATCCTGCAATATTTAGACCAGAAAAGGAAAAAGAAAAAGAAAACGGTAAAAGCAAATGGAAATGATCCAAGATATCAGCATATTGTAGAAATAAAAGTAAAACTTGGAAGTTGAAGTTTGTCCCTACCTACCAGAACACTTTTATGTTACAGGTGGATGAGTGCTTGAGTAGCTTTTTTATTTAATGTCATTTCAGAAGTAAAGGGGCTGTGGGTGGCTTTAGCCTGGGAGAGTCACCTAGAAAGAGATCGTTTAAAAGAGAGATTTGATTATGGGAAACCAGTGGGTGTTCACTCTCCTATCTTGTCGTGATCTCTGTGCAGATACAGCTCACTCTCTATGGATATTGACAAAATTGTTCCAGGGTTTCCGGGGAATAAGGAGGATTTTATTACTTAGGCTTTCAGGCTGCTTTGAGCTTTGCCTGAGGCTGTTCAGAAGAGATCTTCAACAGAGAAGACCTGCAAAGCAAGCATGAAGTGCCCAGTGGAACCTCATATAAAGTATTTATTTAAATATCTCTGAAAAGGAAATTTCCAGAATCTTAGAAATGGTACTCTGTCTTAAATAGCTTGTAATTGACTGCAAGTCTCCATGATATCCTTTCTTCAGAGCAGCATCAAAAGGGGTCATGGGAGCAGCAGCAGTATCTGTCTGAGCATAGCAGCCTTCTGGGAAGATGTTTGCCCTCCCGATAGAGTTATTCGTCTAGGGTTGAGGAGTCATTTTAAAAGTTCCCATGCGGATGTTTTTCTCACCCACTGCAAAGAGACATTATTGGAGTCACAGAAACTGATTTTTTTTTTCCTGTTTATGTGGAATCAAGTATGTCCAAAAATATCCATCTGATAGCCTGTGAAGTGTGACTTGATGAAGCTTTGGGGGTCTTCACTTTATGTTTCATACAATGTTTTGAACAGACGAAAGAGAGGAAATAGGACCAGGCATCTTGCCCCATTAGATAGCATTCAGTAGCCCCTACAGCTGATTAACTCACTGTCAAACTCGACAGGGGGAAAGGACTGAACGTGCCTGAATCAAAAAAGAACCACACAGAATGTGACAGATGGGATAAACAAGTTGAGGGAGATGGTAGAAATGATATTTTTTCTCTATTAATAACAACACTGGTGAATTTGCTGGTCTCGGTATGAAAATGATAAATTTTTTCCATCCTTATTTCAGTCAGTAACCACCCCATCAACCAAAAGCCCCAGAGTTTTTGCTACAAATTTTGGTGACACATTGACCTTCAGCTCCTCCTACTGAGATGCACAATTTCCCTGAGAAAATTGACTTTCTCATGATGAAAACACAATAAAAACAAAAAGAGAGAGAGAGAAAAAAAAAATGGCTTTACTCACCTGAAGGAATATCAGCATGACAGTGGAGGCCTTTGTCTTATTCTTGAAACTCACCACCCCATTCTGAGTGATCATGTCCACAAGATTGAAAATTATGGCCGTGTCCTTTTAATTTATGAAAAGTGAAGTTGCTCAGTCGTGTCAGACTCTTTGTGACCCTATGGACTGTAGTGTTCCAGGATCCTCCCTCCATGGGATTTTCCAGGCAAGAATACTGGAGTGGGTAGCCATTTCGTTCTCCAGGGGATCTTTCCAACCCAGGGATCCAATCTAGGTCTCCTGCATTGCAAGCAGACTCCTTACTATCTGAGCCACCAAGTAAGTATGAAAAGAGTAATATTCTTTTTTAATGTTGCTTTTCCACACGAACTAAATTTAAAGTAGTATGATTTTATAATTTCTAAACTTATTATTTTAATTTTTCCTTGATTTAAAAATTGTGTGTTCCTAAAGTGTATTACATGCATAGTTTAGTAATTAAAGGGCTTTGAAATGCTGACATCCAAGCAGAAATAATTTCCACATGTATGGGAAGTGTTACTATCTGTAAAATTTAAAAAGGAGTATAACTCAAGATTTTATATAGAAAAAAATATATTTCTTGACATTTAGATTTTCTTAAAAAACTTGTAATGGATGAGACTTTAGGTATTAGATGTGAAAAACAGAAAAAGACTCTAACTCTGTAGAAATTTAAAACTAGAGAATAAAATTGTAAAATAAATGGCTCTGAGTTATAAATGTCTAAGTCTAGATTTTCAGTTTAGCTGAACGAGAAGTTTTGCTTTAATATTTTAAATAATATGAAAATACTGAGCTGACATTTATTGGATCTTGTTCTAGGTATATGTTTCCCAGTTAAAAGAAAAAACAAAACAGACTACCTTGACTCCCATTTGTAGCATCCTATTTCTGCAATAAATCAGAGTTCTTGGTGAGTTTTTCATGTCTCCTCTTTCTGATTTTACAGTTACTCCTCAAGTCAATGTTAATTTCTGCTTTTTCCACACCATCAAAATTACTTTGATGAAATTTCAAAGTTCTCTGGGATGTTCATTCCAATGAATGAGTAGAAAGAACATCGTTCATTTAATCCTCATCTTTCTTGATCTTCAGCAGTATTTGACACAGTTAAAACTCTTTAGGGGGAAAATCTTTATTTTTCATTCTAGAAGAAATTAAAATACCCTCTGGTTTTGCTCTTATGATTCAAATCCTTTAACATCACCAATAAAAACTTATATTTTACCTCTATCACATCTCTGGGTTCACTTTGCATCTAACAGTATCCCCTCTCACCATGGTGCAGGCAAATCTGCTTCTTTCTGTTCTAGAATTCATTAAGCATTTTCCTAACTTAGGTTCTTCATATATACACACACTAAATTTGAATGCTCTTCATGACACTGTCCATGTGACTAATTCTTTATCAACTTACCTTTCCTTAATTCCAATTCAAACTTAGGTTCCATCCTTTTGTTACATCTACTCATAGATCTTCTTGGTATCACTAGTGAATAGAGTTTAATGCATATTTGAATCCCCAGGACACACCCTATTACATACTAGGCTCTCAGTAAATATTTATTGCATAAATTAAGTATAGGTAGTCTCAACTTTTAAGGAACTTTGAATTGAATTAAAGTTTCTTATAGTAGGCCCTTTGTTAGGAAAATATAACTTGCTTTCTGAGTCCTACTTAGAATAAAATCCTAAGTGAAATTGAAAAAAATGAAAATGATCAGTTAAGCAAGAGGAGTAAGTAGAAATAGTGTTTCAAGTAGATGCAAATAAATATACAAAGTACCAATAATGAATGGAATATATAAATAACATGATGAAGCTTTGGGCACATCACTGTTCTGTGTGTAATAAAGATTGTCACAGACGACCACCTATCTTTAGCATTCTCAGTTGGATATGCCAACACATAGTGACAATAATCATATTTTTACTTTACCTAAGTACCTTCAAAACATTTTAGTGAATCATTATGAGTATTATATAAGTAAATTGCCAGTGCAAGAGACACAAGAGAATTAGGTTTGATCCCTGGGGTTGAAAAGAACCCCTGGAGTAGGAAATGGCAACCCGTGCTAGTATTCTTTGAATATTCCATAGACAAAGGAGCCTGGTGGGCTATAGTCCATGGGGTTGCAAAGAGCCAGACAATTGAGAGACTGATCACAGCACATAAACTGTATTGGACACAGGGTTTGGTGTATTGCATTAATTATCTTGTTTATGCTCACCAGAACACAGAGTGGTAAATAATGTCATTACCTCTACTTTAGGGAGCATAAGGACTTAATTAATGTGCTATCTTATTTTATTAATTATTTTTATTTGTTTGACTATACCAAGTCTTAATTGTGGCATGCAGGCTCTAGTTCCCTGACCAGAGATCAAACCCAGGCCTCCTGCATTGGGAGCACAATCTTGGCCACAGGGAAGTTCCAATTAATATGTTTAAAATCACAGAGGGTGTAAAAATCAGAACCTGAATTTAGACCTGGGGTTGTCACATTCTAAGTCTCACACTCTCAACCACTTTCTCATGTTGTCTCTCATGATTCCTTTGCACAGATATATCCCAAGTCTCAATGACTGACATCAAAATATACACCTATCACAGCCGTGCAAACAAGAGTGGTCTGACCAGGGTCTTTGGTCATGAATTCTGGACAGGTAAGACTAAAGAAGTGAAAGCTAGATTCTTTGGGAATCCAGCAAACTTTTAACTATCCCTGTCTACTTAAAAGAAGTTCTCATTCAGGTAAGATGTTCTCAGAGTGTGGTCCTAGGACCATTACCATCTCCTTAAACTTGTTCAGAATGCAAATCCCCAAGCTTTATCTCAGACACACAAACTCAGAAACTCTGAGAGTATTTCAATCAGCCCTCTGGGGCAGTTTGAGTCAGGCTAACACTTGAGAATCACTTCAGGTCCTTTGTGTCTTGGGTCTTCTAGATTCCTAAACATAGGGTCTTGGCCTCCACAAGTGGGCAGAGTGAGACAGCACACATTAAAATGCTCAGTTATGTCCGACTCTGTGCAACCCTATGGACTGTAGCCCACTAGGCTCCTCTGTCCATGGGATTCTCCAGGCAAGAACACTGGAGGAGATTTCTGTGCCCTCTTCCAGGGGAATCTTCCTGACCCAGGGACTGAACCAGCATCTCTTTTGTCTCCTACAGGTTCTTTACCACTAGTGCCACCTGAGAAGACACAAAGTGAGATTAGCATAAAGAATACCCACTTCAGGCCTTCCATTTCATGTTTACAGAGTATGAGAAAACCAACAATTTGCAAATTGCAAAGGAAGCATTATTCATCTGTTCAGTGGAGATTCAGAGCTCTGAGTTTCCACTCTTCCCTCTGGCTATTTACACTATTTGAACTATGACTCCACTTAAAAACAAGTGAATGTTTGGGATGAGGAGGCTGGAGGGGATGAGTGTAGACTAATGGAATGATGAAGTGTGGCTGCAGTGCTGAGCTTCTAGAAACTCACAAAGGGATGGTGAGAGGGTAGGAAAAATAGAACAGACAGGGAGCACAAAATAGCAAAAGTGTTTGTCGTGTGGAGAAAAAAATGTGAAATTAGCGTCAAAGTCCCTGAGCTCTAATCTCAGCTCAACTGTTTTTAATTTATGTTAATATGAGCAACTAATTTAACTAAATGCCTACATATTTAAACTGCAAAAATATTTCTACCTATCTAACAAAGTTTTATTGTGAAAATCCAATGAGGTAATGACTGCCATCTCTTTGAAAACTATATAAAGTTCTATGTCAGTCATTAATTTGACAGAAATTATTATTTAATGTATTCTACACTTATTAGCAACAATAATTGCTTCCAGGTAATTCTCCCACTTTAATTAACAATATAAATCTGTGGACTTTCATAAAACCAGTCAGTTCTAAAGTAAATGAATGCTGAATACTCATTGTAAGGACTGATGCTGAAGCTAATGCTCCAATACTTTGGCAACCTGATGCAAAGAGCCAACTCACTGCAAAATATCCTGATACGGGGAAAGACTGAAGACAAAAGGAGAAGAGAGCAACAAAGGATGAGATGGTTGGATGGCATCATGGACTCAATGGACTTGAGGCTGAGCAAACTCTGGGAGATACTGAAGGACAAGGAAGCCTGGCATGCTTCATGGGGCTGTACATTTGGATACGACTGAGCAACTGAGCAACAAAGCTTAGTTACCTCTTATGAATTTAATAGAATTTTTTTTCCTCTGTAAGTGACAGAATCTCAACTCAAACATAGGGATGGCTCATACATAGGGATGTCATTGACTCAGATCACTGGAGGTTTAGAAAGAGTTTCTTTCCATATTAAGAGAGGAACTCAAACATGATGCCATGGCTCTGTCCTCTTTGCCCAGTTCAGGTCATCTCTGCTTCTCTTTTCATGTCAACTTCACACATTTCTGCTTAAGATAAGCTTTTTTTTTTTTAACCTATCAACAAGAAATATGACATCACCAAACCCATATATTCTACCCTTTGCACCAAAATGATCCAAAATGAAGATAGCTTTTATAAGATTCTCAGTGCAAAAATGCAGAGGAAGATTTTAATTGGCCTAGCTAGGTCTTCACACCAATTTATTAGGCAATCATTCTTCTGAGGAGATGCAGAGCTATAGTGAATGATCCTGGATCTCTTTCTAATCCTGTTGCAGGGGAGAATAGGGTAGAGAGGTTAACATTTCAACAGGCCCATAAATGGGAAATATTCCAAAGATCCAGATAAAGAAGGATGAAGAATTGCCTGCCACTGACTACACTTTATCTGGAATTGCTGAAAATAACCAAATAAATGCATAAAAAAAAACCAAACAAACAAAGCTTGAAGCTAACAATAATGGAATCAGAAAATGGAAATGGGAAACTTAGATTAGATACAGCAAATTTTGGTTGAGTTTGGCAGTCAAGCACTTCGATTCCATTTTGCTATGAAGCACTGGACATGCAGAGGCACAAGGAAAAAAATAAACAAAAACTTAGAAAGAGTTTGAAAGATATGCTGCTGCTGCTGCTAAGTCGCTTCAGTAGTGTCTGACTCTGCGCAACTCCATAGACTGCAGCCCACCAGGCTCCCCTGTCCCTGGGATTCCCCAGGCAAGAACAATGGAGTGGGTTGCCATTTCCTTCTCCAATGCATGAAGGTGAAAAGTGAAAATGAAGTCGCTCAGTCATGTCCAACTCTTAGCAACTTCATGGACTACAGCATACCAGGCTCCTCCGTCCATGGGATTTTTCCAGGCAAGAAGGCAGTAAATGTTGCCTGTTTTGAAATACTGCCCCCAAATTTGGCAATAAGTGATATGCTGATGGTTTTCCTGAAATATTTTTATTGATTTGTAGGCTATAAACTTCAGTTTTTCATAATTCAACCTAGTTTTCCAATTTTCCACAATCCTGTTTCTCCAGGAAAGCACTAGATTGTTATGCAACAAATTCCAATCCAAAGGCTATTCCGAAACTCATCTTCTGACTGTCCTCTTTAAAAAAAAAAAAAACCTTTCTAAATATTGCTTACTTAACATTTCCTTTTAATCATATGACTATCTCAATAGATGCAGAGAAGGCCTTTGACAAAATTCAACATCCATTTATGATAAAAACTCTCCAGAAAGCAGGAATAGAAGGAACGTACCTCAACATAATA
>SJYF01000097.1:18037847-18048039 GCA_006410515.1 Procapra przewalskii
TCACTCATTATCAGAGAAATGCAAATCAAGACCACAATGAGGTACCATTTCACACCAGTCAGAATGCCTGTGATCCAAAAGTCTACAAGCAATAAATGCTGGAGAGGATGTGGAAAAAAGAGAACCATCTTACACTGTTGGTGGGAATGCAAACTAGTACAGCCATTATGGAAAACAATGTGGAGATTCCTTTAAAAATTGCAAATAGAACTGCCTTATGACCCAGCAATCCCACTGCTGGGCATACACACCGAGGAAACCAGAATGGAAAGAGACACATGTACTCCAATGTTCATCACAGCACTGTTTATAATAGCCAGGACATGGAAACAACCTAGATGTCCATCAGCAGATGAATGGATCAGAAAGCTGTGGTACTTATACACAATGGAGTATTACTCAGCCCTTAAAAAGATTAAATTTGAATCAGTTCTGATGAGATGGATGAAACTGGAGCCGATTATACAGAGTGAAGTAAGCCAGAAAGAAAAACACCAATACAGTATACTGACACATATATATGGACTTTAGAAAGATAGTAATGATGACCCTGTATTTGAGACAACAAAAGAGACACAGAGGTATAGAACAAACTTTTGGCCTCTGAGGGAGAGGGAGAGGGTGGGACGATTTGGGAGAATGGCATTGAAACATGTATACTATCATATAAGAAATGAAGCACCAGTCTGTGTTCAGTACAGGAAACAGGATGCTTGGGGCTGGTGCACGGGATGATCCATAGAGATGATATGGGGTGGGAGGTGGGAGGGGGTTCGGCATTGGGAGCTCGTGTACACCTGTGGCTGATTCATGTCAATGTATGGCAAAACCAATACAGTATTATAACATAGAATAAAGTATTTTAAAAAATTTTAAAAAAGTCTTTAGTACAGAATCAAACTATTAAAAGGTCAACCTTTCTGGTATTTTCTTAGAGTATACAAGGTAAAAGTATAATAATCATATATATTTATAAGTCTATGTGATTATATATTATGATATAATATAAAAGAAGAGGAGTGAAGTGAAAGTCGTTCAGTTGTGTCCATTCTTTGGGAATCTATGGACTATACAGTTCATGGAACTCTCCAGGACAGAATACTGGAGTGGGTAGACTTTCCCTTCTCCAGGGGATCTCCCAACCCAGGGATAGAACCGAGGTCTCCTGCATTGCAGGTGGATTCTTTACCAGCTGAGCTATCAGGGAAGCTCCAAAATGAGAGAAGCAATTTTCAAAAAGACAGACTACGCTAGTGCTTTTCATTTCTAAAGCATGAGGTAACCAGAACTGAAATTCCTCTTGAAAAATGGTTCTACTTCGTTCCTTCATTGCCATTTGGTTCCGGTTGAATGTGTCATCTCAAGGTGGATTTAATCGCAGTCAGAGAAGTTGAAGTGATATAAGCAAGTAATTATTATAAATGTTAAAATACATTTTGCTCCTTACAGTGTGTTTGCTTATCTCTTTAGGGAACTAACTACTCATTTCCTTGTGTTCTCAAAATGTGGCCATTTAAAGCAACTTAATTATAATAATTTTGCAAGCATTTACTTCCTCATGGACTCATTAACTTAGTTGAAATTAAAATTTTGATAGATACCACTATGACTAAAGTCACACATTTTACATGTAAGTAATTATAAGTTAGAGCAACGGTAGAACAAAAATAGTGCACCTATTTACCACTTCATTTGCTGATTAATTAGTAGCATTTGGAATCAGGCCAGCCTACAGAGCAAAGGCATACTAACTAAATTTTAAAAATATCTTCAGAATTTGAATTTTTCCTGGTTTCCAGGATTTGCTAGTCTCTTTGTTTTCAAAGTAGTGTTTAACATTTAGAAAATATTCTAATTTATCATTCATTACTGTTCCAAATAAATAGGAGAAAATATTTTAAATTGTTTTAGTGAGATTAATATTGAATAAATTGATAGATGACAGAAACTGATTAATGAATATATAAAATAAATTCCTCCGAACACAACTTTTCATATATTTGACTGTGGGACTACCCATGCTTTTCTTCCCAAATGGCAAGTCATTTGATCTTTTTCTTCTGCTCTTTTCTTCTCCTCTGTGGACCAGCTGCCATCTGTCTTAACAGAACACTGCATACCTCTGTCTGTAATACCCCTCAGATGTTTACTTATGTGTGAAAGATAAGACATGCCTTTAAACTATAGCAGGATCTCATCAAGAAAAGTGTTTAACCTTTTGATGTTTACTTTTAATTTCACTAAACCAGTGATCATCCTCAACAAACTAATCAATCATTGTAGTGGTTGATGAAATTAACAAGGCAGAAACAAACTCTTGATTGTCTGTAGAGCAGTATACAAGATTTAAATTACAGTAAGTCCCCTATATATGAATCTTCAAGTTGCAAGCTTTCAAGTGGATGCACGTTCACATGTCCAAACACATAAGTTATATCACATAAGGTGTACATCATCACAATGCATGAATCCTCTACGAATGGTTGTGCTTTTCGGAACTCTATAGTATTATATAGAGTACAGTGGTACAATATCTTTGTTTCAAGTTCAGGATGTCCAGAAGCAAAAGTAAAAACAGTGGTGATGTAGCTGATACTACAGTACTTTCCAAGGTTCTGTACTGCAAAATTTAAACTCATTCTTATTTTTTGTCTTTGTTTATTTGTAATGTATTATTTCTCCTATAATATGTGTTATTATATTTCTCCAATATGATATAAAAAGATATTATACACAGAACTGTACAAAAAAGGTCTTCACGACCCAGATAATCACGATGGTGTGATCACTAATCTAGAGCCAGACATCCTGGAATGTGAAGTCAAGTGCAGATGACACCACCCTTATGGCAGAAAATGAAGAGGAGCTAAAAAGCCTCTTGATGAAAGTGAAAGAGGAGAGTGAAAAAGTTGTCTTAAAGCTCAATATTCAGAAAACGAAGATCATGGCATCTGGTCCCATCACTTCATGGGAAATAGATGGGGAAACAGTGGAAACAGTGTCAGACTTTATTTTGAGGGGCTCCAAAATCACTGCAGATGGTGACTTCAGCCATGAGATTAAAAGACGCTTATTCCTTGGAAGAAAATTTATGACCAACCTAGATAGCATATTCAAAAGCAGAGACATTACTTTGCCAACAAAGGTCTGTCTAGTCAAGGCTATGGTTTTTCCAGTGGTCATGTATGGATGCGAGAGTTGGGTGGTGAAGAAAGCTGAGTGGTGCAGAATTGATGCTTTTGAACTATGGTGTGGGAAAAGACTCTTGAGAGTCCCACAAACTACAAGGAGATCCAAACAGTCCATTCTGAAGGAGATCAGCCCTGGTATTTCTTTGGAAGAAATGATGCTAAAGCTGAAACTCCAGTACTTTGGCCGCCTCATGCGAAGTGTTGACTCATTGGAAAAGACTCTGATGCCGGGAGGGATTGGGGGCAGGAAGAGAAGGGGACGACAGAGGATGAGATGGCTGGATGGCATCACCGACTCGATGGACTTAAGTTTGAGTGAACTCTGGGAGATTGTGATGGACAGGGAGGCCTGGCGTGCTGCGATTCATGGGGTCGCAAAGAGTCGGACAGGACTGAGTGACTGAACTGAACTGAACTGAATACCCTTATAGATTTCTCAGGAAGATTCCACTTTACTCCACCATAGTTACAATGTGCTCAACTAGTCCACTTACTCTCACATTTGATTTAATATAAACAGTGTCTTTAAATTAGTTTTTCAATCCCAGTTTTACTTAAGATAAAACTGGGCATCAAAAGTTTAAGTAACTTGTCTTAGGACACATGAGGAAGAGCTTGCAGGAGCTACGATTTGAACAAAGATCTGTTTTTTAGGAGGTCTCGTTTCATAAAACAGCTCTCTGTCCTGTGCAGTTTCCTTACGATATTCACTTTATAAAGGTCTAACTGGCGGTATGCACAGCACCACTGGTTTGTTTCCTTGCAAAGATGGCTTCTGTGGACATTCCTTTTGGCCACACTTCTGCAGTTTAAAGTAAGAACTGTTTTTCTAAAGTATGGATAGAGTGTAGCTTCTGCTGAATTCATCCATGTGGCAACTTAGCTGATGTTGAAAAATGGTTCTGATATATATGTGTGATCATTTTATTATTTCTTTACATTTCCATAGCCAAGTATATATTTTATAAAACTGTGCAAAATTTTACTCTTTCTAAAACACAAGTGTTTTCCTCTTTTGTACACAAATTTTGCCTCCTTCAAATAGAATTGACTGGAAGATTTAGAAATGAAATACTGCCTGAGCTTTTGAGATATAAAATTGAGTTAAATTTACTCGACACAGTACCTGCTCTCTAGGGGCTGCATAATCTTTCACATCTCTAAAATCCTGTTGCTGATATATATGATTTAAAAAAGAAGCCACCTCAAGAAGGAGATGATTCAAGATGCACAAAAAATAAATCCCATTAGAATGGATTTACAATTCAATTACATAAAGTCCAAGGGACTAGACAAATTATTGGGGCTATTCATATTATTTCATCAGGGTGAAATTTCACTGAATTAAAAGAAAAGGAATTACTAGCTATACTTTTAAAAGACAGCTAAATATCACTATTCTAACATGATTTGACTTGCTCATAAAGTATTTCCCAAAACTGATTTCATCTACATAGCTTATTGCAAGAAGTTTCATTTTAGCTTTTCAAGAAATGCAAAATTACTGAATAGCAATATGTATCTTCAGGTGTATTTTTTGCTGAGCAGAGACTGCATGTGCTTTTATGCAAGTATGTGAGTAAATACTGTATTCTGAAAAATTATAACTCAACACACTACTTACAACATGAAAATGCTATTTTAATGAATACCCTAACTATATCTTCTTTACAAATTTCAGCTAAGAAAAAATTTCTACTTATTAGGATTGTTACTAAAAATGTGTAAGAAATCAGTTGAGAAAGCAATAACATTGAAAAGGGGCAATATTAAAACCACATTTGGATGTTAGAAAAGCATGATTCACATTTGCAGTTCAAGTTTGCTTCCTTCACTTAAGTGGATAGTCCTCCAGTTTAGCAAAAATAAAAGATATAGAGAAGAGGCAAAGGAATTGTTGGTAAATCTTTGAAGGAACTGTGTAGATATGTCTCTTAGTGATTTACATCACATTATATATGGAAATGCTTAACCCACTAATTGGAACTGTTGCACAATTCTGAAATGAGAGTTCATTATTTAATAAGAGAATAAAGAGTGAGCTTCCCTGGTAGCTCAGTGGTAAAGAATCCATCCACTAATGCAAGAGACATGGGTTCAATCCCAGGGTCAGGAACATCCCCTGGAGAAGGAAATGGCAAACAACTTTAGCATTCTTGCCTGGGAAGTCTAGAGACAGAGGGCCTGGTGGGCTACTGTCCGTGGAGTCCCAAAGAGCTGGACACAACTTAGTGACAATTAACAACACTAACATATGGAATAAGGAATATGAAACTCTAAATTCTGTTGGCAGTTAAACTTTCATTCATTATATACATTTTTGTACACCCTTTTATCACTTTTTTGTGCTTCCTTTCCTTCATTCCTTCCACAAAGAAGAATTAACATTCTCTTCTAAGCCTTTCAGTGAAAGTGAAGATCAATTCTTTCTGAATATTTATTCATTCATTCAGAGATTTTTTTTTCTTTATTTCAAGTACCAGACTTTCTCTGGCACTGATGGCAGAGCAATGAACAAGAAAGTCAGGTCCTGCTCCTATGGAGCTTGCAGGAAGGCAAATAATGAATGAGTTTTTAAAATTTGATAAGATGAATATGATAGGAGTTGGAAATACATTAAAGGCTTTGCTAAAATAGAGAACTGGGGATTATTTTGAATTCAGTGTTAGGTATGGTCTCCCTGGAAAAATAATATTAAATCAGATGCATACATTTTATAAATAATCAAAAAGGTTGTAGATGCAGAAAACAGCCAAGGTAAAGGTCTGAGGAAATTGAAATTAGAATATCAAATAAAAGAAGGAATTCCAGTGTGGTTATATCCTAAGGGACTTGATCCTCAGAGCCTCAATCTTGTGGGAAAATGGAGGCCATGAAAAGTTAAGGAAAAACCGCTATCTTTATGGCTGATCATCTCACCCTTTCCTTCAATGCTTTGGTACACAGTTGAACTCAATTTCCCAGCCTCTTTTGTAATAATTTAAGGTCATGTAATGACTATAACCATTAAAACATGGCCATAAATGTTTCATGTCTCTTCCAAGCTTACTTCATAAGACTATCTTGCATAACTCTCCATGAATTTTCTCCAGGCTTGATTTAGAAGTCACCTGTTGAAGCAGGCTGAGTCACAAGATGAGCTTTTTTTATAAATTCACTATAATGGTAAGTCGTATGTTTATCAGGAAAGCTGATTTGGACTTCACATGGGGAAAAATATAAGCAACTACTAAATATTTGGGATTTATCTGTTATAACAGAATTATCTAAACTAATGTATTTGTAAAAACATTTTTTGATATCTATGTAATTCTATAATTTTCACTGAATCTTTTTTTAAGTGATCTATACTTTATATTATAATATGTTTATCTGCTCAGTTTTGTCCTACTCTTTTTATGACCCCATGGACTGTAGCCTGTCAGACTCTGCTGTCCATGGAATTCTCCAAGCAAGAATACTGGATTAGATAGTGACTCCCTTTTCTAGGGGATCTTCCCAAGTCAAATATTGAACCTGGCTTTCCTGCATTGCAGGCAGATTCTTTACTGTATAAGCCACCAGAGAAATTTCCAGTGAAGTGTGTGGATCTTATTTTAATGGCAATAATGTAGCTGTTGTTCAGTCACTCACTCATCTTCAACTTTTTGTGACACTATGGACTGCAGCATGCCAAGCTTCCCTATCCTTCACTATCTCCTGGAACTTGCCCAAACTCATGTCCATCAAGTCGGTGATGCCATCCAACCATCTTGTCCTCTGTCGTCCCCTTCTCCTACTGCCTTCAAACTTCCCAGCCTCAAGGTCTTTTCCAGTGAGTCTATTCTTTGCATCACTTGGCCAAAGTATTGGAGTTTCAGCTTCGTCATCAGTCCTTCCAACGAATATTCAGGGTTGATTCCCTTTAGGATTGACTGGTTTGATCTCTTTGCTGTCCAAGGGACTCTCAAGAGTCTTCTCCAACACCACAGTTTGAAAGCATCAATTCTTCAGCTCTCAGCCTTCTTTATGGTCCAAACTCTCACATCCATACATGACTACTGGAAAAACCATAGCTTTGACTATATGGACATTTGTCAGCAAAGTGATGTCTCTGTTTCTTAATACACTGTCTAGGTTTGTCATAGCTTTTCTTCCAAGGAAGTGTCTTTTAATTTCATGGCTGCAGTCACCATCTGTAGTAATTTTGGAACCCAAAGAAATAAAGTCGTCACTGTTTCCATTGTTTCTGCATCTATTTGCCATGAAGTGATAGGACAGGATGCCATGATCTTAGCTTTTTGAATGTTGGGTTTTAAGCTAGCTTTTTTACTCTTCTTTTTTACCTTCATCAAGAGAGTCTTTACCTTCTCTTGGCTTTCTGCCATAAGCAAGACTCTATGGGGCCTTCCCAAGACAGTTCCCCCTCCCCCATGCCCTTCACCCACCGCTTGCCTGTAGAAAAATTTAACCTTTTCAGTTGTCCCCAAGTTCTAAAGGATAAATTTAATCAGAAGTGGGAAAATGCAGAAAGGAAAACAGTCAAGTAAGAGAATAATTATAGTTTAGCCATTAAACAAAACTAAGGACATTTAATTTCTTGGACTTCAAAGACTATAGAAAATACTCTGAGCTACGTCTTTTGAGCTGTTTTGAAAATACTGAAAACCTCACAGGTGGAAGAACTTAACTGTATGCTGCCCAGAAGCAATTAGAGCCCAGACTGGTAGGAACCAGAAGGTCAATGATATTGATGAGGTGATATTTTACCCTGGCTCCAACGTTCACATGACAAGACTAATATTTTTGTTGTTTGAGAACATCCTTACTTTTTTGTCATTAAAACATGTGCCAAGTTCACCTTATATATTCTGGCCCTATATCTAGAATCATTCACTTCTCCAGGAAACCCTATTTCATACATATCCTAATCCATGTATACATACTTGGTTATAATTATTTAAGCACCTTCTCAACTGTAACTGCTGCTGCTGCTGCTAAGTCACTTCAGTCGTGTCCGACTCTGTGCGACCCCATAGACGGCAGCCCACCAGGCTCCCCCGTCCCTGGGATTCTCCAGGCAAGAACACTAGAGTGGGTTGCCATTTCCTTCTCCAATGTATGAAAGAAAAAAGTGAACGTGAAGTCGTTCAGTAGTGTCTGACTCTTTGCGACCCCATGGACTGTAGCATACCAGGCCCCTCTGTCCATGGGATTTTCCAGGCAAGAGTACTGGAGTGGGGTGCCATTGCCTTCTCCCTCATCTGTAGCTGTATTAAACTAAACCTGAATTCATACTGGTATTTCTGACTCTAATTCAGCACTACATGCTTTATTCTAACCCCTCCTCCTGCTAACTGGTAATCCCCCTTTCCAACAGTGAGAAACCTGGCATCCCAATCTGTCATCCACTTATTTATTTGTTCAGTCTTGGAATTCATGCACAACTGTTTCAGAATTATTCACCTGTAATGCTGTAAGAAATAGCTTTATCAATCAGAGTGGAATGCTTATATACAATTCTTTTTGTCTTAATTTTAAATTTTTCAATCAAAATATCATACTCCAATGTTTTTTAGATTAGTCTCTTTACCCTTCACCACTTCAGTGAAGATGTGTAGTTATTTTCAATATAGGTATTTTGTCACAGTCTGCATTCCTTCCCAGTATCCACTGATATTCTTGTTGCTTATATTTTTAATTTGATTGTGGTAGATTTGGGCTTTCCAGGTGACTCAGTGGTTAAAAATAATAATAATAATAATAAATAAAAACCTGCCTGCTATTACAGGAGACACTGGTTTGGTTCCTGGGTTGGGAAGATCCCCTGGAGAAGAGAATGGCAACCCACTCCAGTATTCTTGCCTGGAAAATTCCATGGACAGAGGAGCCTGGCAGGTTACAGTCCTTGGGGTCACAAAGAGTTAGACACAGTTGAGAACACATGCACACACTCACATGCTAGAGGTAGTCTTTCGATATGAAGGTCTCTGGTTTTTTAACAAATGCGTAATATCATGTTCTCACTCCTAGGATACAGCATGCATCCAGTATTTCAAAATTCTCTTCTGTCTCCTCTAGTAAAACACTCCCATCTCTTCTCCAAGGTTCTTGATTCAAGAAACTGAATGAATTGTAGTATTATCTTCAAAATAGGTAGGCTTATGTGATTATTCACTTTATATTGAGTCTGAGAGACCTTATGACTCCCACTATGACCAATTTCCTCTCTGACTTTCAGTAGATGTACCCTGGATATTTCCAGAGAGGTGATGTGAAAGAAGAAAATCACTGAGAGAATGTGCAAAAGTTAAGTGAAATGCAACAGATTGCTTTTCTCAATTACAGGATATATTAAAACCTAGAAACATCTATATTCAATGTTTGTAGAAAGGTAGTTGAAGACTTGTATGTGAAATAAATTAAGAAATAGATCATACAGCACAGGGAAATAGTCATTATTTTATAATAAATATAAATGGAGTATATTTATATTTTCTGTAAAAATATTGAACCACTGCATTGTACACCAGAAACTAATATAATATTGTAAATCAATGATAGCTCAATAAACAAAAATTTACACAAATACTTTTAAAACTCACTGGTTTTAGAGTCATAAGAATTAAGTCCAAACCTAATTGACACTGTGAGGCCTTAATTGTCACTCATCATCTCTGAGCCAGTGTTTTCACCTATACAAAGGGCACATCATTTTTTGGAAACATTTTTATTACTAAAATAATACAAATGAAAATCTAAAACATTATAGAAAGACAAAGTCATTTATTGAATGTTCTACAAAACAACAACAACAAAAAGCAAGATGCAAACTGTATGAATAGCTATGATTATGGCTGTAAATAGTACATCAGGTATATAATAAAAAGACATATCATTTTAACTTTACTTACTCCAGTAAGATTATTGGGAGGATTAAAAAATATAAAACCTTGGAACACATTTAATTTTTTAAAATAAGTTACAGTTTTTGTTATTAACTTTTTTGAGAACTAGAAATG
>SJYF01000097.1:18056048-18073105 GCA_006410515.1 Procapra przewalskii
TCACGATGGTATGATCACTCACCTAGAGCCAGACATCCTGGAATGTGAAGTCAAGTGGGCCTTAGGAAGCATCACTAGGAGCAAAGCTAGTGGAGGCGATGGCATCCCAGTTGAACTATTGCAAATCCTGAAAGATGATGCTGTGAAAGTGCTGCACTCAATATGCCAGCAAATTTGGAAAACTCAGCAGTGGCCACAGGACTGGAAAAGTCAGTTTTCATTCCAATCCCAAAGAAAGGCAATGCCAAAGGATGCTCTAACTACCTCACATTTGCACTCATCTCACGTGCTGGTAAAGTAATCCTCAAAATTCTCCAAGCCAGACCAGCAATACATGAACCATGAACTTCCAGATATTCAAGCTGGTTTTAGAAAAGGCAGAGGAACCAGAGATCAAATTGCCAACATCTGCTGGATCATGGAAAAAGCAAGAGAGCTCCAGGAAAACATCTATTTCTGCTTTATTGACTATGCCAAAGCCTTTGACTGTGTGGATGAAAATAAACTGTGGAAAATTCTGAAAGACATGGGAATACCAGACCACCTGACCTGCCTCTTGAGAAACATATGCAGGTCATGAAGCAACAGTTTTAGAACCGCATATGGAACAACAGACTGGTTCCAAATAGAAAAAGGAGTACGTCAAGGCTGTATATTGTCACCCTGCTTATTTAACTTATATGCAGAGTACATCATCAGAAACATTAGACTGGAAGAGCACAACCTGGAATCAAGATTGCCAGGAGATATATCAATAACCCTAGATATGCAGATGAAACCATTCTTATGGCAGAAAGTAAAGAGGAACTAAAAAGCCTCTTGACAAAAGTGACAAAGGAGAGTGAAAAAGTTAGTGTAAAGCCCAACATTCAGAAAACTAAGATTACGGCATCTGGTCCCATCCCTTCAGCGGAAATAGATGGGGAAACAGTGGAAACAGTGTCCGACTTTATTTTGGGGGGCTCCAAAATCACTGCAGATGGTGACTGCAGCCATGAAATTAAAAGATGCTTACTCCTTGGAAGAAAAGTTATGACCAACCTAGATAGCATATTCAAAAACAGAGCCATTACTTTGCCAACAAAGTTCTGTCTAGTCAAGGCTATGGTTTTTCCAGTGGTCATGTATGGATGTGAGAGTTGGACTGTGAAGAAAGCTGAGCGCCAAAGAATTGATGCTTTTGAACTGTGGTGTTGGAGAAGTCTCCCGAGAGTCCCTGGGACGGCATGGAGATCCATCCAGTCCATTCTGAAGGAGATCAGCCCTGGGTGTTCTTTGGAGGGAATGATGCTAAAGCTGAGGCTCCAGTACTCTGGCCACCTCATGCGAAGAGTTGACTCACTGGAAAAGACTCTGATGCTGGGAGGGACTGGGGGAAGGAGGAGAAGGGGATGACAGAAGATGAGATGGCTGGATGGCCTCACCGACTTGATGGACATGAGTTTGAGTGAACTCTGGAATTTGGTGATAGACAGGGAGGCCTGGAGTGCTGACAGGGGACCAAAGAGTCAGACATGACTGAGTGACTCAGTTGAACTGAACTGAACTGAATTGACTAGATAGACCTTTGTTGACAAAGTAATGTCTCTGTTTTTGAATATGCTATCTAGGTTGGTCATAAGTTTTCTTCCAAGGAGTAAGCGTCTTTTGATTTCATGGCTGCAATCACCATCTGCAGTGATTTTTGAGCCCCAGAAAATAAAGTCTGACACTGTTTCCACTGTTTCCCCTTCTATTTCCCATGAAGTAATGGGACCAGATGCCATATTAGTTTTCTGAATGTTGTACTTTAAGCCAAGTTTTTCAGTCTTCTCTTTCACTTTCATCAAGAGGCTTTTTAGTTCTGCTTCACTTTCTGCCATAAGGAAAGTGTCATTAATTGAAAACAAGATGTGTATAAGAAATGTAGCCTTTTTTTTCACTTTCTACCTATGACTTATCACTCATTTGAAAACGAAGAATGAGTAGATACAATACACATACGCTTGACCCCTGCCTACAGAAAATCAGGGAACTGCACCTTCACTTATAATCTGTAGATATGAAGAGTTGACTGTCTGCCGAGAGCTCTTTCCCCTGATGCTGCAGGGATTAATAGATTTATTGTAGCATATAAGCCACAGTCAAGCTAAGAAGTCAGTTCACTAAAGAGAAAATATGAACTAATTTTTGTGAACACAAGCTTCTTATAGTCAGGTGGAGAGAGGGAGAAAAATGAAAACAACACTTAGGAAAAGGAACTGTATGTTACCTGAGCCAGAACCTGATTGTAAAAGAATTGAGAGAATACAGCACAAAACTCCTAGGGCTCAAATGCACAGCATTCATCTGAGTTCCTGAAAGACCAGAAAGTCAACTGTGTAGACACTAGTCTCTTCTGGAAGCCAAGAGATAAGAAAGGACCTGGGACTGGCATTTGGGTTAACAGGATGACTCCCCAGCTCTCCACAAATCATGATCCCTGTTGGTAGATACCTAAGAGTGAGTTTTGGTAAGATTCTCACTTTCCTCATGAGTCTATTACATATATTTGATTCTTTTTACTTGTTTATTCTAACCTTAATTTGATAGCACATACAAGGAAGGGGCATTAGAATGTCAATATGCATTTTCTAAGATATTATGATATTATGAATATTGCTATAATCAAGTAAGTGTTTCTAAATCACCTATTTGTATATCAACATAATCATCTTTTGAGTCAACTAAATGAATGAATATGTTGGTCTTTCAGTCATGTCCAACTCTTCGTGACCTCATGGACTATAGCCAACCAGAATTTCTCGAGTGGGTTGCCATTCTCTCCTTCAGGGGGTCTTCCAGACTCAGGGACTGAACCCCAGTTTCCGACATTGCAGGCAGATCCTTCACCATCTGAGCCACCAGGGAAGCATTGGCTAAAATTGTCGCTAAAAGAAAGATTCAGTCACCCAGCCCTCCTACTTGGTGATCAGGATCGCCTTTCAATGTCTTTCCCCCTCCCCTCTCCCTCTGTCCTGCAATCTAGCTACCTTCAAAGCAATTTTTTTTTAAAACCTTTACAACATATATTAGGTGAAAAAGAAAGGGAGTCTTTTTTTTTTCTAGGAAGATCCAAATTTAAACATTTACAAATATTAAGTATCTTAATAGAAATTAATAAACATGTCATTCTTTATACTCCATTAACCTGGAATCTCTTAAGCTCAGATAACCTTGTAATGAGGTAGACGGTGATGAAGGAGGAGGTAAAGCAACAATTGTTATCTGCATTTGCGTTTCAGTGCTCTTTGAATTTCCCTTGGTGGTGGTGGCTTAGTCACTAAGCCGTGTCCGACTCTTGCGACCCCATAGACTGTAGCCCGCCAGGCTCCTCGGTCCATGGGATTCTCCAGGCAAGAACACTGGAGGGGGTTGCCATTTCCTTCTCCAGGGGATCTTCCCTACCCAGCAATCGAACCCAGGTCTCCTGCATTGCAGGCAGATTCTTTACCTACTGAGCTATCTCTTTCAATTGTCTTGGATTTTCCTGTTCCCTGAAGCCATATATTCACTGGTAAATTCATCTGTGACATGGTGCAAATGAGAGAGAAATACCAGGATCACCCACCTAGTTTCACTTTGGCTCTTTAATGTGCATATCTTCATTTATCTGTATATTACCTTTTTGCTGGAATTCCTTTTTTCAGAGTGTTCTAACTTCTTCACACTTGACTCTGCATCATCCCACAGGTACAAACAGTTGCCAAAGCTAGATCTCAAACACAGGCCCTTTGCTCATTTTAATGATTTTCTTCTAGAACCTCTCTTCTAGAGTATATGTCATATTGACAATCACCTTAAATTATTAAGATAGTAGCTATTCAGTTCAGGTACCTAGAAAATATCGAAGAAGGACATTGGTTAGCAAAGCTTGTCCTCCATTTTTCAAATCTTATTGGTGGAGAGCTGTCTCTTTCATCCATGTGTCTGCCATTGGATATTTCACTGGAGGTACCTTTAACTCTGAGCAAAACTGCAAAGGTGATGTTTATCTTTGGTGACCTATTTGGTGCTGAGAAACCCATTGCACTCTGCTTTTTCTATCCTTAAAACCTATTTTCAAAAAAGCATCTGCCTTGAATTGATTCCTATTTTAGTCATCTTCAAGTAAAGTTATCAAATAACTGAACTTCAAGTAATCTGTATAGTCAGCAGTAATAATTTCTGCTGTAATTCTTGTACCTGAAATTATTTTGAAAACACTTATTATACTATGTGAATTTTTTTTTAATTTCTAGAGAATGGAAGTTATTTTAAAAAATAAAATTATGTATTTCAATATCCCTGAAATCAGTCATCATAGATGTTATCTTGTTCCCTGAAGAAATTAGTCTTATTGGACAAGGATTTATTCAGTTTTTAAATTGTTGTACACCTAGAAAAGAGTATATTTTTATAAACATCTGTTAGTAATGATGGTCATTGCATCATCCATTGACTCATCTGAGGATTAATTGCCTATTATTCATGAGGCCTTATCATCATCCTATATTTATTGTGTATAGGTATTTAGCTAGAAAATAAGGG
The DNA here is from genome assembly GCA_006410515.1 of Procapra przewalskii. Classification (NCBI taxonomy): domain Eukaryota; kingdom Metazoa; phylum Chordata; class Mammalia; order Artiodactyla; family Bovidae; genus Procapra; species Procapra przewalskii. Next base: position 18,060,597 of record SJYF01000097.1, read on the forward strand.
TAAAAGTGCATAGTGATTACATTAAATGATATTAAATTTAATCACTGAGTACCTTAAGATATGCCAAGCACATTGAAAAATTTATCAACTTTGGCATGAAAAATATAAAGTAATTTTTTCTGCCTATTTGCACAAAAGGAGCACTTTTTTAAGAATTATCTTTATATCTATTCATATCTATAGAGTTGAACTTTTCAGATAACTTATGCACTTTTATTAGTTTGTTTCAAGGTAGCAGTTTTTCATTTGTTAATTCTGTTGTCAATTTTAATCCCAAGGTGATTAAATATTTCACAATCTTGTTTCCATTCCATTCAGTTTAGTCACCTCAAAATTAAATTGGAAGTGTCTTAAAATTCATAATTTAAAATATGAAGCGTCAGAGAATCTACAGATGTCACCAGTAGGCAAGTAGTCACAGGAAACTATGACAGGGATTTTAACATTTACATAGCACTTCAAAATGTATCAATAAGGTTTGCATAAGAATCTTAATGTTCTGTCACTGATCTATTTCTGGAATAAAGTTGTAAATATTCAAGAATGTGGCTTTTATACTGTACTATTATAGCAAAGTGAGCTCCATATACTAAAAAGAACATAAATTATATACACACACACAGAGTCACGCACACACATGCACTATTGAAAGAAAGGAGAATTAAGAGAAGAAAATGGGGATGAGATATAGACCTGTTTATTGAGTACTAAGTACACATCTGTCTTTTTGCTAGGTATTTCATTCAACTCTCAAATTACAGCTGTTACCCACGTTTAACAAAAAAGATGCCTGAAGACCAGATGTAATAATCAACATAGAGTTCAAACAGATTATCTGGTTCCTGAAAACAAGTTATTTCTTCAACTCAGTGAACACTATTATAGAAGTATATTTTCTACTTGGGTCTCAGCTTTTCAAGTATAAATCTAAATGCAACAGGAATGAAGTCTCAAATCCATTGACTCAAATCCACCCCCCTTGTAGTCAATTCATGGACATACCCAAAAGTTTTTTTATATGAGATGCTCTCTTCATCTCTATCTCTTGCTCTCTGTCTCTGTTCTGTTTATATACTTTCCCTAGAAAATTATACAGTTACCTTAGACTTAGTGTACAAATCTATATCTATTAATCAATCATTGCTTAAATGCACACTTATACATGCAAAATGTCACACATACAAAACATCATGTAAATCTGTCCTCTCTTTTCTATTCTGTACTAAATATACAGGAGTGAGTGAATGAAAGTTGCTCAGTCTTGTCCAACTCTTTTGAAACTCCATGGAACATAGCCCACCAGGCTCCTCTGTCCCTGGGATTTTCCAGGCAAGAATAGTGGAAAGGGTTGCGATTTCCTTCTCCAGGGAATCATCCCAACCCAAGAATCGAACTTATCTCCCGCATTACAGGTGGATTCTCTACCACTGAGCCAGGGAAGCCTAAAGTTGACTAATTCTTGACTCTTCTCTGTATCATCTTTTTTTTTTTTTTTTTTTTTTTTTTTTTTTTTTTTTTTTTTTTTTTTTTTTTTTTTTTGCTGTTCGGTCTCTCTGATTCTGAGCTTGATCATGGCATTTGCTTTGTCCAGTGACAAATGAGTAGATGTGACTTAGCTAGAAACTTAAAGTACTTGTGCCTTTTCACTCTGCTTTTGTCCCTCTGCCATTGGCATGAGAAATGCTAAGACAAGCTTGCAAGGGAATGAAAGGTTTATGAAGCTCAGTCAAATTGCCCTAATCATTTCAAGGGAAGGCTATCCCAGACCAGTATCAGACAGATGATCATGAAATATGTGAGTGATCCCAGTCAAGATCAAAGAGAGCTAAAAAGCAACCTGACCAGCCAACTAACTTACAAAAATAAACAATAAGACTGCATGCTCTCTCAATAGCTATGCCAATAATCCAGACACTTTCCCCCTACCGTGGCTAAATATAGAGTCTATATTTTTTCAGGCTATATGTGCCTGGAAAATATGATAACTAATCTTTAACCAAGCACGTCTTTAATTTGCCCTTCCCAATACTGGGCTTTCAGCTTTATTTTTACATGTAAGTAATAAAATGTCCTTGATCAAAACCCCCTGGAAATCCTGTTACCTAGCAAATCAATCCAAATACCCTAATGACCACACCCACACATATTTCTCACCCTTCAGGGTAGAATTGAAATCCCACTTCCCTCTTAGTAACCAGCCGAGAGTAATTTCTTTCTTTTCAGAGCTCACCTAGTTCTCTGTTGGTACATATCTTATGGTGCTGGCAAATTCTGATTTATAAAATAGTTCATATGCACATAAATTTTATCCTTACTTTATACTCTCCTCTATAAATAAGGGAAGAGATGGAGCTTGTCATCCACTATCAAACTACCAAACTTTATACAAGTTCCTTCACCCATTTACCATAATTACCACTTCACTGTGGTAAAGAATCCACCTTCAATGCAAGAGATACATGCAGGAGACATGGGTTTGATCCCTGGGTCAGGAATATCCCCTGGAAGAGGAAATGGCAACCCACTCCAGTATTCTTACCTGGAAAATCCCATGGACAGAAGAGTCTGATGGGCTAGAGTCTATGGGGTCACAAAAAAGTAGGACGCAACTTAATGAAACAACAACAAACAAAAACCACTGCACTCCATTCATGACTTCAATTTCAGACATTCCAATCTCCAGCCACTAATTCTGTCCCCTCTAGTCTCTTATTGGAGAAGGCAATGGCAGCCCAGTCTTGCCTGGAAAATCCCATAGATGGAGGAGCCTGGTGGGCTGCTGCCTATGCAGTTGCACAGTCAGGCAGGCCTGAAGCAAAGCAGCAGCAGCAGCTAGTCTCGTATCTCAACAATTCCTCTATCTCATCAAATAGTTCACCCTTTTCAAGGCTCTAAAGGAACTTTTTATCACACAGTTTAAAGAACATGGTTTGCTATTATATATTTCTGCATTTTACCCTTTACTCTCTTGGACCTCTCTGTCTTAATCACTTGGTGAAACATCAGCTTAGCTTGAATGAAATTCTCTGTCCCTTCTACACCTGCGCACTTGTAGTTGTGCATGGCTGGAAAGAAATATGCAAACATTGCATTGGTTAATTTTAGGTATCAAGTTAAATAGGCCATCAGTTCAGTTCAGTTCAGTCACACAGTCATGTCTGAATCTTTGAGACCCCATGGACTGCATACACCAAGCTTCCAAAACCTACTGTTTATCACCAACTCCCAGAGTTGGCTCAAACTCGTATCCGTCACCAACTCTCATGTTCTGTTGTCGCCTTCTTCTCATGCCTTCAAACTTTCCCAGCATCAGGGTCTTTCCAAAGAGTCAGTTCTTCCATTCAGGTGGCCAAAGTATTGGAGTTTCAGTTTCAGCATCAGTCCTTCTAGTGAATATTCAGTACTGATTTCCTTTCACATTGACTGGTTTCATCTCCTTGCAGTCTAAGGGACTCTCAAGAGTCTTCTCCACCACCAGAGTTCAAAAACATCAATTCTTCAGCACTCAGCTTTCTTCATAGGCCAACTCTCACATCCACACACTACTACTGGAAAAACCATAGATTTGACTAGATAGACCTTTGTTGGTAAAGTAATGTTTATGCTTTTTAACATGCTGTCTAGGTTGGTCATAGCTTTTCTTTAAAGGAGCAAGTATCTTTTAATTTCATGGCTGTAGTCAACATCTGCAGTGATTTTGGAGCCCAAAAAAATAAAGTCTATTACTGCTTCCCCATCTGTTTTCCATGAAGAGATGGGACCAGATGCCATGATCTTAGTTTTTTGAATCTTGAGTTTTAAGCCAGCTTTTTCACTCTCTTCTTTCACTTTCATCAAGAGGCTTTTTAGTTCCTCTTCACTTTTGACCATAAAGGTGTTATCATTTGTGTATCTGAGGTTACTGATATCCTGGCAATCTTTATTCCAGCTTGTGCTTCATCCAGCCCGGTATTTCACATGATGTGCTCTGCCTATAAGCTAAATAAGCAGTGTGACATTATACAGCCTTGATGTACTCCTTTCCTAATTTGGAGTTCCATGTCCAGTTTTAACTGTTGTTTCTTGACCTGCATACAGATTTCTCAGGAGGCAGGTAAGGTGGTCTGCTATTCCCAACTCTTGAAATAGTCTCCACAGTTGTGATCTACACAGTCAAAGGCTTTGGTGTAATCAATAAAGTAAAAGCAGATGGTTTTCTAGAATCTCTTGCTTTTTCTATAATCCAACAGATGTTGGCAATTTGATCTCTGGTTCCTCTACCTTTGCTAAATCCAGCTTGCATATCTGGAAGTTCTCAGTTCATATACTGTTGAAGCATTGCTTGGAGAATTTTCAGCATTATTTTGTTAGAGTGTGAGATGAGAGCAATTGTCTGGTAGTCTGAGCATTTTTTGGCATTGCCTTTCTTTGGGATAGGAATGAATACTGACCTTTTCCAGCCCTGTGGCCACTGCCGAGTTTTCCAAATTTGCTGACATATTGAGTGTAGCACTTTCACAGCATCATCTTTTGGGATTTGAAACAGCTCAACTGGAATTTCATCACATCCACTGTCTTCGTTTATAGTGATGTTTTCCAAGGCCAACTTAACTTTGCATTCCAGGATGTCTGGCTTTGGGTGAGTGATCACACCATCCTGATTATCTTGGTTGTGAAGATCTGTTTTGTATAGTTCTTCTATGTATTCTTGCCACCTCTTCTTAATATCTTCTGCTTCTATTAGGTCTATACTATTTCTGTCCTTTATTGTGCCCATCTTTGCATGAAATATTCCCTTGGTACCTCGAATTGTCTTAAAGAAATCTCTAGTCTTTCCCATTCTATTGTTTTCCTCTATTTCTTTGTGCTAATCACTGAGGAAGGCTCAGTGATCCTTGCTATTCTTTGGAACTCTGCATTCAAATGGGTATATCTTTCCTCTTCCCCTTTGCCTTTTGCTTCTCTTCTTTTCTCAGCTATTTGTAAGGCCTCCTCAGAGAATGTTTTTGCCTTTTTGTATTTCTTTTTCTTGGGGATATTGATCACTGCCTGCTGTACAATGTCATGAACCTCTGTCTATAGTTCTTCAGGCACTCTGTCTATCAGATCTAACCCCTTGAATCTTTTTGTCCCTTCTACTGTATAATCATAAGGGATTTGATTTAGGTGATACCTGAATGGTCAAGTGGTTTTCCCTACTTTCTTCTATTTAAATCTCAATTTTACATTAAGGAATTCATGATCTGGGCCACAGTCTTGTTTTGAGCTCCCAGTCTTGTTTGATGACTCTATAGAGCTTGCCCATCTTTGGCTACAAAGAATATCATCAATCTAATTTCAGTGTTGACTATCTGGTGATGTCCATGTGTAGAGTCTTCTATTATGTTTTTGGAAGAGGGTCATAGCAAATAGGCCATAAATTTCCCAGATATTTGGTTAAATACTATTCTGGGTGGTGTGTCTATGAGGGTATTCCTGGATGAGATTGACATTTGAATGGATTAACTGGGTAAAGCAGATTGCCCTCCCTATGGGGTGGACTTCATCCAATTCACTGGCCTAACTAGGACAAAAAGCTGAACAAGAAGAAAATATTCATTTTCTCTTTCATTCTCTCTCAATTTCACTTAATCTCTTCAGGCTGTGAAAATGATCTTCTCCTGTTTTCAGACAGACTCAGTCTCAGACTAGAACTTACATCATCAATCCTCCTGGTTCTTACAACTTAAGTCTCAGACTGGAATTTACACTATCAGGTCTCTTGCTTCTTCAGTTTGCTAATTGCAAATCTGGAGCCTGAATAATCATGTGAGTCACTTCTTTATAGTTTGTCTCTTTTCCCTTACTTTCTTTTTCTTTTTTTTTTCACTCTATCTTTCTCTGTCTCTCTCTCTCATATATGTAATGTGTATATATATACAAATACATAAATACACACATATATATGACTACTGAGTCACCAAGGAAGCCTGTGCACACACACATTTGTAGATGTGTGAATATCCAATCAATAATTTACAAAAACATAGATACTATTAGGTATATACACTATGGATGGATAAAGATATAAATATATATTTTTGTATATACTATTGGTTCTGTTTCTCTTTAGAACACTGACTGCAGCAACTAAGTTGATTCACCGCACTTTAAATTCATGACCAGTAATTTCAATCTGGCCCTTAGTGCTATATGACAAGCAATAAATTCCCTTTGTTAATTTACTCAGTATTAAATGACCAAATAATAACTCTCCCCATCATTTTAGTCTCTCAACTTTCTTTTCCCCATCCTTATCATCAAATAGAGCAACCATAAATAATGAGTTTCCACACATTCTTGCCACCATTCTATCAATTTGTATTTGTGTCTGTTTGTGCTCACAGAATTATGCAGTACAGTGAGCAGACTCTGAGGTCCTACAACTTGAGTTTGAGTTGCAGATCTGGCTCTTTTATCAGCATAACCTCAGATAAGCAATTTAACTACTTTGGGCCTCAGATATCTCATAAGTGAAATGAAGAAAATGTTAGTAATTTATCATAATGCTGTGAAACTTCCCTGGTGGCTCAGTGGTAAAGAACTCACCTGCATTACAGAAGCCAAGGTTTTGATCTCTGGGTTGGGAGGATCGCCTGAAGAAGGAAATGGCAACTCTCTCTAGTATTCTTAGCCAGATAATTCCATTGACAGAGCCTCCTGGTGGGCTGTAGTCCATCAGGTCTCAAAGAGTCGGACACAACTGAACAACTAAGCATGAAACATAATGTTTTATTCAATGAGTTAAGTATACATAAGTTATTTTGAAATGCACATAGCTGACTATCGTTGTATAGAAAGAAAGTGAAGTCGCTCAGTCGTGTCCAACTCTTTGCAACCCCATGGACTGTAACCTATCAGGCTCCTACGTCCATGGGATTTTTCAGGCAAGAGTACTGGAGTGGGGTGCCATTACTTTCTCCAGGGGATCTTCCCGACCCAGGAATTGAATCTGGGTCTCCTGCATTGCAGGCAGACGCTTTACCATCTGAGCCACCAGGGAAGCCCACCAGGTCAGCTATTGTTGTATAGATGCTATCTATTATTTTTATCATTAATTCTATGCTGATTTGGGTGTGATTTCTAATATTTTTTCTATTTATTTTATCATGTACATTTTGTCATGTTATTTAGTACTCCACAAAATAACATGAGTGAAGTTCATTAAATGCTCCATTCTATGACTTGATGTATTTAATATATTCATCCACTTATTTATTTTAATCCAAGTCTATCAGTGGCAGCTAAGTTTCTCAGGAATCATTCAATTGTAAACAATCCATAAGAAGTGGAAATAAAAACAACACTTACAGTGCCTCAAATAGCTACTGGAATATGTTCATCATTCTCCCTGAAGACTGCACCAAAGAATATAGCTTTTCTTCCCAACATCATGTTTAAATCTGTAATCATGTAACTAAAAATCTTCTTAAGATCTTCTGCAAGTATTAAGGACACTGTGGAAGCAGATTTCTCTCTTTCTTGCCTAGAGTATGCTTCCCAGAAGGAAAAAAAATTGGGTCCAATTGGGTATGTTTTAGTTCACTCTTTTATAAGCTGTGCATGCGTCAAGGGGACTACACAATACAGTGAGTCACTTCCCTGCTACCAGAAGCAGTGATTAAAGCGCAAAATGCATGAAGTTCCCAAGTCATCAGAGACTTACAGACAGGGATTGATGTTGTATTTTTTATTGGCTAACCTATAGTATAGGAATAAAACGCCTACATATTTCTCAGGCTGAAACTTGAGCAAAGTCATAATAAAATAGATTTTGATTACTTCTAAGATAATTCTAGAAATATTTGTACATAATATGTTTGTGTTTTATAAATATTTTTCCATGAGCTAGCCAGTTTTCTACCAGAAGAATAAAAGTAAATAAAATTAACTTCTCACAAACTTCCTGCTCCCTGTCACCTTTCCAGATTAAGTCCTCTTGGGCATATATTTATTGAATATCTCATATAATGGTAAATAATTTAGTTGAGGGCTGTCCCTCCAGAAATTTAAATATAATAATATCCCATAGTCATAAAATACATGTTCAGCCTTTTTACCATTACAAAGTGTTACGTGAATTTGTGTATTTTTATTTTCCTGTACAAAAGCTTTTATTTAATAAAATGCACAGATTCAAAGTATTTAGTTCAATGCATTTGATAAAGCCTAGCACATTTCTGTCATGACAGAAAACTTCCTTGTGTCTCTTTGAATGTCTATGAGACCCATTCATGTGTTTGCACACCTAAGTAGCAAGTTCCCTATGCTATATAGCATTTCCTTATTAGTTATATATATATATATATACAATACTCTGTAATGACATATGTGAGAAAAGAATCTAAAAAAGAGTAAAATTATGTATATGTATAACTGATTCACTTTGCTGTGAGCAGAAAGTAAAAGTACACTGTAAATCAACTAAATTTCAATGAAACTTTTAAATAGATAGTGGTTTCCCTTTAGTGCTGAGTAGTACTACATTATGTGACTTTACCACAATGTGCTTATCATGTTCTCTTGTTGATAGGCATTTGGTTTGTTTACAGATTTAGATTAATATGGTTTATAGTTATGGATTATTGGTTAATTATAGTGATATTTTTGTGTATGTGTGTGTACTTATATGTATATTTCCAATGTCAGACTATAAGCTACTGATTCATTTCCTTAATGGTGTTTTTCATGAGCATAAATGATAGATTTTAATCTTGTTTAATTTATCAACTTTTTCCCTTTTGAATTGTTCTTTTTATATTCTTTCTAAAAAATGAAAGCCAATCTCCATGGTCACAAAGATATTCCCCTATGGTTTCTTTTACAAACTTGATGGTTCTATCAGCTTTGCTTAGATCTGTAAACCAGCTTGAAATAAATAGTTTTTAGAATGAGCTAGGGATTAAAATTAGGTTTATGTCTTCCTATGTGAATATACAGTTAACTCATTACTATTTCACATGGTGCCTACAAAGATGTTTTAATAATACCTATACAAGCTTAAAGCCTTTTGATCCTGATACTCCTCAAGTAATAGATTCAGTTCAGGTCAGGTTGCTCAGTCATGTCTGACTCTTTACGACCCAATGAATTACAAGCCAAGCCTCCCTGTCCATCACCAAATTCCGGAGTTCACTCAAACTCATGTCCATCGAGTCGGTGAGGCCATCCAGCCATCTCATCCTCTGTCTCCCCTTCTCCTCCTGCCTCCAATCCCTCCCAGCATCAGAGTCTTTTCCAATGAGTTAACTCTTTGCAAGAGGTGGCCAAAGTACTGGAGTTTCAGCTTTAGCATCATTCCTTCCAAAGAACACCCAGGACTGATCTCCTTTAGAATGGACTGGTTGTACCTCCTTGCAGTCCAAGGGACTCTCAAGAGTCTTCTCCAACATCACAGTTCAAAAGCATCAATTCTTCGGTGCTCAGCCTTCTTCACAGTCCAACTCTCACATCCATACATGACCATTGGAAAAACCATAGATGGTTTTTCCATTGACTAGATGGACCTTTGTTGGCAAAGTAATGTCTCTGCTTTTCAATATGCTATCTAGGTTGGTCATAACTTTCCTTCCAAGGAGTAGGCGTCTTTTAATTTCATGGCTGCAGTCACCATCTGCAGTGATTTTGGAGCCCAAAAAAGTAAACTCTGACATTGTTTCCACTGTTTCCCCATCTATTTCCCATGAAGTGATGGGACCAGATTCCATGATCTTAGTTTTCTGAATGGTGAGCTTTAAGCCAACTTTCTCACTCTTCTCTTTCACTTTTCAAAGTAGGTTTTCATATCTTTGGAATCTTTGGTTAATATACTAATTGTCAAGAAATGAATTGAGTCTTCCAATTCATGTACTGAAAGATGTACTCCCAGTAGCTCAGAATATGACTTTATTTGGTGTTAGAACCATTAAAGAGGTGGTCATGTAAGGATGAGTCTCTAGTGTGAGTCCTAATGGAATAGAATTGATGTCCTTAGAAGAAGAAAGAGAAACACCAGTAAAGTTGTGCAGAGAAAAGAGGCCATGTGAGAACACAGCAAGGAAGAAGCCATCTATAAGCCAAGGAGAGAGGCTTCAGGAGAAATCAAACCTGCAGAAACCTGACCTTGAATTTCTGACCTCCAGAATTATGAGAAAACAAGTTTATGTTAAGTCAGCCAGTGTGTGGTATTTTTATTATAGCAGCCTTACCAAACTGATATAGGGTGTTAGAAACAAATATTCTGAACGTATACAACAATGTAACCTCCTCCCATATTCTTTCCTCATTCATGATAGAATAAAAGGATAAAGAGATAACAGACCAACTCAGAATTTCTGACAACTTCAGGCTCTCTCTTCCTTCAGAGGAAAAAAAAAGGAAGTTTTCCCATTCATCATTACTGGTGTGGGGGATGCTAATGGAAATGAAGTTAAAATAGCAGAGCAATATAATAAATGCCAGTCTGAATTCTGTTCAGCTAAACAATAAAAGAACACCCAGGACTGTCAAGCTAAACGATAAAAATTACCATTTCCCTGGTGAATATAAACGACTAGGGGAAAAGCAGAGCTAGAGTCACCCAAGAGCCTCTCTTTGGTGGCTTCATTATTCTCAATAGTTGAATGTATTCCATTAATAAAAAACAGCTTAGAATGAAGTGAAAACTGCAATTTAAGCTTCAACTATTGAATTTTGTGTATATTTTATTTTATATAAAGTACTTTATTTAAGCAAAGAGGAACTAAAGAGCCTCTTAATGAAAGTGAAAGGGGAGAGTGAAAAACCTGGCTTAAAACTCAACAATCAAAAACTAAGATCATGGCTTCTGGTCCCATCACTTCATGGCAAACAGGGAAACAATGGAAAGAGTGACAGACTGTCTTTTGTTGGGCTCCAGAATCACTGCAGATGGTGATTGCAGCTATGAAATTGAAAAACACTTGTTCTTTGGGAGAAATGTTATGACAAACCTAGTAGCGTATTAAAAAGCAGAGACATCATTTTGCCAACAAATTCCATACAGTCAAAGCTACAGCTTTTCCAGTAGGCATTTATGGATGTGAGAGTTGGGCTATACAGCTAAGCCTCAAAGAATTTATGCTTTTCAACTGTGGTGTTGGAGAAGACTCTTGAGAGTCCCTTGGACTTCAAGGAGATCAAACCAGTCAATCCTAAAGGAAGTCAACCCTGAATATTTATTGGAAGGACTGATGCTGAAGCTGAAACTCCAACACTTTGGCCACCTGATGAGAAGGACTCACTCCTTGGGAAAGACACTGATGCTGGGAAAGATTGAAAACAGGAAGAGAAGGGGATGATAGAGGATAAAATGATTGGATGGCATCACTGACTTGATGGACATGAGTTTGTGCAAATTCTGGGTGCTGGTGATGGACAGAGAAGCCTCGTGTGCTGCAGTACATGGAGTCACAAAGATTCAGATACAACTGAGTTACTAAACAACAACTCTAAGGTAAACAGTAATTCCAAGACTTCTGAAGACACCCTGAACATGAAGATGCTCCTGAAAATCTAATTTTGGATGAAATCAGTATAATCAAAGGCAGATAAACTATCAATTTAATTAGACATCAACTTAAAATTGAGTTATTGGAAACTTAGAAGTGGTATAAAACTAAGTTTATTACTTAATGATTATGACTGAATAGTACTCAGACTTTTAGCCATGTCAACTCCAGAAAAATTTTAAACAGTTTGGAAACATCTCTTATTTTATTTGTATTGTAAGTTTTCACTCCAAATCTCAGCAAAGAAATGCTACATAGTAGCAGTATTTGCGGGCTTCCCTGGTAGCTCATCTGGTGAAGAATTCACCTGCAATGCAGGAGACCATGGTTCAATTCCTAGGTCAGGATGATCCCCCTGGAGAAGGGATAGGCTACTCTCTCCAGCATTCTTGCCTGGAGACTCTTCATGGACAGAGGAGCCTGCTGGGCTATAGTCCATGGGACTGTAAAGAGTTGGGCACCACTGAACGACTAAGCACAGCATAGCACCGTAGTATTTTGACATTACGATTTCAGAAAAAAGCATGCATAACAGTTTACTCAACACAAAGGTTTTCCTTCAGAGATTGTCTTATGAAACAAAATTAAATTGTACATTTTGTTTAGATGAATCCAAAACCCTTTTCTTTATTTTATTTTATTTTATTTTATTTTATTTTATTTTTCCTACATTACAATACTGTATTTGTTTTGCCATACATTGACATGAATCAGCCACAGGTGTACACAATCTCCCAATGCCAAAGCCCCCTCCCACCTCCTACCCCATATCATCTCCTTGAATCAACCCTTTTCATATTGTACACACATATAAAATGTGAGAGATGAAGAAAAAGTGTATGCTCTGAATTTGGGCTATTGTGTGCATTTATTTTTTCCATAGTTTTCCATGACTTTAGTGTTTAGCTTTAATTTTTGTCCTGGAGACTTTTCCTGTAGTAACACTCTATTTTAAAATGCATTTCAATGCAAAATAAACATCCT
>SJYF01000097.1:18075911-18090951 GCA_006410515.1 Procapra przewalskii
GACAGAGGAACCTGGTAGGCTACAGTCCATGGAATCAGAAAAGGTCAGACACAACTGAGAAACTAACACTTTGAAATTAGAAAAAGAGACTGATATTCTGGTGATTTTAAGAAATGTTTTTGAATGTGATGTTTGGCAATAACAAGCAGTTTGGTGTCTAGTTTGAAGGTCATTCCTTTTATTTCATTCAGCTCGAGTATCCTCAGGTTATGTTTGTCTTATCAACAAAAAGTATTTTTCAGGCTGTTTGGCTTATCTTTACAATGACAAATATTTGGTTTGCTAGTTGGCTACCTATCTACATCCCTATTATGTATGCACTGATTCTCTAAGTTTTATTATGTAAATATTAGAATAGAAAAATAAAATAAAAACATATCATAGAGAATATATCAACATATGTTTAAGTGGTTATGCTAACTGAGCATTATATTTAGTTCTGAGCATCCTGGCAAGATAAAAATGGATATATGATACATTATCTAATTGTCATGATCTGATAAATAATAATACACCAGTTCTTCAAATGGCGTCATTTTTTTCTTGGTACTAAATTATCCATCCAATGTATCAATTTAATGGACTATATAATATTAAATAGAATTCTTAAGTCTATTATGATGGCCTATTGAAGGGATCTATCAATATGGAATCGAGGTCATAACAAAGCAGATTTATTGTTAATAACTTACCCACCATGGGGCCAAAGTGTAGTCCTTTGGTTTAAAGAAGGACTTTTGGTTTAAGGAATGGTCTTATGCAAGTAGTTATTCAAATAAAAGTGAACGCATTCAATTTTAGAAATGAACTGGACATGTATATATAAATAAAATTCTTGAAGAATTCAGTAAAAAATACTTATAGTGACATCCACACTTTGATGTTTCTTTTTTTTTCTTTCCAGAGAAATCTGCGCTTTGTAAACTGCCTGATCTTGTTCACTTGTATTGTATATAATTCAATTCAGCAAGCATTAATGAAGCAATACTTACATTTTCCAGACACTTTGCAATGGCCTGAGGATACAGAACACTGGGCACTGTTCGTTTTTCTCAGTTATGAAGCTAGGGCTGGTTGACACTCCTGTAGTAAATGTATTTCTGCCAAAAGCACAGTTTCAGCACTAAACTCACTGTGGCGGCATACTAACAGATGTACATTTTTAAGCATCTTTCTTTTTGCAAAGAAATTTATAGACACCTTCAAATAAAGGACACTGCATTGTATGTTTCTGGTTTTCATTCCACATAGAAAGTATAGCCATGGAAATGCCAATTTGACCTTCCAAAAGTGCCATTTCCTATAGACTTCACATAGCCCTCCTCTTTCCTTTATTATTCAAGTATATACACAATATATCCAAATGAGCCTTCCTAAACCCAAGTCAAAGTTTCATCAGCATTGAGGGTTCAGGTGCACAGCCAGATATAGCTGTCATTTCTCTGTCTCTGGAATTACTTGGTCTAAACTGGCTGTTTCTGTGTATCAGCACCAGTCATCCTTAATCCCCCAAAGATAACATTGGGAAAAATGAAATGAATTGGAGACTAAAATCACTGCTTCTTTCATATCGCTCTTTTTGAGAGTCTGGAGATCAGCTTTGATAATGGATTACTGGACGCCACATGTTCTCACTGGAACATCACAGGTTGGATTCAGTACAAAAATACATTTTTTTGATCTGTAAACAGTACCAGCTGAATCCATATTTCTCATGAATGTCCTGCCAAAACACTGTGTGTTCGCTTCATCATGCAGCCAGTTGATTACAATCCCCTTTGAGCACAGTTTCCAAGAATTTGCATCTGTCACTTGGAGTTGAGCATCCTGCAGCTTTACTGCCATCCTGGGCAATTGCCACTTCCCAACTGAAATGCCAAAAAATATCTTTAAATAGCTTTACGCTAGTTGGCTTCAGTTGATGTGGAGGTACAGCTATCAGCTGTCTTTTGAGAGCTTACTTTAAGCCTCAAACTGGCAGCTTGAACATATCTTGTTTGTAGAAGGTAATAGGTCTAATCTTTAGGGCTGGATTAGATAACATTCCACTATTACGGCTGCTGCTAAGTCACTGCAGTTGTGTCCAACTCTGTGCGACCCCATAGATGGCAGCCCACCAGGCTTCCCCATCCCTGGGATTCTCCAGGCAAGAAAACTGGAGTGGGTTGCTGTTTCCTTCTCCAGTGCATGAAAGTGAAAAGTGAAAGTGAAGTCACTCAGTCGTGTCCGACTCTTAGCGACCCCATGAACTGTAGCCTACCAGGCTCCTTAGTCCATGGGATTTTCCAGGCAAGAGTACTGGAGTGGGATGCCATTGCCTTCTCCAACGAGGTGCAAACAAAATAAAACAATTCGGGTTACCCATTGTCTCAAACTTCATATATTTTTGGTGAACCAAGGAAGGATTGCCTCCCCCCCCAAAATACTTATCTGACCAATGTCTGAAAAAGAAAATTCCACTATTATCATTTTAGTTTAATCATATCAGCTCAAATTCAAACATATCCCAATGTCAACTGTCTCGGGCCATTTAACTTGCCAGATATCTTTGAGAGAAAAGATTTCAATCCACTCAACTGAATTTTTTAACCTATTTCATCTATTGACTCATTAATTTAGAAAATATTAAACATATTAAGAAAAGGTGAGTTTTAGAGGTAACTTGAAAGATGAGACAAACTGGTCTTGGAATTGTAAAATTAAGCACTGTGTTAGTGTCTGCTGCATATTCAATGAGCTGTCAATTCTCTAGAATTTCCTCTGATACTAGAGGGGATAGTTCTCTGAAGAATAACAGCAACGGAATAATTCCTACAATGGAAATATGAATGAGAGGTTATTGGTATGTATAAGAGGAACTACTTCTGCCTTCATAGGACATGAAATATTCTTAGAGAGGTCAATATGAATCGAATCATTCATTCATTTATTTCATTTCATTTTATTTTTATTGGGGTATAGTTGTTTTACAATGTTGTGTTAGTTTCTGCTGTACTGCAAAGTGAATCAGCTGTATTCTTTCTTGGATTTCCTTCCCATTTAGGACACCACAGAGCATCGTGCAGACCCTGAGCTATACAGTAGGTTTTCATTCATTATCATAGTATCCATAGTGTAGAGATATCAATTCCAATCTTCCAATTCCTCCCACTCCTCTTTCCCCCCTTTGGAATCCATACTTTTGTTCTCTCCACATGTGTCTCTATCTCTGTTTTGCAAATAAGATCTATTCATTCATTTTAAGATATGTTTTCTTGATGTATTTTTGTGCTTTCCCCTTTCTTTCATAACCTTCTTTGAAGGATGAGCCTTAATTATCTCCCTAGGAAAAGAAAGATTACTTTCTATAGCTCCTTGTGTTCTTATAATCCTTTATCTAACCAAAACTTTCTAAAACCAAAATATATTGGGAAATAATCCTAATGATCTAGTAACCAGAAAAGGAGGTGAGGGCAGAGATGGGGGTGAGAGACACATGTTCCCACAGCAGAGATCCTCTACAGTAGAGGGAATATTCTAACACTTAATAAGGAGGGGTGGGGCTACTTCTACATGAACAGATGGGCTGGGGGAATCTGTGAATGTAAAAATTTTGGTATGTCAACCCAGATATCTTTATCACATACCTAAGTCATTTTATTTCTGTTAGAGCCTTGACTTTACATAGGACAATTGCCTTAGCTGATTGTTTAACTTTCTTTGACACTTTGGTATTTTAATCACAAAGTCCTTTGTCTGGTTTTCTGCTTTAACGGATTTCTGGTTGCAATTACAGCTTGCTGTGTTACCAAGGAAGACTGTCGCTTTCGCATTTAATTTTTAATTGCTGTTTAATCAGTTACCCTTTGCTCATCTTTCCTTTAAGCATCTATTACACTTAGCAACAGCTGCTTGAGTTCACCATCTTTTATGTCACTTGTTACTTACCCCATATCTCTCAAGGTTACAGTACAGTGCCCTTGCCAGTGTCTCCACTGATACACCAATCCAGTTCACTGTGAGAGAAAGTTTTAACAACAGTTTTGCCCCCTTGTACCAGAGTCTTCTGTGATCATCTAACACTAGCCATGGGTTCTAGGTGTGAGCTAGAAGATGACTAAGTTCCTGGATTCTATCTTTTATTCCTATGACCATTCCTGGCAGCAGTGATTATAGCTTGGGGTCCCGGCAAGCAGAAGCTGAGACTAACATGTGAGAACTTTATCACAGAGTCATGGCAACTTCAAAGAGAAATGAAATGAGGCAGGATTGGACAGAAGGAGAAGTTGAATTGTGATGTAGCTCAGAGCTCTAGCCAAGCCTATAAGAATCTCTGAAGCTATGATGACCCTTCAATACTGCCTTCATTGTAGTAAGAAGATGAGGCTTAATATCCCTGCATCTATCATCATTAATGTAAGTTATCTCTAAAAAGAGGATACAACTTTGGGCAACACAGCTAACTTTGGTATGGAGCATTTTCTAGAGAGAGCTGTCATCTAACAGTAGTTAGCAACCTCAAAAGCTAAGGGACTAAGTCTTTTAGTCCTAAGAAGAGTCTAGATGGCACATCACAAAATTCACTCTGGAAAGTTCAGTAGTGCTAGTTTCCAGTGCATGCAGCCACTTTCAATAAGAGGACAATGGCATGCCAGGAGCTTTGGCAGATGGACATATGAACCTCAAGCAGTGCACCAAGGTCTCTGTGATTTTCCAGTGACTGTGATTAACCAAATCCTCTAGATAACAAACATAGGCATTCTACAAAGATGGTGGATCTGCAAAGAACTAGGATCATTACAAGAACTGTTCACCATCTACCAGCACAGAAACTAAGACTGCAGTGTCTTTTACACTAACACCTAGAATTAGAAAAATATTCAAAAGCTAAGGATAAACTCCTCTTTGAGACTACCCTTAACTTCAGACACCAGCCACAAACCTTGGTTCCCAGAGCCACCTTCACTTCTGACCAAGTAAGTGTAAATTTGAGAGTTCCCTCAGGTTTTTAATTGCTACCTGAGTTCCCTCAGATTTTTGATTGCACAGAATTCAGGTAAGTGTTATTATTATAGTTTTGTTACAGCCAAGAGGGTTCAAATCAGAACCAGCCAAAGGAAAGACACATAGGCCAAGGTCTCAAAAGATCTCAGACTCAAAGCTTCCAGTGGCTTCTCCTTATAAAGTCAGGATATTTTACCTTCCTAGTACATGGATATGTTATGATATATAGAGTATTTTGCAAATGAGGGATGCTTTTTTGACTTTGGTGTCCAAAGTTTTTACTAGGGTTTCATTATGTAGTCATAACTGATTAGATCATTGCCCACATGACAGTTCAATCTCTTTTCACTGCAGGTTGAACTGATACCATATGACTCAAAGCCAGAATCCCTCCAGTCATATGGTTGGTCTTTCTGATCTGAGTAACTATCCAGTCATTATCATTAGCACA
The DNA here is from genome assembly GCA_006410515.1 of Procapra przewalskii. Classification (NCBI taxonomy): domain Eukaryota; kingdom Metazoa; phylum Chordata; class Mammalia; order Artiodactyla; family Bovidae; genus Procapra; species Procapra przewalskii. Next base: position 18,081,346 of record SJYF01000097.1, read on the forward strand.
ATCTATCTATAATCCCAACATGATGTAACTCATGAGCATAAGCCCCCAGTTTGCATGCAAGTTCTCAGTCACTAGGTCATGTCCTCAGTCACTAAGTCATGTCCAACTCTTTGCAACCATATGGACTATAGCCTGCCAGGATCCTCTGTCCATGGGATTTCCCAGGCAAGAATACTGATGGGTTGCCATTTCCTTCTCTGAGGGAACTTCCCAACCCAGGGAATCGAACCACATGTCTTCTGAGTCACCTGCTTTGGCAGGTGGATTCTTTGCCAGTGAGCCACCTGGGAAGCCCATAAACCCACAAAGTCCACCATAAAAAAGATATTTCTATTACCCAGGGAACTTTCAATGATTTAAAGATTACTTCTAAGAACTAAGGTTTCCTGATTGCTCAGTTGGTAAAGAATCTGCCTGCAATACAGGAGACCCGGGTTCAATTCCTGGGTTGGGAAAATTCTCCTGGAGAAGGGAATGGCAACTCATTCCAGTATTCTTGCCTGGAGAATCCCTCAGACAGAGGAGCCTGATGGGCTACAGCCCATGGGATCACAAAGAGTCAGACATGACTGAGTAACTAATATTTTCACTTTCTAATAACTGGGACAAAGACCAGTCAAATTCTTTATTACAGAGAAACTAGACACTTCACTGAGCCAAAGAATCCAAGAATGCTTTCTTTGATACTCTATAAGGCCTCAGTACACTCCTGCATATACCTATTTATTAGATTGGTTTAAGCCTATAATGGCACCCCACTCCAGTACTCCTGCCTGGAAAATCCCATGGATGGAGGAGCCTGGTAGGCTGTAATCCATGGGGTCGCTAAGAGTTGGACACAACTGAGCGACTTGACTTTCACGTTTCACTTTCATGCATTGAAGAAGGAAATGGCAACACACTCCAGTGTTCTTGCCTGGAGAATCCCAGGGACGGGGGAGCCCGGTGGGCTGCCGTCTATGGTGTCACACAGAGTCGGACACGACTGAAGTGACTTAGCAACATAATGATTTAAAATTCATGGTCTGAAACCAAAATTACATTTGCATCAACCTAATACCACCTTCGGAGAAGGCAATGGCACCCCCACTGCAGTACTCTTGCCTGGAAAATCCCATGGATGGAGGAGCCTAGTAGGCTGCAGTCCATGGGGTCGCTAAGAGTCAGACATGACTGAATGACTTCACTTTCACTTTTCACTTTCATGCATTGGAGAAGGCAATGGCAACCCACTCCAGTGTTCTTGCCTGGAGAATCCCAGGGACAGGGGTGCCTGGTGGGCTGCCGTCTATGGGATTGCACAGAGTCTGACACGACTGAAACGACTTAGCAGCAGCAGCAGCAGCAGCAATACCACCTTGGAAGACAGAAACAAAGGGTGGAGGGATGGACTGAAAGATGGACAGACTTTGAAAAAACTGATTCTTCATGTAAAATATTTTTGTATTAGCCCTTGATAGGCAGTTGAACTTGTAGTATATATTGAAAAAACTAATAGCTTTTTTTTAAACTCAAACTTTAAGGTGACTGATATTCAGTAAAATTGAGGCTGTTAGATTAGATCAGTCATAGAAAATAAAGAAGTTAACATTTTATCATCCATTAGAAAGTAACATAAATGTATTTGGGATGATATTTTATATTAATTGATTATATGTCAGCCAGAAATCTAGGAGCTGCAAACACAATTAATGAACAAAAATAAAGTTTCCTCTTGTACTTTTTATATTTTAATGTGAAACATAAACATGTGCCATAAACAATTATAATGAAGTGTGAAAATTTTGTAATAAGAGTGGTAAAGAGTCTAAAAGGAACACTTGGATGAGACATCTAACCCAGCCTTGGAAAGTGTGATTAGAAAGATTTCCAGGAAAAAAAAAAAAGAGAGAGGGAGAGTTGTTTAAGATGAGATTGAAGAAAGAATCAATATTTCATCAGTGAAGGTGGTCTTTGAATTGTAAGCAAACCACAGAGGTTTCAGTGTTTCATTTCAAAGACACTGATTGCCTGTAGACTCTGATCCAAGCATGAAAAAAAGGGATCTGAAAGTACTTTTCAGATTATTCAGATTCTCTTCATGCATCCAGTTCAAACATACATGACCAAATGGCCTTGTCACTGAGGATAATGCTTTCATGATTGTAGGTCTTCTACATTATGGCACAAACTTCTTCCCTTTGATCTGTTTATTTCAGATGTTCATGAATTATCAAGATAATGATTTAGAAAATATAATACTGAATCTGTGTTTAACACAAAGTCAAGAAGGGTAATCAATATAGAATATGATAGATCAAGATTGCACACAATTTTGAGAGGTTACAGTTATCTAAATGAAATAAAATAATTATCCCCCCCATCCAAAGAAACAGCAGTAGCAGTGAAAATACCACAAGATATAACTTAGCATTGTAAGAGGTTAAAAAAAAAAGAAAAAAGAAAAAAATTATGTTAAGGATTTAGTTAATTGTATACTTAGTCAAAGGACTACCCTGATAGCCCAGTTGCTAAAGAATCTGCCTGCAGTGCAGCAGACCCTAGTTCAATTCTTAGATTGGGAAGATCCCTTGGAGAAGGTATAAGCTACCCACTGCAGTATTCTGGCCTGGAGAACTCCATGGACTGTATCCATGGGCTCACAAAGAGTCAGACACAACTGAGTAACTTCACTTAGTAGAAGACACCATGTGCTTGTCAAAAGATTAGGGCAGTCTTCTATGATTTGATAATAAAAATAGAATATCTGTCACAAGAGTATGGAGGCTCTTTGTTCTCTGTTTGGAATATTAGATTTGGTTCTGGGTGCTCTACTTACTTTATACAAATTGGTTCTACCCTCTGGTTTAAAGAATCAACTGCATGAATACGGCTAGCACAAGATATGAAGCACCATATGTTGGGAGATAAAGAGAAAAGTCAAGAATTTTATCAATAGCATATTCAGTAAGAGTTTATCAGCAAAATAAACATGTCACTGGGTACTTACTATGTAAATCACCATGCCTCAGATAGCAGATGCACAGTCTCTTGATCTTAATGGTTTATATTCCAGAAAATATATGAAGTTTAGCTTGAATTATGCTTGATAGAGGCAGAAGTATATCAGAACAGAAAATCTATCCATGGAATACTGGGGTCACTGTTAAAGATGGATGCAATTTGGGGAAACAGCAGTGAGTCGAAAACTAGGTTAAGCCATATAAACAGCAATTAGAAAGAAAATTAAGAGTTTGAGTGAGACATAGTACTTGTCAGCTCTTGACTCATTACAAAAACCACCTCCCCTTATTACAGATATGAAAAACTCCACATTTACAAATTCTTAACAGTATCAAAAGAGAGAAAAGGAAAGAGAATTTATAGGTTTCATTCCATGGATTCCAATGCTTTAATGTAGAATTTTCTCTTTTTTAATTTATTTTTAATTGAGGGAAAATTGCTTTACAATTATATGTTGCTTTCTGCCATACAACAATATAAATCAGTTAATTATATATATATATATATATATATATATATACCTTCCCCCTTAATGCAGGATATTGAAGGCAAGAAAAATGATTGTGCATTCATGCCAGAGTTCATGATATCATTATTTAAGAAGAGTAGACACAACAGGGCCAGAATCCTGAAACCAATCTTGATGAGACAACTATGAACCTTATACCCAAATTCTTTGTTCAGGTGAGCAGGCTGTTGTCTTAATTAGATAATTATTTGGCTAAATGAGTGAACCCACATAAGTTGGTTGGCAAAGATCTAAAGCAAATTTTTTTTTGACTAGTTAACAATTTTGTCTCTTTTGAGTAAGAATTTCCTGAGCAAATGGTTAAATCTCAAATGACTACTCGTGGTTATTTTCCAGGTGAAGCTAGACAATATATCAGAATGGACCCCACCAAAAATTTGTCATGGACTTTGAAACTGATGACACTGTACATATACCAAGGAGATTAAAAAGGTTTTTTACTTGAACTGAGTGTATAATAAGGTTCTCAAGCAAGTTCCAAATGGCTTGGGATGTCAAGAAAAGGAGAGTGGCTCAGAGTTTTATTGCAGGGTGTGACTACTGGACATTAATTTGAACAATCTCTAAGATATGGTGGAGGTCAGAGGAACCTGGTATTCTGCTGTCCGTGGGGTCACAAAGAGTCAGACATGACTTAATGACTGAACAACAGTGACTTGAATAGATATTTCTCCAAAGGAGACACACCAATGGTCAACGGGTATATGAAAAAATATCTGATGCAATTAGTAGTCAGAGAAATGCAAATCAAAACCACACTGAGATATCATCTCACATCAATCAAATAGTTCTTACCAAATAAATGAAAGATAAATAAGTGTTGGTAAGAATGTGGAGAAATTGCAGCCCTTATACTCTATTGATGAGAACACAAAATGGTGCAAGCATTATGGGAAACAGTATAGAGATTCCTCAAAACATAAAAATAAGACTACCATATAATCACCAATCCCATTTAGGGGTATTTATCAAAAGGAAATGAAATCAGGATCTCAAAAAAAAATATTAGCACTCTCATGTTCATTGTAATATTATTCACATTAGCCATGGTGTGGACACAGCTGTCTGTCCATTGATAGATAAATGGATAAAGAAAATGTCTTATATACACATAATAAAATTCCATTCAGCCTTAATATAGAAAGTAATTCTCTAGCATAAAATAACACGGATGAAGCAGGAGGACAGTATGCCAAGTGAAATATGCTAGTAACAGAAAGACAAATTCTGCCTGATTTCCCTTATATGGAGATATTCAAAATAGTCAAATTCATAGAAGCAAAGATGGCAGTCATGGCTCCCAGGGACTGCAAAGAGGGGAAAACAGGGTGCTACTAATCAATGAGCATAAAATTCCAGTTATGCGAGAGAAATAAGTTGTAAAGATCTGTTGTATACCATTACATCTATAGTCAACAATACCGTATTGTACACTTAAAAATGTAAGAAGAGGGTAAATATCTTGTTAAGTGTTCTTACCATAACAAAATGTAATTTTAAAAATAAAATCTGAAAGATGCTTTAAAAATGGGACTTACATGAGGTTCTCACACACAGGAAGGGTTTTGCCTAGTTTGAATTTCCCTCCAGCACAGAAGGAGTAGCACCCATGATTGCTTGTCAGCTTGCCCAATTTTGGAGCAAAAGGTTAAAAAGATATCAGCATTCAAGTATTTAAAAAATGGAGTAAGGTTCTTTTTTTTTTTTTCTTAACATGATCTATTTTCAGCCAAAAATGTAACTTGGGAATGTCAAATAACCTTGTAATGGTTAGTCATCACTCATCGAGAATGGTCCAAAATAAGGAGATAGATTTTGTACTAGCAAGGTCACCAAGGAGAACTAAAGTGCAAGAGTTTGAAATTAAACTTAAATAGGGCTCCTTTTTGTGAGACAGTTTTGGAATATATACCATCAGTTCCATAGTTCATTGCCGACCTCTAATTTTGTAAAAGTTTGGTTAAAAGCTGCTGCTGCTGCTGCTGCTGCTGCTGCTGCTGCTAAGTCGCTTCAGTCGTGTCCGACTCTGTGCGACCCCAGAGACGGCAGCCCACCAGGCTCTCCCATCCCTGAGATTCTCCAGGCAAGAACACTGGAGTAGGTTGCCATTTTCTTCTCCAATGCATCGAAGTGAAAAGTGAAAGGGAAGTCTCTCAGTCGTGTCTGACTCTTCGCAACCCCATGCACCGCAGCCCACCAGTCTCCTCCGTCCATGGGGTTTTCCAAGCAAGAGTACTGGAGTGGGATGCCATTGCTAAAAGCTAACAGACACAAATGTTCTGTGGGGGTTGTTTCAGTGCAGAAACAAAATTTCCACCATAGATATGTCATGATAACAGGCTCTAGATTTCTGGTTTTCTTTCCTGTTGTGGTGATACTATCTAAAAATCCAACTGGAGAATAAGCAGATTTATTATGAGGAACTCATACCAATGGAACACTGTATAACATCACAGTGAAAGAGTACAAACCCAACAGTCTATTTCATTACTTATCTTAGGCACAACACGAGTAAATTATGTTCAGGTATTGGACTCATGTCAAGAAGTGAATGGGAACAGAGAAAATCAATGCTAAGGACATGAATTTAGAACAGATTGGTAGTTGCTTGAGGCGGTAAGGAGTGGGTAATGGTGAAAGGATCAAAAAGTATAAACTTCTAGCTAGAAAATCAGGGTGTAATGTACATCAGGTGCTTGTAGCCCACTTGATAAGTCGTGTCCGACTCTTTGCTATCCTGTGGGCTTCAGCACTCATGTCAAGATCCCCTGTTCTTCACTATCTCTCAGAGTTTGTGCAAATTCATGTCTATTGAATTGGTGGTGCTATCTAACCATCTCATCCTCTGCACCCCCTTCTCCTTTTTGCTTTGCTGTTAATAATATCATATTGCATGTTTGAATTGGGCTAGGAAGGTAAGTATTGAAAGTTCTCATCACAAGAAAAAAGGATTTTGAAACATGTGTTGATGGATGTTAATTGTGATCATTTTACGATAAAAAAAAGGCTAAAGACATTGTTATTGTCAAGGGGTATTATGTGTCTGTAAATCACTTACAAATATGAAACAATCAAGTGGGGGAAATATCTAAGAAAATAAAGTACATAGGGGAGCAGATAGATCAAAGCATAACAATCTGTAGCTCTGTTTACTTCTTTCTATGAAACTTGGGCAGAAGTAGTCAGTTATCTCCCTGATTAGATAGTATTATGATGAAGCTATCTCCTTCTGCAGCCATCTGCTTCTGGAAGATTCCCACACAATTTCAGTTTGAGGTCTCTTCCTAAGACAGTCTCAGTCATTTTAAGATGACTCAGCTGTCTGCTTAAGTGATATGATTCCAAGGATCAAGTTCCTGAAGTCTACTCCAGACTAGACAGGCTTTTTTGGATGTCTCTTCCAGGTTGTAAGTTATGAACAAGTTGACAGGAAATCCACAGAAGTCTCTGGAACCTATTAGCAATATGATCACAAATTAGTCCTGTTTTAAAGCAGCATCTGGGACTGGGGGGCTGATATTCACAAAATTCAGGAGTTTCTGAAAACTAGCTTAAGTTTGAAAGTTCCATTTGTCCTTTCTAATTTATGTGAAGATTGATAGTGATGTGGGCACTGAAGTTTTTGAATTAAATACAGCCATGTACCAAGCTCCTTATTAACAGCTCCAGTTAAATGAGTGCCACTGTTTTAGAGAGTATTGAATACCTCGTGCAATGTTTTTTCTCCCTTTAAAAATAGAAGCTTTTATCTATCTTAACTATAATATATGCATGTATATATATGAGAGAGAGAGAACATAGTTATTTAAAACTCATTTGGAGGTACTCAAACCTTAAAGGGTTTGACTCCATTCTCACATCTTTAAAATTTTGTTAGGATCATGTTTCAGGCACATAGGGCATCAACCACAGCCAACCTTGACTATATATTTGAAGTTTCTCCAGAACTATTGTTTTAAGATAAAAGCAAGTTTATATCTGATAATAAGAGAATACTAAGGAGTTTTATCCTGCATGGTACTGAAACTGAGCAGAACCCTGCAGGGGCTTCCCCAGGACAGATGCTCCCTGTTTCCCCTGACTGTCATTTGTAATAGAAAAGCTTCAGCCTCCTAGATCTTCCAGAGTTCCAAAGAGCAAATTTAATCTGAGAAGTGAGTGTAGAAACAAAGGAAGACAGTCAAGCAAGACAAAATAATAATAGTTTAGCTATAAAACCAAGTCAAGGACCTTTAGCTCCTTCTCAAGGGCTGTAAATAATGTTCTGAGTTATTCCATAGGTACTAATCCTCCTCTAAATCCTCCACCAAGGGGAAGAAGTTAACTGTATGCTGACCAACAGCAGAGAGACCCCAGACTGGAATCAGAGACTGATAACTGAGATTCCAGAAGTGTCACCCCGTCATCTCACCATTACCGGAGAATTGTGCGTGAGTTAATCATACACACTGTGACTCTCTCCTGCCCTTTGTTTTTATTTATTTATTTATTTATTTGTTTATTTTTAAATTTTATTTTTACTTTATTCTACATTACAATATTGTATTCGTTTTTTATTTTAATACTTTATTCCACGTTACAATACTGTATTGGTTTTGTCATACATTGACATGAATCAGCCACAGGTGTACATGAGCTCCCAATGCCAAAGCCCGCTCCCACCTCCCACCCCATATCATCTCTCTGGATCACCCTGTGCACCAGCCCCAAGCATCCTGTATCCTGTATTGAACATAGACTGGTGCTTTGTTTCTTATACGATAGTATACATGTTTCAATGCCATTCTCCCACATCATCCCACCCTCCCCTCTCCCTCAGAGGCCAAAAGTCCGTTCTATACCTCTGTGTCTCTTTTGTTTTCTCACATACAGGGTCATCATTACTATCTTTCTAAATTCCATATATATGTGTCAGTATACTATATTGGTGTTTTTCTTTCTGGCTTACTTCACTCTGTATAATCGGCTCCAGTTTCATCCATCTCATTAGAACTGAGTCAAATTTATTCTTTTTTAAGGGCTGAGTAATATTCCATTGTGTATATGTACCACAGCTTTCCTACCCATTCATCTACTGATGGACATCTAGGTTGTTTCCATGTCCTGGCTATTATAAACAGTGCTGCAATGAACATTGGGGTACATGTGTCTCTTTCCATTCTGGTTTCCTCAGTGTGTATGCCCAGCAGTGGGATTGCTGGGTCATAAAGCAGTTCTATTTGCAATTTTTTAAGGAATTTCCACACTGTTTTCCATAATGGCTGTACTAGTTTGCATTCCCACCAACAGTGTAAGAGGGTTCCCTTTTCGCCACATCCTCTCCAGCATTTATTGCTTGTTGACTTTTGGATCACAGCCGTTCTGACTGGTGTGAAATATTATCTCATTGTGGTCTTGATTTGCATTTCTCTGATAATGAGTGATGTTGAGCATCTTTTCATGTGTTTGTTAGCCATCCATATATCTTCTTTGGAGAAATGCCTATTTAGTTGAAGAAATAGAGAACCCCAGAGTTAGTAGAAGGAAAGAAATCTTAAAAATTAGGGCAGAAATAAATGCAAAAGAAACAAAAAAGACCATAGCAAAAATCAACAAAGCAAAAAGCTGGTTCTTTGAAAGGATAAATAAAATTGACAAACCATTAGTCAGACTCATCAAGAAACAAAGAGAAAAAAATCAAATCAATACAAGTAGAAATGAAAATGGAGAGATCACGACAGACAACACAGAAATACAAAGAATCATAAGAGACTACTAACAGCAATTATATGCCAATAAAATGGACAACTTGGAAGAAATGGACAAATTCTTAGAAAAGTACAACTTTCCAAAACTGAACCAGGAAGAAATAGAAAATCTTAACAGACCCATCACAAGCATGGAAGTTGAAACTGTAATCAGAAATCTTCCAGCAAACAAAAGCCCAGGTCCAGATGGCTTCACAGCTGAATTCTACCAAAAATTTCAGGAAGAGCTAACACCTATCTTACTGAAACTATTCCAGAAAATTGCAGAGGAAAGTAAACTTCCAAACTCATTCTATGAGGCCACCATCACCCTAATACCAAAACCTG
>SJYF01000097.1:18119036-18134349 GCA_006410515.1 Procapra przewalskii
GAACGGACTTTTGGACTCTGAGGGAGAGGGAGAGGGTGGGTTGGTTTGGGAGAATGGCATAAAAACATGTATACTATCATGTAAAAAAAAATAAATAAATAAAAATTAAAAAAATAAAAAAAATAAAAATAAAGAAACTGAGTATCTTTTATCACTTATTTCTAATCACAAGAATTTGCAACGTCACCTACTCAGCTATTGAAGCCAGAAATGTTTTATCCATCAATATTCATATTCCTGAATCTAAGATCATGGCATCTGGTTCCATCACTTCATGGAAAATAAATGGGGAAACAGTGGAAACAGTGACAGCCTTTATTTTGGGGGGCTCCAAATTCACTGCAGATGGTGATTTCAGCCATGAAATTAAAAGACACTTGCTTCTTGGAAGAAAAGGTATGACCAACCTAGACAGCATATTAAAAAGCAGAGACATTACTTTGTCAACAAAAGTATGTCTATTCAAGGCTATGGTTTTTCCAGTAGTCATGTACGGATGTGAGAGTTGGGCTATAAAGAAAGCTGAGCACCAAAGAATTGATGTTTTTGAACTGTAGTGTTGGAGGAAGACTCTTGAGAGTCCTTGGACAGAAAGGAGATCCAACCAGTCCACCCTAAAGGAAATGAGCCCTGAGTATTCATTGGAAGGACTGATGCTGAAGCTCCAATACTTTGGCCACCTGATGCGAAGAAGCTACTCAATGGAAAGACCCTGATACTGGAAAGATTGAAGGCAAGAAGAGAAGGAGATGACAAGGGATGAGATAGTTGGATGGCAACACCATCTCAATAAACATTAGTTTGAGTAAATTCTGGCAGTTGGTGATGGACAGGGAGGCCTGGCATGCTGCAGTCGATGGGGTCACAAAAAGTCAGACACAGCTGAGCAACTGAACTGATCTGATTCATGTTCATGTCCTTCAGATTTTATCTCCTAAGATTCACTCAATTCTCCTACTTATTTCCACCCTTATCAAGATCACCTTGTTCCAAGTTAACATCCTCTGTGACAAGGTTACTGAAAGTATTACTCAGTTGTGTTCAACTCTTTTGGGTCCTATGGGCTGTAGCCCACCAGGCTCCCCTGTCCATGGAATTCTCCAGGCAAAAATATCGGAGTGGGTAACCATTCCCTTCTCCAGGGGATGTTCCTGACCCAGGGATCAAACCCAGGACTCTTGCATTTCAGGCAGATTCTTTATTGTCTGAAGCACCCTGGATTATTCCAATACAATTCACAGCTCTCCTAAAGAATTTACATTTACCAAGGGTTAAATCATTTTTCAGTTTTTATAGAAATTTCTCTAAGATGGTATTCTTGTTCTAATCTTATAAATGAGTGAGAAAAGTAAATCCCCAGTGGTAACTGAGAAGGACCCTGTGGGGCCTTCCCAGAATAGACCACCCCCGTGTCCTCTGTCTCCTTTTTGTTCCTAGAAACGTTTTAGACTCTTGGACCCTCCTTGAGTTCCAAAAACAAATTTAATTAGAGAAGCAAGAAAATGCAGAAACAAAGGAAAACTGTCAGGCAGAGACAAAATAATAATAGTTTAGTCATAAAACAAAGTCAAGGACCTTTAATTCCCCCTCCAGGGCTATAGATAATATTCTGAGCCATATGCTTTGAACTGTTTTACAGGTACTGAAATCCCCAGCAGGGAGAAGAAATTCATTTCATTATGACCAGAAAGAAGCATGTAAACTTCAGTCTGGTTGGAACCAGAAGGTTGGTTATATTGATTCCTGATTATCCCACTGTCAAGCAATCAAAATAATGTCCATAACATGACCGTACACCCCACAACCCTCTCCCTCACCCTGTTCTTTAAAAAACTTTCCCTTAAAAGACATCTGGAAGTTATGTTTTTCTGAGTGTTAGCTGCCTGCATTCCTTACTTGGCTCCTGCAATTAAACTCTGCACTTTTCTTCAGTACAGTGGGTGTCAGTAAGTTGGCTTTACTGCATGCCGGTGAACAGACTCGAGTCTGATTTAGTAACAATATTATTTGTATCAGAAGTCAATTTAACAGATTATTACTAAAATATATCAAGGCAGGCTCTTATCAAATCAACATTATGGGCTACTACTTTGTTGCAAGAAAGGGAACCCATGCTCCAGGGCCTGAGAGTGGGCTCTTGTCTAACACTTGGAAGTGAATTCTCCCAAGCAGACACATGTGCTGAGAAAGCAACAGACTTTATTGGAAAGGGGTGCCTGAGTGAAGAGCAGGAGGGTTAGGGAACCCAAGAGGACTGCTCTGCCACATGGCTAGCAGTCTCAGGTTTCAGTGATAAAATGAGTCTCCTGCATCGTGACTCAGGGTCCATCCTGGTGGTGCACGATTGCTCCTCCAAGGTGGATTCCAGAGAGGAAGATGCTGGGAGGTTGGTAGGCCATGCGGTGTCTCCTTTTGACCTTTTTTGAGTTCTTCTAGTTGGTGGTGATTTGTTAGTTCTGTGTTCCTTAACAGGATCGCCTATCATAAAATAACTCATGCAAGTGGTTACTCTGGTACCTGGGCAGGTAGGCAGTTTCAGTCAGGGTTTCCCTGAACAACTTTATAAAATATAAACTGTGAAAGGGAAAAATGAATGATACTTTATATCACATAAGTTTTACTATGTCATTAACATTGTTGTCAAGCTGTTTTTATTTATCGAAACTTATAGCAAAAGCTAGGAAAAATGATCTTAAAATGATAAACTATATTTTCTAATGTGAATAAAGCAAATTTATCTCTTCTTTTCCTAGTGGCTTCTTTTTTCAAATTTCTCATTCATCTGACAAAGTGACACTAACATTAGGACCAATAAAAGTTGTTTTGGGGTGGTTTTTTTTCCCCTTAACTGGTGTTATTGAAGACAATTTTTAAAAAACCACAGAAGTCAAAAATTCATCACTAAATGTTGTGTATCTCTGGGTTCCCAGATGCATCTCCCACAGAAAGTTGTGTCCTTAGCCTCTCTTCCCTCAGCCACCCACTCCCCAGCTTGCATTGCATCTCTTTTCCAATCTCTTGTCTTCTCAAGGCCCAGAAACTCCTCTAACTCCTGTCTTGGCAGCAGCAGAGGGAAATTAAACTTTTTTTTTTTTTTTTTGCCTTAAACAATCTCCTTTCAAGAATGATCCATTTAAGTTTGTCAAGCAGAGTGATTTACCATTTCATTTCCCTGCCCATCCTATTTTCATGAAACAAGGTTCAAACAATTTACCACCTCAAGATCAAACCTGTCAATACTAAAGGAAGTCAACCCTAAATATTCATAGGAAGGACTGATGCTGAAGCTCCAATACTTTGGCCGCATGATGCAAAGAGCTGACTCATTGGGAAGGACCCCAATGCTGGGAAAGATTGAGGGCAGGAGGAGAAGGGACTGACAGAGGATGAGGTGGTTGGATGGCATCACCAACTCAGTGGACATGAATATGAGCCAACTCTTGGAGATAGTGAAGAACAGGGAAGCCTGGCATGCTACAGTCCATGGAGTGGCAAAGAGTTGGACATGACTTAGTGACTGAACAACAACAATGAAAGGGCCCATTAAAGCCTTTCCTGAAATTTCATATGACAAAAGACATCCCCACCAATCAGGAAATGCCAGAGATTTTAGGAGTTCTGTGACAAGAGTTGGGGACAAAAACCAAACACCTATATGCTGTTTATTATACTATAGATATAAAATCATGTTTCATGTAAATAATTCATTTCATTCAAGTTATTTTGTTGTTATGGGTCCCTAATTTATTTTCTCTTTTCTTTTTCTATACCTACCTTGTTTTGTAGTTATAATTCTTTAAACACAAAAAATTGTGTCAAAATTAACATTACATAGAACGTCTACATGGAAGAAATTTGTAAAATATTTGAAAGAAAAATAAATCTACAAATGATTAGATTAATAATGTTCAGTCAGATTAATGTTTATCAACTGTCTACCTTGAGTGATCCTAGTTCTATAAGTAATGGAATAAAATAGCATTCAAATGACAGTTGAGCATACAGTAAAATCACCTTAATGTGTGTATGTATTATTTAGGTGTAGAAGCTGAGTTTATTCAATACTTTATCCATAGAACATACCATAGGTTTTGGCATAGAATATGCTTAATAATTACTAAATAGATAAATGTATTTAAATTATTAAGCATAACTTTAAAAACATTTATATAACTTAGATATAGATATTCTTTATTTCCATTTCCGGGACTCAAAGGAAACTACCATTTCCCTGCTTATTTTTGTTTTACATTGGGGCTAAGGGATTAAATAGATTGTCCATAGAATATGGACAGAAGTATTGAACGTCAGTTCCAGATCTGGCACCTAAAATGTCTCTTGTGATTCTTACTATTTCATTTCTTCCCATCTTTGTGGCTGAAAACTAAGGACTCAAACGTAGTAGAGCCATATGTGAAATAAAATTTGTATTTTATGGAAAGACAAGAAAAATTTAAATAAAAACTTCTCTGCCATTTGGCTTCCTCTCTCCCCTGCCCTGAGCATTGTATATATGCATTATGCTTCTCAACCAAATCATCCTTACTGGCAGGAATACCTGCTCAGTCAAAACCAGCAACATTCTCCTGGCATCAACAAGACAGCTCCTGAGAAAATGATATGTTCTTCCTTCATCTTTTACAGGGTCACATGACCCACCACAATGATACTTAGATCTGGTCTATGTAAACTCAATATCATGTCTTTCGATGTATGTAGCCCTTAGGGTCAAAGACCTGATATAACTGTGTCTTGACTTCTAATGGGCAGAACACTTCTCAGAGACTTTTAAGATGCTCTTCCTGGATTATAATCCTCACTTCAGTTCAGTTGCTCAGTCATGTCTGACTCTTTGTGACCCCATGGACTGTAGCACAACAGACTTCCTGTCCATCACCATCTCCCAGAGCTTGCTCAAACTCAAGTCCGTCGAGTTGGTGATCTCATCCAACCATCTCATCCTCTGTTGTCCCCTTCTCCTCCTTTCTTCGATTTTTCCCAGCATCAGGGTCTTTTCCAATGAGTCAGTTCTTCGAATTAGGGGGCCAAAGTACTGGAGCTTCTGCTTCAGCACCAAGTCCTTCCAATAAATAATCAGGAGTGATTTCCTTTAGGATTGACTGTTTTGATCTCCTCGAAGTCCAAGGGACTCTCAAATTTGGCTTAAATAAAATTCTCCTTTTTTTCTTAAATATACTAATTTCCCATCAACACATGTGATGGAAAGTCACTGGATCCTTGAGTAATTTTGTAGAGGAAGGAAACCTAAGTGAACTGCTTAACCTCCATCAAATTGTGATAAAAGCCAGAAATATCAAAAGTTTTGTTGCAGTAATTGTGATGGCATGTTTATGACATTGGAGTAGGAGGAAGGGGGATTACAAATATGATCAAAGAGGCAATAAACAAGAAAAGTATAGTCAATATTAGCCAAGACACATTTAGCTCAAAATTTATTTACATATTCATTTTTCTCCATCCTACGAAGGCTCTATTGTGACTCCACTGTAATCCTTAGTACATAGAATCAAAGCATTTAAAAGGATTTCAGAGGTTATTTTGTTCAACCATTATCTGTGGAAGAACCATGTCTGTAATCACCCTGACATATGGTCTTCCAAATGCAGCTATGCAGTCTAAAAATCACTGTGAAGGACAATTTTATAGCTAGGAAATCAACCCTGAATATTCATTAGAAGGACTGATGCTGAAGATGAAACTACAATACTTTGACCTCCTGATGAGAAGAGTCAACTCCTTAGAAAAGACCCTGATGCTAGGAAGGATTGAAGGCAGGAGGAGAAGGGGATGACAGAGGATGCGATGGTTGGATGGCATCACTGACTCAATGTTTGAGCAAGCTCTGGGAGTTGGTGAAGGACAGGGAAGCCTGGTGTGCTGCAGTTCATGGGGTCACAAAGAGTCAGACACAACTGAGTGACTGAACAACAACACCACCTGCTGCTTGCTCTGTTTATAGCTGTAACAGAATATAGATGATAGATATTTTAGGAAAAGACTGATTAAAAAAACAACTTTTTAAAAAATATATGAGTGTTAAGATCATGCAAAAAATGAATCACAAATTTTCTCTTTTAAATTCACTTCACTCTTCCTTTGTAGCAAAACAGAGAATTGAAGATTATTTTCTATATATGTGCTCAGTCAGTCAGTCGTGTCTGACTGAGCAACATTATGGACTGCAGCCCTCCAAGCTCCTTTGCCCTTAGGATTTCCCTGAAAGAATATTGGAGTGGAGTGCCATTTCCTCCTCCAGGGGATTTTCCTGACCCAGGGATTGAACCCGCATCTCTTGTATCTCCTGCTTTGGCATGTGAATTCTGCCACCTGGGAAATTTTCAAGGATATCACAACTGCTGAATTATGACAATCATCATATATACCCTTAGGTTTTCCTTCTCCAAGTTGATCAAGACATTTTTTATCCTCTATCTGCCAGTGGATTTACTTTAAAAACTTTCCCTGAGGTGATGTTGAAGTGTCTAAGATTATCTGATGGGCTGTCCATATTCAATAGCATCATTCTTTAGAAAACAGCTCAGCTTATATGTGTTTTGAAAAGATGCAAAGATTAAAGTGCAAAACCTCAAATATGTTGTCCATCCATTAGCTATTTTTTCCATATAAATGGCCTGTTTTTTTACTGTAGCATTCAGTTTTCTCTATAATTATCAGCAGAAAAATATTTACTAGGAAGGGGCAATTTATAGAAATAACTATCTGCATAAAATGGTTTTTTAAAGAATTTTACTTTAAGCAAGATTTCAAAGGCAAAGCTAAACACAAATAATAAACCAAATCATTGAAAAGGGGAATTTGACAATTAGGGAAAGAAAAAAAATTTATTATTTCCAATAAAAATTTATGTTTCGGCTTGAAATTTGAAAAAATAAATAAATCCACATTCCCTATTAAGAGAGTGGGGCTTTTCTGGTGGCTCAGTTGGTAAATAACCCATCTGCAATGCAGGAGACCTGGGTTCGATACCTGGGTTGGGAAAATTCCCTGGAAAAGTGCATGGCAACCCACTCCAGTATTCTTGCCTGGAGAATCCCCACGGACAGAGAAGCCTGGTGCGCTACAGTCCAAGGGATCACAAAGTATTGGAAAGAAAGAAAGTGAGGTTGCTCAGTCATGTACCAGTCTTTGCTACCATATGGACTGTAGCCTACAAGGATCCTCTGTCCATGGGATTTTCCAGGCAAGAGTACCGGAGTGGGCTGTCATTTCTTTTGCTAGGGGATATTCCCAACCCAGGGACTGAACCCGGGTTTCCCACATTGTGGATTTTACCATCTGAGCCACCAAGGAAATTCAAAAAAGTGTCAGAAAGTACTGAGCAACTAAGTAAATTAGGAGAGGAAATGATAAAATTTACATGTCCATGGAACACTCAATCATAGTTTTTCCCTATAAACAATACAAGTAGTCAGGAATGAATAAGAAATCTTGGTTTCAAGGAGACAAAAATATACCAATTTTGACTATGATGAAAAAATATGGTTGTGTTTAATTAATTTGCGAGTGATTCATTATAACATCTAGCATATTCATACACACTAATTGCATTTACCAAAATACACTCAGTTCAGTTCAGTTCAGTCTCTCAGTCGTGTCTGACTCTTTGCAATCCCATGAATCACAGCACGCCAGGCTTCCCTGTCCATCACCAATTCCCGGAATTCACTCAGACTCACATCCATCGAGTCCGTGATGCCATCCAGCCATCTCATCCTCTGTCATCCCCTTCTCCTCCTGCCCCCAACATCACCCAGCATCAAAGTCTCTTCCAATGAGTCAACTCTTCACATGAGGTGGCCAAAATACTGGAGTTTCAGCTTTAGCATCATTCCTTCCAAAGAAATATCAGGGCTGATCTCCTTCAGAATAGACTGGTTGAATCTCCTTGCAGTCCCAGGGACTCTCAAGAGTCTTCTCCAACACCACAATTCAAAAGCATCAATTCTTCAGCACTCAGCCTTCTTCACAGTCCAACTCTCACATCCATACATGACCACAAGAAAAACCATAGCCTTGACTAGACGGACCTTAGTTGGCAAAGTAATGTCTCTGCTTTTGAATATGCTATCTAGGTTAATCATAACTTTTCTTCTCAGGAGTAAGTGTTTTTTAATTTCATGGCTGCAGTCACTATCTGCAGTGATTTTGGAGCCCCAAAAAATAAAGTCTGACACTGTTTCCACTGTTTCCCCATCTATTTCCCATGAAGTGATGGGGCCAGATGCCATGGTCTTCATTTTCTGAATGTTGAAGCTTTAAGCCAACTTTTTCACTCTCCTCTTTCACTTTCATCAGATGGCTTTTTAGGTCCTCTTCAATTTCTGCCATAAGGGTGGTGTCCTCCCGGCAATCTTGATTCCAGCTTGTACTTCTTCCAGCCTAGGTTTCTCATGATATACTCTGCATAGAAGTTAAATAAGCAGGATGACAATATACAGCTTTGACGTACTCCTTTTCCTATTTGGAACCAGTCTGTTGTTCCATGCCCAGTTCTAACTGTTGCTTCCTGACCTGTTTATAGGTTTTTCAAGAGGCAGGTCAGGTGGTCTGGTATTCCTGTCACTTTCATAATTTTCCACAATTCATTGTGATCCACACAGTCAAAGGCTTTGGCATAGTCAATAAAGCAAAAATATATGTTTTTCTGGAACTCTCTTGCTTTTTTGATGATCCAGCAGATGTTGGCAATTTGATCTCTGGTTCCTCTGCCTTTTCTAAAACCAGCTTGAACATTTGGAATTTCACAGTTCACATATTGCTGAAGCCTGGCCTGAAGAATTTTGATCATTACTTTACTAGCGTGTGCTGCTGCTAAGTCGCTTCAGTCGTGTCTGACTCTGTGCAGTCCCATAGACAGCAGCCCACCAGGCACCCCTGTCCCTGGGATTCTCCAGGCAAGAACACTGGAGTGGATTGCCATTTCCTTCTCCAATGCATGAAAGTAAAAAGTGAAAGTGAAGTCCCTAAGTCATGTCAGATTCTTAGCGACCCCATGGACTGCAGCCCACCAGGCTCCTCCATCCATGGAATTTTCTAGGCAAGATTACTGGAGCAGCGTGCCATTGCCTTCTCCGACTAGTGTATGAGATGAGTGCAATTGTGCGGTAGTTTAAGCATTCTTTGCATTGCCTTTCTTTGGAAATGGAATGAAAACTGACCCTTTACAGTCCTGTGGCCACTGCTGAGTTTTCCAAATTTGCTGGCATACTGAGTGCAGCATTTTCACAACATCATCTTTCTTGAGTGCAGCATTTTCATAGCATCATCTTCCTGGATATGAGATAGCTCCACTGGAATTCCATTACCTCCACTACCTTTGTTCATAGTGATGCTTTCTAAGGCCCACTTGACTTCATATTCCAGGATGTCTGGCTCTAGGTGAGTGATCATACCATGTTGATTATCTTGGTCATGAAGATCCTTTTTGTACAGTTCTTCCATGTATTCTTGCCACCTGTATCTTCTGTTTCTGTTAGGTCCATACCATTTCTGTCCTTTATTGAAGCCTATCTTTGCATGAAATGTTCCCTTGGTATGTCTAACTTTCTTCAAGAGATCTCTAGTCTTTCCCATTCTGTTGTTTTCTTCTATTTCTTTGCATTGATCGCTAAGGAACGCTTTCTTATCTCTTCTTGCTATTCTTTAGAACTTTGCATTCAGATGTTTAAACATTGACTATCTTCATGTATGTCAGAATTATTTCCTACTGATTTATTCCTGTATTTACATAGTTTATACCACAGAGCTGATTTGCAGTATTTTTCTTGTCACTAAATTAAATCTGCCCAGCTGAGAAAGAATCAGTTAGAACAGCTACAACTAATGAATAGCTAATGCTGTTTACCATGCAATTATCTTGCCTGAAATAACAGGCTTATGTACAGCAGTTGATAGGATAATTTATCAGATATTATCCCTCTTTTCAGAGGCTTCATTTTGAATCATGCAAAATAAATTTTGACAGCATCATTAAGTTTCTAATTAACTTACAAAGAACTTTTGAAATGTCTTCCTTCACACATCATTTTTCCATATTTTTTCCTAATTGCTATTAGTTTTTTCAAGTAAAAACACAGTGGTACTTCCTTTTAATTTTTGTGAAACTTGTGCAAGGAAATTTTGGTTGCATCTATGAATGAGGCACGGCAAAACAGACTTCACTTGGTTTATTCAATCCCTGAATACTCTAATTTTTAAGCAGAGATTAACTGAGAAGACTCATTAACAATATTTATGAATCCATGTTTATTGTCCACATTTATTGAGTGATTACCATAAGCTAGTATTTTCCACAGCAAAATATGGAAAATTCTTAAAGAGATGGGAATACCAGACCACCTTACTGGCCTCCTGAGAAATCTGTATGCAAGACAAGAAACAACAGTTAGAACTGGACGTGGAAAAACAGCCTGGTTCCAAATCGGGAAAGGAATATGTCAGAACTGTATAGTAACCCTGCTTATTTAACTTATATGCAGAATACATCATGCCAAATGCCGGGCTGGATGAAGCACAAGCTGGATCAAGATTGCTGGGAGAAATATCTATAATCTCATATACGCAGATGACACCACCCTTATGGCAGAAAGTGAAGAACTAAAGAGCCTCTTGATGAAAGTGAAAGAAGAGAATGCAAAAGTTGGCCTAAAACTCGACATTAAAAATACTAAGATCATAGCATCCAGTCCCATTACTTCATGGCAAATAGATGGGGACACAATGAAAACAGTGACAGACTTTATTTTCTTGAATTCTAAAATCACTGCAGATGGTGACTGCAGCCATGAAATTAAAAGATGATTACTCCCTGGAAGAAAAGCTACAATAAACCTAGACAGCATATCAAAAAAGAAAAGACATTACTTTACCCACAAAGGTCCATCTAGTCAGAGCTATGGTTTTTCCATTAGTCAAACATGGATGTGAGTGTTGGGCTATAAAGAAAGCTGAGTGCTGAAAAATTGATGCTTTTGAACTGTGGTGTTGGAGAAGACTCTTGAGTGTCCCTTGGACTGCAAGGAGATCCAACCAGTCCATCCTAAAGGAAATCAGTCCTGAATATTCATTGGAAAGGCTGATGCTGAAGTTGAAACTCCAGTACTCTGGCCACCTGATGTGAAGAACTGACTCATCTGAAAAGACCCTGAGGCTCAGAAAGATTGAAGGTGGAAGGAGAAGGGGATAACAGAGGACAAGATGGTTGGATGGCATCACTCACTCCATGGACATGAGTTTGAGCAAGCCTCAGGCATTGGTGACAGACAGGGAGGCCTGGCATGCCACAGTCCATGGGGTTGCAAAGAGTCGGACATGACTGAGTGACTGAACTGAACTGAACTGATGGCTAGGTTCAAAGTACTTTACATTAATTAATCAATTACCAGTCAGTTATCTAGCAATGAATATGATTTGAGAATTGACCTAATCTGGTTAAACACTGGCATTAAGATAATCACATGGGTTTCCCTCATAGCTCAGCGGGTAAAGAATCTGCCTGCAATTCAGGAGACCTGGGTTTGATTCCTGGATCTGGAAGATCCCCTGGAGAAGGAAATGGCAACCCAATCCAGGATTCTTGCCTGGAGAATCCCATGGACAGAGGAGCCTGGAAGATTATAGTCCATGTGGTTGCAAGAGTCAAACAGGGTTTAGCAACTAAACCACCACAAGAAAACCAGGTAAGATTGATAATCCAGGAGTAACTTTGGTTACCTGAAGAAAAAAGTTACCAGTTTAAGGAAACATTGAGCTACTTATGACACTAATCCAGGTAGTCAAATGAGGTCAATGGGCACCATTCCACTTCTTAGAATTTGCTTTCTATATTGATGTTTCAGTATTATTTTAGATCAGAAAATAACATTGTAGGATCCTCAAGGATTTTAATTAAATTGTGTAAAATGTGTTTTCTCCTTTTTCTGTAGATTTTATTCATTTCCTGTTTATACAAGGTAATACATATTCAAAACAGGCTTAGGGCCCAGTGGTTTGTCCTAAATGATATGGTGCAAGTTGGTTTCTCCAGCAAACTCTCTTGCCTCTTTTGCTTCCAGCAGTTAGGATTTTGTTAATGCCTTAAGCCAATTCAATTTTTCATTCCTGTTCTTATGCAGGCAGAGCAAAATAGAAGGATGAAGAAGGAATGCATCATCAAACCAAGTATGTTAAAAGGAAATATTTATGTATCTTCTATGAATAATAGCTCATAGCTCCGACAGGACCCACACAAAGAGAAGCTGAACTGTCAGATTGTTTTGAAGCTCCAAGGGAACAGAATGTTTTCTTTTAAACTTAAAATTAGTAATGACTCACCGAACACAGTTTTGAAAATCTAGCCGCAGGTTTTCTTTATATTTTCCAAAATTATGACAATGTTTTATTACTGTGCTAGAAAAAATAGAATGTGATTGCTAAAAGCTAAAATACTGATCCAAAATACTGAGCCTAGAATTCTAAGAAATTAAAAGATCCACTCTATATATTTAATACACCTTATAGGATATATTTATTATTTTTAAATAACTCTGGACCATTTCTTTCCATAAGCTTTCACTGTCATAATCTCTTCCTCTTTTCAAAAGTCTAGTAAGACTTCAATTTTCCTTCACAGTTGTTAGTCATCCTTCTGAAGAGGAAAAATCATTTAGGAAATGCTGTGGAATGTGGTTCTCCTGCTGTTTTCAATCCAGAAGATGCTGTGGGGTGGAACCTGCCTGGGGCCCCTGCTGGTCCTTAATGTTCTATCAGCATTCCCGAAGAGTCACCCTAAACAGCAGTGTTATCTATTTCTTTCCCCATGTAGAAAATGCAATTATTATCTCTGGGTGAGATTTTCGTAGATTAATAAAGCTGTACCCTAAGATCATTTGAGGATTATGACTAATTGATTCATTCACTCAGTCATTAATTCTTACACTTGTGCATTTGTGCAAGAATCAGTTCATTTATTAAGTACCCTGTCTACTAGATTTTATGATAAAATGGTGACTTTTTAAAATAATTCACCTTTTTTCACACATTGAAAGTGGGCATTTTGGCTAATGTGATTGGAATGGTGCCCCACGCTGTCACATCAGTTGCGTCTAACTCTTTGCAACTCTATGGACTGAACCCCCCAGGCTTCTCTGTCCGTGGGATTCTCTAGCCAAGAGTGCTGGGGGCGGTGGTTGCCATGCCCTCCTCCAGGGGATCTTCCAAACCCAGGGATCACACTTGCATCTCTTATGTCTCCTGCATTGGCAGGTGGGTTATTTACCACTAACACCACCTGGGAAGCCCCAATGTGATTCGAACTGTTCATCTTCAAATTGGAATGCAGATGGATATAACATATATACCAAAGACCCACATGAAACTCAACACACTCAACTTATACATCACAGATCATATTTTCATTACTTTTGTATTTAAAAGTCTTGCAACCTTTGGAACACCTCTGGCTTTGTTAACCGGTAACACATATTAACATAATTTAAAAGACTACTACAGTATAAGAATTGCACATCAGCATATATGTTACATTTTGCTGAAATATTTAATTTCTAATGATTTCAACAAGTATGTAGCAAAGACATCTTTCTCCATTTCTTCTTCCCTTAACTTCTACTTCTATGAGACTTCGCTGATCACCAGTGTTCTTAGTATTATCTGAAAAATATATGACCATTTTACATTATATGTGTGTACATATGGGGCTTTCCCAGTGGCTTAACAGTAAAGAGTTTGCCTGCAATGTAGAATGCTCAGGAGATGCATGTTCAACCCCTGGGTCAAGAAGATCCCCTGGAGGAGGGCACGGCAACCCACTCCAGTATTCTAGCCAGACGGGTAGGCTACAGTCCATAGGGTAGCAAAGAGGCAGACACAACTGAAGTGAATGAATGTATATATATGTATACATATATATAATCATTAGTAGAACACCTTAAGCTAGTACAATATTGTATGCCAATTTTTTCTCAATATGTAAATTAATAAAAAATACCTGCTATACTAATTCAAATTGAGTTGTAATGTAAATTGCTTTGCAGTCCTGTTTGCATTTTTAAAAGAGATTCCTAATGGAAAACTATCAAATTCTATTACACCTTTTGAGAAAAAATATTTTAGAGGATGACCACCTAAAAAAATAAGCCATAAAAAACTGCAACTGCCATCCATATCAAGGCTAGTTGTGAGACAAATACCAGCAAGTCATTGCATACAGGCAAATGTCCCACAAAAAGGAGATTGAATGCACAGGATCTGTATTATTCAAGGAGAGACTTGAATAAAAAACCGAAGTGGCCCCAACTGACTTTTGCAACGTTAGCATTTTAGAGGTGACATGATGTAGTGAAGAGATCTTGAACCCTAGCATATGTGTAACTGTGCCTGTCACTTAAGTGAAAGTGAAGTTGCTTAGTCGTGTCTGACTCTTTGCGACCCCATGTACTGTAGCCCACCAGTTTCCTCCGTCCATGGGATTCTCCAGGCAAGAATACTGGAGTGGGGCGCCATTTCCTTCTCCAGGGGAATCTTCCCAACCAGGGATCGAACCCAGGTCTCCTGCATTGCAGGCAGACGGTTTAACCTCTGAGCCAACTGGGAAACCCATATCAGCTATTTAGTCGCAAACAACTAACAAACTATCTTGTTTCAGTTTTTCCATCTGGTTGGCAACTATGGCCAACAGCCCAAAGTCAAGCCACTTGTTATTGTATAAAACGTTTTACTGGAGCACCGCCAATTTAGTTACATATTCTCTACGACTGCTCATGCCCTGCAATGACAGAGTTGAGTAGTTGCAACATAGATCGTACAGTCTTCAAAAATAAGATCTGAATAAATCAGATAAAATTATTCTTATTTGAATAATAAGATAAAATAAAAAGTTTGGTGAGGTAATAGAAATTACCAAATCCAAGGAAACTATCTTCTTACTCACAGAACCAGCCCTCCCTCCAACAGGCTGGGCTACTAATTGTTACCATTTGCTGTAACTTTACCTCTGGTTCTTTAATTCCATTTTCTCCTCTATATCTCTTATCTGTCTTGCATGCGCATGTGTTCAGTCATGTCTATCTTTATGTGACCCCATGAACTATAGCCTGCCATGCTCTTCTTCCCATGGCATTTTCCAGGCAAGAGTACTGGAGCAACTTGTAGTTTCTCACTCCAGGGGCTTGTCCCAATCCAGGGAACAAACTAATACCTCTCGTGTCTCCTGTGTTGGCAGGCAGATTCTTTACCACTAGCGCCACCTGGGAAGACTCCCTCATCTCTCTTAATA
>SJYF01000097.1:18164484-18174793 GCA_006410515.1 Procapra przewalskii
TTGCATGCCTTGGCTTGTTTATTATACCATTTATCATTATAGATTTTTTCAAGTGATACTAATAGGGCACATTCTTGAGGCTTTCTTAGTGTAAGAAATTGCTCATGGGAGGAATAGATCTGCCATGAAAGAAAGTAAAGCATCATCAAAGAGAGTCAGTGATTTTAATTTCTCTGAGTCATTTCTCTGAATTGCATAAAAGCAAATATATTCTCTTAAATCAATTTCATGGAGCTAAAAAGGAAATGTTACGTTCTCATAATACACCTGGCCTCTCTGCTCAGAACATTGAAAGTCTGTCCCTTGGGAGAGACTGAGGAGGAAATGAGGAACACAAACCCCACCTGGTCTAACCTAATGATAGACTGTTCCCTTAATAACTAATGATTTTCACTTTATGTCATCTTCATCAGATCTTGAACTCTACAGAACTATTCTTCCTGCTTTCGAAGAAAAAACTCTGCTAAAATATATTGCATATGACTAATCTGTGGAAGTCTCTTCATGGTGAATAAATGTGAAATATCATTCTCAATGTTCATTCTGAAAAAATTCACTCTAAAAGTAATTTTCTTCATGTGTCATCAATGTCAGTATTGGTATCTACTTTGATTTGTTTATGAAAATGAAGTAGGTTTTGTCAAAATTTTAAAAAAAGGAGATAAGAAAAATGAAAGAAAAGAAAAGAAGATTGAAAAGGGAAGGAGGGAAAAGGGTAGAGAAAACAGAGGGTAAAACAGGAGAGGATGGAGGGAAGGGAGGGGAATTTCTCTCCAAAGGAAAAATTATGGGAAAGTCATGATTTTGACCCCAAACTTTTTGCATATATTCCACAATCTGGAGCAGGGAAGAAAAATGTGCAAAAGTAGGATAAGTAAAGCCTTAGAAATAAAGACTTCAAGGAGTATGTGTATTAGTTTAAAGGACAAAGGAATGTTTTCATTGTAAGAATGATGTAAAAAAAAGTATTTATACAGTGGAAGTGATCAGGTGTTGAGACACTAAGAATCTACCACCATTTCTTCCAACCAGCTTAGAAACATATATGTGGTGAGAAGTTTACTCCAACCAGGCTCCTGTGAGACATCGCTGGTGGTCCAGTGGTTAAGATCACCAGTGGTTCATACTTCCAGTGCAGGGGGTTTGGGTTTGATCCCTGGTTTGGGAACTAAGATTCCATATGCCACCCAAGAGGTCAAAAAAAAAAAAAAAAAAGCAAACAAAAACAGGCTCCTGTGGGAAAAGCTTTGGGTGTATGCTCAAGTTGACAAAAGAACTGCTTCCACCATCAAACCCAGATGGGGAATGATGAGAGAGGTATGGGAACCTGAAAAGGGTTCCAATGACCCCAATGCTGTTCAGCACCACTGGACCAGTTGTCATCCTCAGCAGGGACATAGTGGTCAGCCCATTTCTTGGGGCTCCTGCTACTTCTAGGAGAGTGAACATGAGCAGCTTAGTAGAACAGCAGACTTGGAGGGCTGCTAGAACAGGTGATTAGGTCATGTTGGAGCTCCAGGAGCTCAGGTGAGCCAGCTTGGATGGCCATCTGCCTGGAGAGTGCAAGTGATCCATGGAGAGGTCTTTTCTTGAAGCAGCTCTTGGGTGTCCAGGAAACTAGCACCTCTCATCCCGCCTCCTTAGGATGTTAGAAATGAGCAGTTTCTAGGCAAGGGAGACAGTAAGAAAGGCCCTTATGCATGTTCCTACCAGGCTCTAGCCCTCGTACCACATACCTGGAGAAGAAAGACCCCCATGGGGCTGAGGAGAAAGGGCCCACAGAGGCCTCTAACTTTTTCCAAGGACAAATGACCCGAATACTCAGGTGAAAATGAAAGATCATTGAAAGGAAAGGATTTAAGGCTAGAGTTTGATTTAATCTTCTGCCCTTCCTTACTCTAAAATTCACTTGCAGCCACCCCAAGCAGGGGCAAGGTCACCCAGGAAAACATTTGATTCAGCAGCCCAAGCACCACCCAAAACTAGGGACACTATCTGTGTGATCAGTGATTGTAGGTACAGGGAGTGGTGCATTGTGTAACCTGCATTTTATGACCTCTATGGAACTTCACATCAAACTCTGTTAGAATCACGGTATGTTTCTTTTGGAATTCTTTCGAGAATTTAAAGTAATGTACATCAGGAACACGAAGCTTCTTTCAATAAGCCATTCCAGAGGATGTCAGGACTGTCACAGCTGATAAAATTGCTAGAAAATGGACTGCAATTTGTAGTCTTTTATCTAACTGTTTTGACAACCTAGAGACATATTTATTGTCAATCATTTATCCTTCCTTCAAATTCTCCTCAGTTGCAAATAGGATAATTTTTATTCAGCGAGCTTCCAGGAGCAGCTAATTCCCATATTAAAAATTAATATTGGTGACTGTGTCTGAATGGAGCAGCTAATTTTTTCCAAAATTCTTGATTTTAATAGGTCGTATGTTCATAGTTTTCTACATAATCCCTAAAAACAGCTGAAGCTGCTCAGCAAAAGTAGAATTTTTTAGCACTCAATTTGATCCAATTATTTTTGATATGAGCCTATGAGAGAAGTTTTGAAGTGAAGTGTTAGAAGCTCAGTCGTGTTTGACTTTTTGTGACCCCATGGACCCCCCCAGGATCCTCTGTCCCTGGAATTCTCCTGGCAAGAATACTGGCTGCTACTGCTAAGTCGTTTCAGTCGTGTCCGACTCTGTGCGACCCCAGAGACAGCAGCCCACCAGGCTCCCCCATCACTGGGATTCTCCAGGCAAGAACACTGGAGTGAGTTGCCATTTCCTTCTCCAATGAACGAAAGTGAAAAGTGAAAGTGAAATCATGCCCCACTCTTAGCGACCCCATGGACTGTAGCCTACCAGGTTCCTCCGTCCATGGGATTTTCCAGGCAAGCAAGAATACTGGAATGGGTAGCAATTCCCTTCTCCAGGGGCTCTTCCCAACCCAGGGGTCAAACCCAGGCCTCCCACATTGGAGGCAGATTCTTTACAGTCTGAGCCAACAAGGAAGCCTATGATAGAAGTTGCACACGCACACACACACACACACACACACACAAAATTGCAGTAGTAGTTGTCCCTGAAGGTGACATAATTGCAAATCTTTGATAAACTGACTTCTCATTTTTAGCAAAGAAACTTCAAGGAGGATCAAACAAGATTGCAGAGGAGTAGGTGGACTTGGAGTAGATCTCTCCACGGATACATCAGGAAGACACCTTCAGACCTAGAAGTGCATGCAGAACACCAGCTGAGAGTGGACAGGAGTACCCTACCAGTGGAGAAGAATATATAGAACCAATAAAACTCGGTAGGATGAAGGAACTAGGGGAAAAAACAGGAGTGTTAGTATGACTGGACCTGTCCTCAGCGGGTTGAGGAAACGAAGCAGGGGTCAGATCCCCACACTAGGGCAACTGTCTGAGTCAAAGGAGAAACACTTAGGGCTGAGAGTGAAACAGCTGATCTGTAGCAGCCTAAAAGGAATGAGAATCAGATACTCCGTGCCACAACCAGGCATACCCCAGACAGAAATGCTGGTCCCCTGGCAGGCTCAGTGGCAGGGAGCTGGAGTTTAAGGATTATGGAGCAATCCCAGGGCTAGGAGTGCTGTTGACTGTGGAGAGATGGATTGAAGGGATGTGAGGGAGGAGATCCTGGTGGGAAATGTTGGTGGAGGAAAGCCAGGCAGCCATGGAAGCAAGTTGATGCTGCCGAGTCACACTTAGGGGGCAGAGCGGTTACCATAGCCTCTCTCCCCACACCCCAGCATCTGCAGCTAAACAATAGAGTGGTTGCCCCATCAAACACATGGACATTCTGAGCTACAGAGTAGGACTCCACCCAGGGTGCCCCTTTAAGTGCCTGACATGCTGATCTACAGAGTAGGACCCCCACCAGAGGGGGTCCTTCTATGTGCCTGACACTCTGAACAATAGAGAAGGACCCCAGGCAAGGCAGCCCTTTAAGTGGTTGAATGGGCTAAGCTACAGAGAAAGACTAGCCAAAGAGGCCTTTTGATCACCAGCTACAAGAGGCTCAAAAATAGACTGATAGGAGCATAACTCCTGCGGTGGAGGCGGTCCATATCTCTGCACGCTTGGCACCACCGGGGTCCCCACAAGCCAAGCAGCTGCACCACCTTCACATTCAACTCCCACTGGGGCAGAGCTGCCCCAGGCAAAAAGAGTCCTGCGGCTATGCGCACAGGGTTGCTTCCGTTGTGTCTGACTCTTTGCGACCCTGTAGACTGTGGCCTGCCAGGCTTCTCTGTCAGGGAGGGGGGCTTCTCCAGTCAAGAATACTAGAGCATATTGGCTAGTACTTGTTGCCATACCCTTATAGAGCACTGTATTTCCTACTGCCCTAGCCACCAACCCCAAGTACCTGGTGCTGCCAGAACCCCTGTGACTCAAGCAGCTGCACCACCTCCACACCTGGCCCTCACAGGGGCACACCCAAGTCCTCCAGGGCAGCCTCAGGAGCAAACCCCAGTAGAGGACCCATATCCAAAGGTGGAAATAAACCCACAATTGAAACCAAGGGGAAATGTGGCTAAGGAAGAAGACTCCAAGCTTTCCCATCAGCTGTTCAAGCTTCAGATTAAATCCACACGATCAACTAGGCAGACTCTTTGTCTGTGGAATATATAAAAGGCCATTGAGAGCTCCCACAAAAGAAAATGCACTAGTCCTGAAAATTGGACATTTGAGGCAAGAACACACAGGAATAAGACCAGATTAGAATCTGAGCTGCCCCACAGCAGGTCCAGAGATTAGCACAGTGTTGGAGGACATCCTAGTGGGATAAGATGGACTATGACTCCCAGCGAGGGAAAGGACTCTGACAGCAATGACTCAAGAAGAACATTTATTACTTTTATTTTTTGACTTGTTCTGTTGATTCTTTTGGACTTTTCTTCTGTTTTTCCCCCCTTCTTTTCTTCCCCTGTTGTAGTTGTTGACTTTATTGGCACTAAGAAATCCATTTAAGTTTTTGAGGTTTTTTTTTTTTTTTTTTCTCTCAGTCACATTTTTTGTTGTTGTTATAAACCTCTGCCTTGGGCTTTTGCAGTTCTGTGGAGTTTTCCTTCTCTCTCTCTCTTTTTTCTCTTTTTTTAATTTCAATTTTTAATTCATTAAACCTATTATATTTTCTACATTTATTCCTTTGTTTTCTTTTCCTACTGTTCTTTTCCCCTTGCAGTTAATCTTTAATGTATATATCTTCTTTATCTACCTCTATTTAACTTTGCATATATATTCTTTATTTTCTTTCTTTCTTTTCCTCTCAACATATTTGTTAGTTTTGTTTTCATTGCTTTATTCTGAACTTGGCACCTTGCTTTAGTTTTGTTTTCTAGTTTGTGCTTTAGTTAGTTTTGTTCTTAACTGATAAATATAATTTTTGCTTTCCTTTGTTTGCTGGGTCAATCTACTGTACTTTATTTTTGTTGGACTGTTTTGACTTTGCTCATAGGTGTATATGTACACGTGTAAATTCCATTATTTTAACTACTATTTGCCCGATTTTGTAACTACCATTTGTCTGGGGTTTCCCATTTTTTATATGCATTTAATCTCACTTAATGCCATAACAAACCACTTGTGGAATCTTTGTTCCTGACCAGAGATCAAGCCCTGAGCCTTTGGAGTGGGAGCAGTGAATCCAAGACCCTAGACTTCCAGAGAACTATCCCTAGGGAGTATCAAATAGTGAGAACTCAGACAAAGGAAACCACTTGAATACAGGACCCAGCATCACCCAACCACCACTAGCACCCTGTGCAGGACACCTCAACTAAACAAACGAAACAAAAATACAAACCCAATCATCAGCAGACAGGATTACCACCTCACTCAGCCTTGCACATCAGAGGAAAAACAAACAAACAAAAAAAAACTCAGTACAAATTTCACCCTATACAAACCTTACACAAACTACTGGACCAAGAAACCAAAAAGAAGAAAGAATTCAATCTTTTTCAAGGAAAGAATTCAACTTTTCTTGAAACCTGGGAAAAGGAGACCTCAAAAACAGTAAGTTTAAAAAAATAATGAATAGGCAGAGAAATATAGCACAATTGAAGGAACAAACTAGAAACACAGAAGTCCAAATAAGTGAAGAGGAAATAGGCAAACTACTGGAAAAAGAATTCAGAATAATGATAGTAAAGATGATCAAAAACCTTGAAAACAAAATGGAGAAACTGCAAAGAGCAATTAACAAAGACTTAGAAGAATTAAAGAATAAACATACAGAGACAAACAACACAATTATTGAAATTAAAAATACTCTAGGCGGAATCAATAGCAGAATATCTGAAGCAGAAGAACAAATCAGTGAGCTGGAAGATAAAGTGGTGGAAATAACTTCTGAAGAGCAGAATAAAGCAAAAAGCATGGAAAGAACTGAGAATAGTCTTAGAGACCTCTGGGACAATATCAAAGCCACCAACATTCGAATTATAGGGGTCCTAGAAGAAGAAGAGAAAAAGAAAGGGTATGAGAAACTTTTGAAGAGATTATAGTTGCACATTTCCCCAACATGGAAAAGGAAATAGTCAATCAAGTCCAAGACATGCAGAGTCCCATAAACCTAAGGAGAAACATGCCAAG
The DNA here is from genome assembly GCA_006410515.1 of Procapra przewalskii. Lineage (NCBI taxonomy): Eukaryota > Metazoa > Chordata > Mammalia > Artiodactyla > Bovidae > Procapra > Procapra przewalskii. The sequence continues at coordinate 18,171,101 of SJYF01000097.1, forward strand.
ACACACACTAATCAAACTAACAGACTAAACACAAAGAAAGAATATTAAAAGTAGCAAGGGAGAAGCAACAAGCAACATACAAGGGAAACTCCATCCGTTTAACAGCTTATCTTTCAGCAGAAACTCTGCAGACCAGAAGAGAATGGCAGGATATATTTTAAACAGTGAAAGGGAAAAAAATCTACAACCAAGATTACTGTACCCGGCAAGAATCTCATTCAAAATTGATTGAGAAATAAACAGCTTTTCAGACAGGCAAAAGTTAGGAGAATTCAGTCCCACCAAACCAACTTTACAATAAGTGTTAAAGGGACTTATATAGTCAAGAAATACAGAGAAGAAAAAAGATCTCCAAAATCAACCCCAAACAAAAGAAAATGGCAATAGGAGCATATATGTCAATAACTAATTTAAATGTAAATGGATTAAATGCTCCAACCAAAAGCCACAGACTGACAGAAGAAAAAATCATATATATGTTGTCTACAAGAAACCCACTTCAGACCTAAAGATGCCTATAGACTGAAAGTGAGAGGATGGAAAAATACATTCCATGCAAATGGGAGGCAAAAGAAAGCTGGAGTAGCAATCCTCATATTAGACAAAATAGACCTTAAAATAAAGAAGAGTACAACAGATAAGGAAGGACAAGGGATCAGTCTAAGAGGAAGACATAAAACTTGTAAATATCTATGCACCCAAGATCATGGCACCTGGTCCCATCACTTCATGGCAAATAGATGGAGAAACAGTGGAAACAGTAACAGACTTTATTTGGGGGAGCTCTAAAATCACTTCAGATAGTGACTGCAGCCATGAAATTAAAAGATGCTTACTCCTTGGAAGGAAAGTTATGACCAACCTAGATAGCATATTCAAAAGCAGAGACATTACTTTGCCAACAAAGGTCCATCTAGTCAATGCTATGGTTTTTCCAGTAGTCATGTATGGATATGAGAGTTGGACTATATATGGAATTTAGAAAGATAGTAATGATGACCCTCTATGTGAGATAACAGAAAACACAGAGGTATAGAACGGACTTTTGGACTCTGAGGGAGAGGGAGAGGGTGGGTTGGTTTGGGAGAATGGCATAAAAACATGTATACTATCATGTAAAAAAATAAATAAAAAAAAAAAAAAAAGAAACCTGAGCACCAAAGAATTGATGCTTTTGAACTGTGGTGTTGGGGAAGACTCTTGAGAGTCTCTTGGACTGCAAGGAAATACAACCACTCAATCCTAAAGGAAATCAGTCCTGAATATTTATTGGAATGACTGATGCTGAAGCTGAAGCTCCAATACTTTGACCACCTAATGCGAAGAACTGACTCAATGGAAAAGACCTTGATGCTGGGAAAGATTAAAGGCAGAAGGAGAAGGGGATGACAGAGGATGAGAGGGTTGGTGGCATCACTGACTTGATGAACATGAGTTTGGGCAAGTTCCAGGAGCTGGTGATGGACAGGGAAGGTTGGCATGCTGCATTCCATGGGGTCTCAAAGAGTTGGACATGACTGGGTAACTGAACTGAATATATATATATATATATATGTATATACATGTATATATCTATATATGTATATATCTATATATGTGTGTATATGTATATATATCTATATCTATATATATGCATATCTATATATATGTATGTATATGTATATATATATATGCATATATAGATATGTGTGTGTGTGTGTGTGTGTGTGTGTGTGTGTGTATAAGATTCTCCAGGCAATGGGTTGCCATCCCCTTCTCCAACACATGAAAGTGAAAAGTGAAAGTGAAGTCGCTCTGTCATGTCTTAGCGACCCAACGGACTGCAGCCTACCAGGTTCCTCCGTCCATGGGATTTTCCAGGCAAGAGTACTGGAGTGTGGTGCCATTGCCTTCTCCGATATGTATATATATAAGTATAAGTGAATCACTATGCTCTACACCTGAAACTAACACAACATTGTAAATCAACTATACTTCAATTAAAAAAGAATTAAAAACTCCAAAAGTCAAAAAAAAAAGTGCCTGTGAGATACAGACCATGACATTCAAAAGTGTATTAGAACCCACTCATTTTGATACCCTGGATTAAAAAAAGTCACAGATCTACATTATGTATATAACCACATGTTTTCCTGCTTTAACTGAAAAGAGAAAAAAAGTGAACACCTGAAGAAAAAAAAGATAGACTTTTAAAATGGGTGTATATTTCTAGAAACTTTTGTAACTTCAGCAGTCAACATTTAAAATGTGCTGTGCTCATTAAAGGATTCATAGAGGTAAGACTCTTCAGTAAAATATTTTGTGGATACAAATTTTTTTTCATTTAACATTATTTTCTAAGATAAATTATTTGTGATCAAACGACATCTGATTCATAAATAAATACTTTTAAAGTTGAAGCTTTTTTTTTTTAATTTCACAGCTTGTGGCTGTAACAATTTATGTGAAGCTCTTAAAATGATCCATTTTTTTTCCCAAATACATCCATCTGTTACATAGAGGGAGGACAGCACCTTCTAGTGGAATCTATAAATAAACGTATTTCTTGGGCTTGTAGCTGAGATAATGTAACATTCCAAGTATCTTTGTTAGTGAGTGTGCTATCAATAGGCTCTCCCCACTGTTAAAAGTTATCAGGCTTCCCCACCTCCTTTCATAACTTATCTGGCAGACTCAGCATGGAGGTGACAACTTAAGCTAAAAATCTGTCAAAACAAAGAATAAGCTAGCAGGTAGTTCTAAGGCTGATGCGAAAATGGAACACATGACAACTAGAAGAAAATGTATGCTATATACATTCTTGTTCAGAAAGTAGGTACATCTCTGTTTGCTGAACTAAACACATACTTCTGTGCAATCATTTAGTTGTCAGGTATAGAGCAACATGAGCTTCCCGGATGGCTCAGTGGTAAAGAATCTGCCTGCCAGTGCCTTCCAATGCAAGAGTCTCGGGTTCCATACCTGGGTTGGAACAATCCCCTGAAGAAGGAAATGGCAACCCACACCAATATTCTTGCCTGGGAAATCTCATGGACAGAGAAGCCCGGTGGGCTACAGTCCAAGGGTTTGCAAAGGAATCGGACAAAACTTAGTGACTGAACAACAACACAACAGTAATACAAGGTACTTAGAATCCATTGGTGAAGACACTGTGTGTGCTCAGTCTTTAAGTCATCTGTTCCCATTTCCTTCTCCAGGAAATCTTCTAGACGCAGGGATCAAACCCAGGTCGACTGCGTGGCAGGCAGATTCTATACCACTGAGTCACCTAGGAAGCTCCAATCAAGAATAGAATTTGATAAGATAAGATGCTCATCGTCTTACCTAGTTCTTTCTAGCACATACCCCTGAAGTTGGATCCTTTAAAGATCAACTAAAATGAGACCTGTGTAGGAACATCATCAGACAATATAGAATCTAAGAAATAATGTACTTTATTCATGTAGACAAGCATACTACTGTAGTCCATTTCTAGAGCAATTTGACCTTTTAAACTTAAAAATGTGCATAGCTTACCCAGCTATTTCACTTGTAAGTGTAAAGCCTAGAGAAGTTTTCAAGAGCTCTTGAACAAGAACACTTTCACAAAGAATTTTAAAACAGTGTGGCAAAATAATCAAAATACTCATCAGTATAGGAATAGATGAATAAAATGTGGCCTATTTGTGTGGTGAAATTATGTGCAGTTGAAAT
>SJYF01000097.1:18193548-18215348 GCA_006410515.1 Procapra przewalskii
CACTTCATTTTCGGATAGTTCCTTGGCCCGGCTTATATTTCTCAAGATCTAAAGCCCCCTTCTATGTAATCAGTACTAACGACAGAGTTTTAATCTATTGCACCTGTCACTTCCGAGGCGGTTCCCTCTGTTTTAGCTTCTGTTTGCTGGTCTCTTCAGTGTCTGATTTCCGCCCTGACACAGGGGGGATGATGGTGGACTCTTTTTTCAGGCTCACTTGTCCAGTCACGCTGTGGGGAGGGAGGGACGCTGCAAACAAATAACATTGGCATGTGCTCGCAGTGCCTCAGCCACACTGGGCCTGCCCCCACTCATGGTGCGTGCGCCCTCCCTGCCCACACTGCTCAGGCTCTAGGTTGCTCCACTGGGAACCATCCGAGGCTGGCCCTGGGCTGCATGCACCTCCCAGACCTAAGCCACTCAGGTTCAGGCACTCGGGTAGTTTTCAGAGGCCCAGACAGTTGGGCCTGTGTTTTGTGCCCTTCTCAGGTCCAAGTAGCTCAAATGTTTGGCTAGCGTGGTCGCTGTGACTTATCGCCTCTCCCATCCCTGCTGCTCAGTTTTCTGGGTGTACAACTGGCACACCTTCTCAGGCAGATGATGACTGTCGAGAACCCCAAGAAGTCTTAGTTAGCAAAGTCTGCTTGCAGTTTGGTAGATAATATCTCTCTGGGGCTGTGATTGCCCCCTTCCGGCCCTTCCAGCTCTGGCTGCCTGTCACCGGAGGGGGATGGTCTGCAGCTGGCTAATTCTGTTCCGACCTTTGTTCTGTGTGCAGTCTTGGCGGTGTCTTATATTAGAGCTTTTCGTGTGGTAGCTAGCCCACAGTCTGGTTTGCTAGCTCAAATTAGTTCACCCTGATTACACTTGGGGCATTCAGCCCGATCCTTACTCTAAGCAATGCAGCCCGCGCCTCCCTGCCCAGCCCCTGCTTGCTAGTGGCATATGCAGGTCCCTGCGCTGCTTCTCCACTGGGGGAGTTACCGTTGGGCTCGTAATCTGTGGGTTTTAATTATTTATTTTTCCTCCCTGTTATGTTGCCCTCTGCGCTTCCAAGCTCACCACAGACTAAACAGTGAGAATGTTTCCTGGTGTTTGGAAACTTCTCTCTTTTTAAGACTCCCTTCCCAGGATAGAGCTCCATCCCTACCTCTTTTGTCTCTTTTCTTGTCTTTTATATTTTTTCCTACCTCTTTTTGAAGACAATGAGCTGCTTTTCTGGGTGCCTGACGTCCTCTGCTGGCATTCAGACGTTGTTTTGTGGCATTTATTCAGCGTTTGAATGTTCTTTTGATGAATTTGTGAGGGAGAAAGTAGTCTCCCCATCCTATTTCTCTGCTTTCTTAGGACTGCCCTCCAGAGTTGATTCTTAATTTCACTCCCAGTTCTAAATATACTATTTAATTCTGTGTTTGAGCTGAAATATAGTCACAAAAATATTTTTACTGGAATTATTTCAATATACTCTTGCTAGAAATAAAATGCTTCTATCTTAACTAGTCACTTTTAAAATAAATTAATTCACTTCAAGGTAAACAGCCAAATTATATTTTATGGTACTTCTTTATGTGTTAAAGGGTTATGAATATAAATGTTTTAATTATTCCAGTTATTTGTGTATAATTAGATTAGGAAAAGGCTTAATTGTTTTTAAAGATCTAAGGATGAAAACTTATTCAAAGATTTCAGAGCACTGGAGAAATATTGTCAAATATGAAGGTCACTTTCATGCTCCGTGACAAAAGTGTCAAATTTTTACTTAAAGACACACTTGAAGTGGAAAGGGAACTTTAAGGCCATCTAGCATTGCCATCATCTGCCATTAAATCCTCTCTTTTAGCATCCCATAACACTTCTGCTGATTTGCAAGTTATTACATCTCAAGATCCAACCTCCCCAGAGACTGTCAGAAGTATATTCAGGTGGTTTGGTTATTAGAAAAACCTTCCCTACATTAATCTAAAATAATTATCTTCAAACCACAAGTCCACAAAGAATAAGTTAAATGCCCCTTGTACAGAAATCTCCTGGTTTATTTAAGAGTAGCCATCATATTCATATCTCTGGCAGTCATATGTTCTATAGATTCAATGCCACAATTCCTTCCTAGAGGCTTCTTTATGCTTTCAGTTTCATTTAAAATTCTGGTCCCTTCAGTTCTAAACACCTCCCAGTTTGTCAATGTCTTTCTTAAAGACTGGTACACCACACTGAATAAAATGTCCCAGTTGAGATGCAATCAAATAAGAGGAAAACCAAACCATCCTTTTCCTCTTTCCATACATTGATCAATATATAAAAAAGATCAAATTAACGTTTCATGAAAGCATGGACCACTCTTACATTAGTACCATGCTTCATTATATACATGTCAGTTATTCTTCGTATAGCTTTTAAAGAGAGATAAGAACAGATGCATGTGCTCAGTTGCTTCAGTCCTGTCCAACTCCTTGAAACCCTTATTTCCCTTAATCTTCTATTTAAATGGGCTTCCCTGGTGGCTCAGACAGTAAAGAGTCTGCCCGCGATGCAGGAGACCTGAGTTGATACCTGGGTTAGGAAGAACTCCTGGAGAACAGAACGGCTACCCGCTCCAGTATTCTTGCCTAGAAAATTCCAAGGACAGAGGAGCCTGAAAGACTATAGTCCATGAGGTCGCAATCTAATTTTCCTTAATCTTCTATTTAAATACAAAACTAAATTGTTGCCATGCCATCTGGATAGCACTGAATTTTACAGAAGTAATCTGCACCATCTCTGAAATATTATTTCACATACTCTCACTCATGAGGTTGCCTTCTTTCAAAGCACAGAAGAAAAGAGCAACCATAATGTCTACCAAACATTCAATACAAACATGTTCTGGAGAAGGCAGATGGCACTAAAATTGTCCTCCATGGTACACAGCATCTCTCCCTTTCTTCATTTTCTTAAGAGGTCCAGCTCAACAGGATTAGCATCTTCAAAGACGACAAATTCTAGGCATAAAAGTGTTTCTCTATAAGCTGTTCAAAACTCAGTTTTATGAGCCAAATATTCATGAAAAATGGTGTTTGCTTTGTTCTTCTGGCACCATTCCCCCAAATCGTTTGAAACCCAGAAAATAAAAAGAAAGTTTCATCAATAAGACTGAAAAAGAGTAGTACTGAATAGAACTTTAAAAACTGATTTTGATGAAGAATTATCTTTAGTTTCAACTAAATTTCCCTACCACAATCAGTGTAGGTACTTGAGGAGCTATTTCAGAAATAAATACAACCATTAACATTCATTATTTGTGTGTGTAAAATAAAAGTATCAACGAAAGTAAACTTGTCAGTGGATGATTTTTAATCTAGTCAACATCTCCAGAGTTATAGTATCTAGCAGGTGTCTTACCTTTTGTCTATCATGTTAAGACCTTGATCCCAAAAAGTCATGAAATCAGACTAGTATGCAAGCATTCAGTTTCTTATAAACAATGAATGTATCTGTTGTTTGACTAAAGCTATTATGAGCAAATATATCAGGAGACAAATTCCTCTTCTTGTTCAGAAGTCTCTCAACACACTTTTGAGGACTCAAAGTAAAGACTTTTCCTGATTCAATCCTGTTGCTTTGCAAATGCAGCTCACTTCATAAGCATTTATTGAATGCCTAGGCTTCTCTGCAGTGACAGTCTATGTGACATTGAAAGCACTGTCTCCCATGGACATACTGTGAGAGCCCCAGAGAACTATAGCAGCAGCTTCATCAAAGCCAGACTTTTCCTTCATGGACTAACAGTGTAATACTTGTAATGAGTTTTACTTTATTGGAACTATTTTTCTCAACACATGAATCCATATAGATACTAACCATACAGTATTTCTTTACCTGAACCAAAGAGTCAGCAATTTTAATTGGAAAAGTACTTCAGAGGTCATTCTGCCCAAATCCCTCTCTGTCTAGATTAGAAACCAGAGCCCAGAGAGGTTGGTAAGGAAGCCACAAAACCCAAAATGATGCACCCAGGCCTCCTGAGTTCTGTTCAGTCTCCCTACATTCTTCTACTATCCTTTATAAGGTATAAAAAGTGAAATTAAATATAGCATTTGAATCATAATTTAAAAGGCAAAGAACACTTTCTAAGCATTGAATTTTTTTTTAAATTATGTCCTGTTGCCACCTGGCTAACTGTCATAGAACTTTCTCTGCTTCTACTTTCTTTGAGAACTCAGCTTATAGATCATTTCCTTGAAAGCCTTCTGGCACTATCCCCAAACATACATGTTAAATTGATTTCCCTTTGCTATACTCTGCTTGTCCCAGATCCTTTTTGCTCATCTTACCTTAATACATTCTTCTGTGGGGGTATGATTAGTATCCGCCACTCCCACTTGACTTGACATTTGTCAAAATCAGGGGTGGTTGGACTTCCGTGGTGGTCCAGTGCCCAAGAATTTGTCAGCCAGTGCAAGGGCCATGGGTTCCATCCCTGGTTCAGGAAAACTCCACTTGCCATGGATAAACAAAGCTGGTGTACCACAACTACTGAGCCAGCACTCCAGAACCAATGCTTGGCAACCAGAGAAGCCACTGCAATAGGAAGCCTGCGTACTGCAACTAGAGAGGAGCGCCCACTCACTGCAATAGGGAGAGCCTAAAGACAGCGGTGAAGACCCAGCGCAGCCATAGATAAATAAGTACGAAGTTTAAAAAAAAAAAAAAGGGATGGCATCTATAGTTTTGCCAGCCATGTACATCAGCTCCTAAACCAGGGTGCCAGCACCCAGTAGGTGATGTAGTATATGTTACAGGATGTATAAGTCAACTTCTCAAGCCAACGTGTGTAACTTTGGACTGAGTCACAAAGTTGAGAAGAACACGAGTGACATAGGTTATTCCTGAACCAGATTTAGAAAATGTGTGAAAGCTTTCATGTGTGTTTCAAGAAAAAAAAATAGAGTGCTGAAAAATGTCCCCTGTACTTAAAAACCAAAGTTGTTTCACAGAATGACCCCTAAGTTCACTTCCTAACTCTTTGACCGGTTTCTGCCATTTCTGCAATGACAGGATCACCCTCTGGCATTTAAAAGGCCTAGAGATGTTGGTGAGGACTCAGAGAAACTCAAAATGCATTGAAAAAAGAAACCTAAGGGTTGTAAGAATATATTCCTTCCTCATTGACACCTCATTTACACTTTTTCCCTTCATCCTGCTGTCAACTGCTAGGAATAGTTGGGAGCTCATGGCATCTCAAAGCACACTCTGATAGCACACTTAATGAGTTCTTCTCTTTTTCTTTATTAGTTAAAAAAAATGAACCATTGTATATGCTTTTTCTGAGTTGCTTAAACCTAGCAGTGACTTCATCTTCTTTTTCTTGATGCTTTCACTCCTTTGAGTCCTGACTCCATTTTCATCCACATGTTCTCATTCCCAGTCTCTCTCTTGTCCACTCCTGAGGTTTCATTTCAATAATTTCTTAAGGTCTTTTTCTTCTCATCTATTCAACAATCATTCAGACACATTCATGGAGGACCTACACATGTGTTCCATTTTTTCTATATTGATGACATTCTGAAGCTTTTGTTTTACAATTTATACATTTTCTTATTTCTTTTGGTATTTTCAAGTACTATTTAAAATTTTTTCTAAAACAAGAATGTCAATCTTTTATAACTTATAGAACAAAAATTCCAATAATTTAATCGTTTATAAGAGATGAATATATTCAAGTATATTCAGGTATGAATTCTTCAGATATGAAAGGTGGTTATAACTTAAGCCTGCTTAAAATTATTGTTTACACTATTTTGTACAACCTCTTTGCTGTAAATAAATGTCCACATAGTGTTTAAATTATCTTTCCACCTGTTCTGCCATCATATGATAGTGTTCTCTTTAAAATAATTTCCTTTTCTGCCCTTATTCCTGTTTTCTGGCCTCTTAGTTTGTTCAGGCTGCTACAACAAAATACTACAAGCTGAGTGGCTGATAGGTGAGGTGAAGTCGCTCAGTCGTGTCCGACTCTTTGTGACCCCTTAGACTGTAACCTACTGGGCTTCTCCGTCCATGGGATTCTCTAGGCAAGAATACTGGAGTGGGTTGCCATTTCCTTCTCCAGGGGATCTTCCCAACCCAGGGAGTGAACCTGGGTCTCCCGCATTGGAGGCAGACGCTTTAACCTCTGAGCCACCAGGGAAGCAATACAAATTCATTTCCCGCTGCTCTGGAGACTAGGGAGTCCAAGACCAAGGCACTGTCATATGTGGTCTCTGGCCAGAACCTGCCTCTTGGTTAATAGACTGCCATCGTCTATATTCTCTCATGGCAGAAAAAGCAAGGGAGTTTTTTAGGATTTATTTTATAAGGGCATTAATCTCACTAACAGAAGCTCCACTCTCATGACCTAGTCACTTCATCACCTAAAGGGTCAGGATTTCAACAAATTTTGGAGAGATATAAACATTCAGACCATAGCACCTGATCGAGGTCATATGTCAAATGAAATGCTGACTTTGCCATGTTACTAAGTAAAAAGTCTAGAAGTCAAGTCTCTGGATATGGAATTTAAAAAAAAATAGTTCTCATAATTCACCAATTCACTCTTTTGTTTCAGAATTCATACTTTTTTCCTCTGATTAGACAGCAAAGTTTTCAGCTCTGTCAATATCTTTCCAGTTAGCAAAAGATAGCCAAAGTCCTGAAACTTTCATCTTTCCAACTCTGCTGCTGCTGCTGCTAAGTCACTTCAGTTGTGTCCAACTCTGTGCGACCCCATAGACAGCAGCCCACCAGGCTCCCCCATCCCTGGGATTCTCCATGCAAGAACACTGGAGTGGGTTGCCATTTCCTTCTCCAATGCATGAAAGTGAAAGATGAAAGTGAAGTCACTGAGTCATGTCCAACTCTCAGCGACCCCATGGACTGCAGCCTACCAGGCTCCTCCGCCCATGGGATTTTCCAGGCAAGAGTACTGGAGTGGGATGCCATTGCCTTCTCTATTTTGTATTATCTTCCCTTTCAGACTTTATAGCTATGATTATCTCATTTTTTTCTCAATATCATTACAAATTATACTCTGCTCATGTCATTTTCCCATTAATTTCAGTTTAATGAACCAATATGCTAATATCTCCTTTACAAAATCTGAAAAATGATCATATTTTCTTTTCAAACAGCTGGCAAAAATTTATTTCAGTCCTCCTTTTTTAATGCTTCCCTCTTGTTAGTACCTTGAAAGTATACTTTACAATATGGAGCATGAAAAAATAATTAACCCTTTCCACAGTCTAAGACTTCCCAGTTGGTGCTAGTGGTAAAGAAGCTGCCTGCCAGTGCAGGAGACATGAGAGACACAGGGTCAGCCCCTGAGTCGGGAAGATCCCTTGGAGGAGATCATGGCAACACATTCCAGTACTCTTGCCTAGAGAATCCCATGGACAGCGAAGCCTGGAGGGCTACAGTCCAAAACACTCACACACATTCTAAGACACAGGTTTACACTCAACTGTAATCCCAGACTTTCAAATATATATTTCCTATGCACCCCAAACTGTTATCTTGTCACCTATGGTAGAGAGATAAGATGAATAAGGAAGAAAATCTATGAAACTGTTCTTAATCTTCAAAAACTAGAACTCAGGAATGATGTCCACATCTTTCACATGCTGCTACTAAGTCGCTTCAGTCATGTCTGACTCTATGCGACCCCATAGACGGCAGCCCACCAGGCTCCCCCACCCCTGGGATTCTCCAGGCAAGAACAGTGGAGTGGGTTGCCATTTCTTTCTCCAATGAATGAAAGTGAAAAGTGAAAGTGAAATCGCTCAGTCGTGTCTGACTCTTTGCGACCCCATGGACTGCAGCCCACCAGGCTCCTCCATCCATGAACTACACTCAAAACCTAAAATACTAACTCAAATGTTATAGGACCTTAATGGCTAAGAAGTGAAAATCGCTTAGTCATATCCAACTCTTTGTGACCCCATGGACTATACAGTTCATGGAATTCTCCAGGCCATAATACTAGAGTGGGTAGCCTTTCCCTTCTCCAGGGGATCTTCTCAACCCAGGGATTGAAGCCAGGTCCCCCTCATTGCAGGGAGATTCTTTACCAGCTGAGCCACAAGGAAGCCCAAAAGGAAGACTCATTGGGAAAGACCCTGATGCTGGGAAAGATTGAGGGCAGGAGGAGAAGGGGACGGCAGAGGATGAGGTGGCTGCATGGCATCCCTGACTCGATGGACGTGAGTCTGAGCAAGCTCCAGGAGTTGGTGATGGACAGGAAAGCCTGGTATGCTGCAGTGGGGTCGCAAAGAGTCAGACACAATTGAGTGACTGAACTAAACTAAATGACCAAGAACTAAGGGTTTTGAGTCAGCAGGTGTGAATTTGACTATTGAGATATTTAATTCTTAATTGTATAAATGCATAAAATGTACTGTAACAAGGAAAGCTCTCACTTGATGTCACTCATGCAGATTCTTCCTGTTTTTTTTTTTCAAAAGCTAGATGATTTAAAATCACCAACATGCATACATTATCTTTCCTTTGTCACATTTATTCCTGTCAGATTGAGTTGGAGTACCTGTTTTAAGGACAGGATACCTGTTTTCTTAAGGGAATTATGGTCCCTAGGAAATAAGCATATAAATGAAAGACTATTTTTAAAATAATTTCTTCATATGGCAGCAATATTTTCAGTGTTTTAAGGAGCCTCCATACTCTTCTCCATAGTGGCTGTAGCAATTTAAGTTCCCACCAGCACTATAAGAGAGTTCTCTTTTTCTCCACACCCTCTCCAGCATTTATTGTTTATAGACTTTTTTTATGAAGGCCATTCTGATTGGTGTGAGGGATACTGCATTCTAGTTTTGATTTGCACTTCTCTAACAATTAGTGACGTTGAGCATCTTTTCACGTGTTTTTTGGCCATTGGCATATCTTCTTTGGAGAAATATCTATTTGTCTTCCACCCATTGAGTTGTTTGTGTTTTTTGATATGAAAAATCATTTCTTCAAATGCTTTGCAGAAATCTGGAAAATGTAAGCTTTATTTCAAAGTTTGCTCTGAGGCTGTTTGAGTGTGATGATAAGAACATGGTGCATGATAGCGCCAGAGAGGTTTCAGGGCAACGAGCAAAGCTCATGAGCTGATATTTGCCTCTTATGTTAATAAAGTCTCTCCACCTCACTGTTTATTTTGTCAAATGGTGAGCCAGGGTATTGTATTAGGAGAAGGAGGGGAACAGTAAACTTGAGACACTAATGTAAACTGAGCGCTTACAACATTTTTTTTATTATTATTTCCCTACATTACAATACTGTATTGGTTTTGCCATACATTGACATGAATTGGCCACAGGTGTACCCGATCTCCCAATGCCGAGCCCCTTCCCACCTCCCACCCCATATCATCTCCCTGGATCACCCCGTGCGCCAGCCCCAAGGATCCTGTATCCTGTATTGAACATAGACTGGAGCTTCGTTTCTTACATGATAGTCTACATGTTTCAATGCCATTCTCCCAAACATTTTTATGAAAGCTGCGTATACTGAGCACAACTTGGTTCCATGGAATGGGACAATGCCTTGTGACCAACACACAGCCGTCAAACAGTCTGTGTTGTCTCCAGTTTTCAGTTATATCAAGATTCCAAAGATGTCACACGTTCTAGGAGGAAGAATGTTAATCATCTCAATAGTGATAACATCTCACTGAGTTTTTCTAAGAATTAAATATGAAAAAAGTGGTTGTTATTGTATGGCTATCTATTTTCTCTTTTTGCTTAAGATACCATTTTTTAAATTGTTGTTAATTGAAAGCTAACTGCCTTACAATGTTGTGTCGGTTTCTGTTGTAGAGCAACGTGAATCAGCTATAAGAATAATCTATCTTGTTCCTCTTGAGCCTCACTCCCACCCCTCCATCTCACCCCTCTGGGTTGTCACAGAGCAGCAGGTTGAGCCCCTGTGTTATACAGCAGCTTCCCACTAGCAATTTATTTTACACACGGTAATGTGTATGCTTCAGTGCTACTCTCTCAATTCATCCCACCCTCTCCTTTCCCCACCGAGTCCACAAGTCCATTCTCTACATCTGCATCTCTATTCCTGCTGGGCAAGTAGTTTCATTGGTACCATTTTTCCATATTCCATATATATGAGGTAATATGCAATATTTGTTTTTCTCTTTCTGACTCACTTCACTCTGTATAACAGGCTCCAGGTTCACCCACCATAGTTTAACTGACTAAAATCCATTCCATTTTATGACTGAGTCATATTCCATTGTATATATGTACCACAACTTCTTTATCCATTCATCTGTCAATACATATCTAGGTTGCTCCCATGTCCTAATGGATGTAAATAGTACTGCAATGAACATTGACTTGTGTGTGTCTTTTTGAATTATGGCTTTCACACACCATATACCTAAATATTTTAAAATTATATATAAATCTGGCAACCAGTCCATTCTAAAAGAAATCAGTCCTGAATATACATTGGAAGGACTGATGTTGAAGCTGAAACTCCAATATTTTGGCCACCTGATGTGAAGAGCTGACTCATTTGAAAAGACCTTGATGCTGGGAAAGACTGAAGGCAGGAGGAGAAGGGGACGACAAAAGATGAGATGGTTGGATGGCATCACCAACTCAATGGACATAAGTTTGACTAAACTCCAGGAGTTGGTGATGGACAGGGAGGCCTGGCGTGCTGCAGTCCATGGGGTTGCAAATAGTCAGACACGACTGAGCTACTGAACTGAATGAAACTGAACTGACAAAGTGTTAGACAAACTATCTCTTCCTCACTTCTTGACCAACCTACATTTATTACAACCTGGAAGGGCCAGAGTCCACACCAGAACGAGCAGCACAGGAAGCACTAGCCCCCAGCCCAGATCTGCCAGGCTCTCTTCTCATCTGGCTTTATTCCGCACCAAGATAATGCAACGTGAGTGTGGATGTATAATCTTGCATTCCTAAGCACTATTAATTTTTTTACAAACAGCTGCCTTTTGTCCAGACCTTGAGCCTTCCAAATGCAGCATCTTAGTATGAGTCATTCTCCAGAGGACTATTTCAGAGAAAGGGACTATGCTATTGAAAGCAGGATTAAGGATATTTGGGGAGAAAATGTTAGTATCCTGTGATGCAGCAGACTGGGAAGGAAGTGCAGGGGTTTCAGGTGGGCAATGACACTTGGCTTCCTGAACTCCTAATCCAAACAGGAAGGTGTAAACAGAGGAAGAGAAGGGCAGGGTCCCTCTGCACTCTTACTGAGACTAAAAGGCAATGCTGTAGTATAAGAATTCAAAGAAAAAAAGTCTGTGGGATTTGAATTTTAATCTCCAGATAATTAAAGAAGCCTACAAAATTTATGGACTTCCCAGGTGGCGCTAGTGGTAAAGAACCCGCCTGCCAATGCAGGAGACATGAGAGATTTAGAATTGATCCTTGGGTCTGGAAGATTCCCTGGAGGAGAGCATGGCAACCCACTCCAGTTTTCTTGCCTAGAGAATCTCATAGACAGAGGAGTCTGGCAGGCTACAGTCTGTGGGGTCACAAAAAATCAGACATGACTGTAGCGACTTAGCACTGCACAAGAAATATGTGTTCAAGGCATTGGGCTACTGACATGAGAAGAAGATAAAATTAAGGTTGAGGCAGATCAAGACACAGATACAGCCAGGCTCCAGATGGGTTAACCTTTGGGTACTGAAGTACTGAAGGCAAGAATCAGAGAGAGCATGGAGGGGAGCTTGAGAAATCAGATGCCAATGACTTGAATTAATATAAAAAAATAATAATAATGAAGTTCAGTGGTGGGGGCATGAAATGAGTAGGAAGTGGGACATGAAAATATAGTCAGATGGCAGATTTCAGTGCAAGAGAGACTGAGATAAAAATTTGATGAGAAAATAATGGGAAGATGTGGTGGTGAAAACAAATATTGGTACCACTGCGTAATCCTATCAAGAACAGGTCACATGAAAATAAGCATCCTTGATTTAAAGGCTTGAGGGAGCACCAAGTCTCAGTTGGAGAAGGAGGAGAAGGTAGAGAACACAGAGAAGATGAGGTGATAGGAGGGAGTATCTTCTTAATGTTTTGAGGTGGTAGAGACCCATGACCACACAACTCACCACTGCATCCGCAGGGTCAAGAGTGGTGACATTAACACCATATATGCCTCCCCCAAAAAGGTGAGCTGGATTGATGAATTACACTTGACATAAGTGGAAACTTCCTAACAGTGGTCCTCTCCAAGGATTGCTTTCAATATGCAGAATTGTGTAGAATGTTGGGAAGAGGGTAACGCAGCATTAGAGTATAACATACTTATCAATGCTGTTTCAAAACTGTAAGTCTACCTTGCTGACTAACCAAATTCCAGTGCTCTAATATATATGACACAGCTATGAACTGTGTATGATTCTCACACCCCTACATCTTTTGCACAAGTATTTTTAAGATATTTTTTGTTAATAATGCAAAACTGAAAAAATCCAACCATCTTTAGGCTACTAAATATTAGAGAGCTTCACTAAGATTTTAATATTTGGGAAAAAGAAGTTAAATGAATATGACCTACTTCTAATTAATGCAATTGCTAAAAATATTATTAATTAGGAACAATTTTCACATCAACAGAGCAGTCATAACAATGTTTTTGAAACTACAGGTTGCAATCTATTAGCTGGTCATGACTAGAATGTCTTAAATGAAAAATAAAACAAAATATTTCATTTTTTACATAACTACTATTTGATTAAAATTTTGCTTTGGTTGTATATAACATATGTATCAAAGTTTAAAATATTTAAAAATATCTTATCATTCATTATGTATTCATTTATTGTCCAAACATGTATTGAGTGCCTATTATGCTAACTTTGTAAGAAAAACTGATCTTTAAAAATACAGAGGGATTTCCCTGGGAGTCAAGTGGTTAAGCTTACAATGCAGAGAGCACGGTCTCAGTCTCTGGTCAGGGAATGAAGATCCCACATGCTTCAAGGACTGGTTAAAATAAGTAAATAAGTATAAATAAATATTGTACAAAATAAAAATATATTTCAAAAATGCATAGAAAATTTCCTTACAAAGCTACATAGTCCTATGGCAAAGGAAAATAATTATGAATGCAATGAAGCATTAAAATAGAAAAGAATAAGTTGCCAGGGTAATTTCTAAGTAATTAAGAGGGTAAGAAAAAAAAGTTTCAGATTAGGCTGATACCTAAAGGATGAGTAAGAATGAACCCAGAATAAAGTCAAGTTAGTATATTTAGTGCACGAATATGCTACAAATAAAGAAGCAAGAAAGAAAATATCTTATTAAGAAAATTAAAGAAATCAACCTAGTTAGTGCATGAAGCAAAATGATTGGAGATGAGACAGGGAGCGAAAGGAGAGGCCAGGTTGCACCTGGCCTGATGAACTATGCACAGTAATTTGGACCTTAAATCAGAACATTTGGAAGACTGAAGAATTATAAGCAGGTAGGTAATGTAATCATATTTTCATCTTAATAGAGTGTGTGTCCTTTTATACAAGAGTGGAAAAGATCAATCTTCATCCCAATTCCCAAGAAGGGTAGTGCTAAAGAGTATGCTATCCATCAGACGATTACACTCATTTCCCATGCTAGTAAGGTCATGCTTAAAATCTTGCCTGCTAGGCTTCAGCATTATGTGAAAGAAGAACTTCCACATGTCCAAGCTGGGTTTAGAAAAGAAAGAGGAACCAGAAATCAAGTTTTCAACATTCACTGGATCATAGGGAAAGCTACGGGATTCCAGAAAACCATCTACCTCTATTTCATTGACTATGCCAAAGCCTTTGACTGTATGTATCATACTAAACTGTGGAAAGCTCTTAAAGAGATGGGAATACCAGACCATCTTACCTGTTTCCTGAGAAACCTGCATGAGGGTCAAGAAGCAACAGTTAGAACTCTGTATAGAACAGCTGTTTGGTTCAAGTTTGAGAAAGGAGTACAACAAGCCTGTCTGCAGTCACCCTGTTTGTTTCATCTCTATGCCGAGCACACCATGAGAAATGCTGGACTGGATGAGTTACAAACTGGAATCAAGATAGGCAGGAGAAGCATCAACCACCCCAGATATGTGGCTGATACCACTCTAATGGCAGAATGCAAAGAGGAGCTAAAAAGTTTCTTAATGAAGGTGAAGCAGGAGAGGGAAGGAGCCAACTTAAAACTAAATATTAAAAATGCTAAGATCATGGCATCCTGGTCCATTACTTCAAGGCAAATAGAAGGGGCATAGGTGTAAAAGTGACAGATTTCTCTTTCCTGGGCTCTAAAATCACTGTGGATTGTGACTGCAGCCAAGAAACCAGAAGACATTTACTTCTCAGCAGGAAAACTATGATAAACTTAGACCACGTGTAAAAAGCAGAGACAGTACTCTGCTGACAAAGGTCCATATAATCAGGCTATGGTCTTCCCAGTGATCACTTACGGTTGTGAGAGCTGGACTGTAAATAAGGCTGAGTGCAAATAATTGATGCCTTTGAACTATAGTGCTAGAGAAGACTCCTGAGAGTCCCTTGGACAACAAGGATATCAAAGCAGTCAATCTTTTTTTTTAAATTTTTACTTTATTTTGTTTTACAATACTGTATTGGTTTTGCCATACATTGACATAAATCAGCCATGGGTGTACATGAGCAGTCAATCTTAAAGGAAATAAATCCTGAATACTTGCTGGAAGGACTGATGCTGAAGCTGAAACTCCAGTATTTTGGTCATCTGACACGAACAGCTGACTCATTGGAAAAGTCCCTGATGCTGGGAAATATTGAGGGTAGAAGGAGAAGAGGGCATCAGAGGATGAGATGGCTGGATGACATCACTGATACAATGGACATGAACTTGGCCAAACTTTGGGAGCTGGTGAGGGACAGAGCAGTCTGGTGTGCTGCTGTCCATGGGGCTGCAAAGAGTGGAACCAGACTGAGCTAATGAACACAACAGGGTTTGTGTGCTCAGTCATGTCCAACTCTTTGTGAACCCATGAATTGTGGACTACTAGGCTCCTCTATCCATGGGATTTTCCAGGCAGGAATACTGGAGTGGGTTCTCATTTCCTTCTCCAGAAGATGGTCCTGACCCAGGGATCAAATTCACATCTCTTGCTTCTTGTGCATTGGCAGGGGTAGATTATTTATCACTGTGCCACCTTGGAAGCCCAATCTTAGCAAAGCAGGGAATGGAAATGAGAGGAGTGAGACAGGAGATTGGGTAACAAGTCAGATGGCAATCATCCAAGTGAGAGGCGATGATGGTCTGCTAAGGATGAGAAAAGTGTCACTTAATTGAATAATGGCATCTGCTCTCATCACAGTTGCCCACAAGCTTACAAACAGAGCAATAGGAGCCTATTTGTGGCAAAAAAAAAAAAAAAAAATCCATGCAGCATGCAGCAAGTTGATCTTTAAAGACGAAAAAAAGTGAATACTTAAGGCCACTCAGCAGCTACATAAAAGGTCCAAGCCCCAGCAAAGAGCAATGAAACTAGAGAATGGATGTGTACAAGCCTTTGATGAGTAAATGGTAACTGGACAACCTAGATAGTATATTCAAAAGCAGAGACATTACTTTGCCAACTAAGGTCCATCTAGTCAAGGCTATGGTTTTTCCTGTGGTCATGTATGGATGTAAGAGTTGGACTGTGAAGAAGGCTGAGCACTGAAGAATTGATGCTTTTGAACTGTCATGTTGGAGAAGACTCTTGAGAGTCCCTTGGACTGCAAGGAGATCCAACCAGTCCATTCTGGAGATCAGCCCTGGGATTTCTTTGGAAGGAATGATGCTAAAGCAGAAACTCCAGTACTTTGGCCACCTCATGCGCAGAGTTGACTCATTGGAAAAGACTCTGATGCTGGGAGGGATTGGGGGCAGGAGGAGAAGGGGACGACCAAGGATGAGATGGCTGGATGGCATCACAGACTCGATGGACGTGAGTCTGGGTGAACTCCGTGAGTTGGTGATGGACAGGGAGGCCTGGCGTGCTGTGATTCATGGGGTCACAAAGAGTCAGACACGACTGAGCGACTGAACTGAACTGAACTGAACTGGACACTTTCAGGAGAAGGCAATGGCACCCCACTGCAGTACTCTTGCCTGGAAAATCCCATGGACAGAGGAGCCTGGTAGGCTGCAGTCCATGGGGTTGCTAAGAGTCATACACGACTGAGCGACTTCATTTTCACTTTTCACTTTCATGCATTGGAGAAGGAAATAGCAACCCGCTCCAGTGTTCTTGCATGGAGAATCCCAGGGAAGGGGGAGCCATGTGGGCTGCCGTCTATGGGGTCACACAGAGTCAGACACAACTGAAACTACTTAGCAGCAGCAGCAGCAG
The DNA here is from genome assembly GCA_006410515.1 of Procapra przewalskii. Classification (NCBI taxonomy): domain Eukaryota; kingdom Metazoa; phylum Chordata; class Mammalia; order Artiodactyla; family Bovidae; genus Procapra; species Procapra przewalskii. The sequence continues at coordinate 18,209,917 of SJYF01000097.1, forward strand.
GACACTTTCAAGGCTTGAGCAACCATGAGAAAAGAGAATGGACCCTCATCAAAAGCCTAACAAAAGCAAAATTTCCCAGGAATTATTTTTTATCCTATAAGATCTAACAAAAACATTTTAAACTAATATTTTGTTCTGCTCACTTACCATCTATGAATGAAACATTCTAAAGAAGAAATTATCCATTCATCTGCTGATGGCCATCTAGGTTGTTTCCATGTCCTGGCTAAGAAAAACACCAATACAGTATACTGACACATATATATGGAATTTAGAAAGATAGTAATGATGACCCTGTATGTGAGACAACAAAAGAGACACAGACGTATAGAATGGACTTTTGGCCTCTGAGGGAGAGGGAGAGGGTGGGATGATGTGGGAGAATGGCATTGAAACATGTATACTATCATGTAAGAAACGAAGTGCCAGTCTATGTTTGATACAGGATACAGGATGCTTGGGGCTGGTGCACGGGATGATCCAAAGAGATGATACGGGGTGAGAGATGGGAGGGGGTTTCAGGATTGGGAGCTCGTGTACACCTGTGGCTAATTCATGTCAATGTATGGCAAAACCAATACAGTTTGTAAAGTAGAATAAAGTCAAAATAAATTTTTTTTAAAAAAGAAGAAATTAAAAGAAAGTGATTTATAGTGTAAGAATTATAATGAAGGGCTCATATGTTTACCCTCCAGGTAGGATAAGGATTTCACATTTTGGTGCTGGAGAAGACTCTTGAGAGTCCCTTGGACACTGAGGAGATCAAACCAGTCAATCCTAAAGGAAATAAACCCTGAATATTCATTGGATGAACTGATGCTGAAGCCGAAACTCCCTTATGCTAATAGGCGACTTGTTGGAAAAGACACTAATTCTGGGAAAGATTGAAGGCTAGAGACGGAGATCTCAGAGGAAGAGATGGTTAGATAGCATCACCCACTCAGTTGACATGAATCTGAGCAAACTCTGGGAGATTAGTGGAGGACAGAGGAGTCTGGTGTGCTGCAGTCACTGGGGCCACAAAAAGTCAAACATAACTTATCAACTGAGCAACAACAACAAGATAAGGTAATCACAGCAACTACTAATCCAGACTTTAGTCGGTTTGGGTCTGTAAGTGATTTAAACCTTACAAGTGAAGCTGCCTTTGAGGACACTGTTTTCCAAAACGGTGAGAAACTCTTGGATAAACTCTGAGCTCTGCAGTACATACTCATCCTCAAGTTCCACAGTAGTTTCATTCCTAGAAAGGCCAGGGTATATGAAAACTATGCAAAAACAAACGTAAGGGAAAAAATATTTTTTGCTTACAATGAAAACAGTTGAATTCAAGTATTTATAATTAGTTTTGGGCTTCCCTGGTGACGCAGATGGTAAAGAATCTGCCTGCAATGCAGGAGACCCGGGTTGAATCTCTGGGTTGAGAAGATCCTCTGGAGAAGGGAATGGCTACTCACTCTAGTATTCTTGCCTGGAAAACCCCATGGGCAGGGGAGCTTGGCAATCTATAGTCCATAGGGTCACAAAGAGCTGAATATGACTGATTAACACTCCAACACTCAATGCATATATTATGCAGGACTTTTAAAAGCTATGTGAAGCTCAGGAAAGTTACTTTGTGCTAGTATCTATTTTTATTTTTTCTTTTTAAATTAAGTTTACTGGAATATAGTTGCTTTACAATGCTGTGTTAGTTTCAGCTGTACAGCAAAATGAGTCGGCCATAGATAGACACATATCCTGCCTTTTGGACTTCATTCTCATTCAGGTTACCACCATGCATTAAGTAGAGTTCCCTGTGCTATACAATATCTACTATGGTTTTTAAAGGTATCACACATCTCTGACTCATCCCTCTTAATAAACCTAGTAGCCCAAAAGTTCAAATGTTGTAACAACTGAAAATGCAGAACTTCTAGAATATTCCATTAAGGGGAAAGTCCATTAACTGATTTACATATAAAAAGTAGAAGAATAAAGATTTCTAAGGGAACGGATAACAAACAGAGAAAGAGGATCCTTAAATTTAGTACAACCACCTCATTTTATTTATCTTATGTGACTCCTAAGTAGCATGTGAAACTAAATTTGCTAGTCAGAGAGCTATCGAGAGGAGTATAAGGGTAGTCTTTGTGGGAATGCAGGACCAATCTCTGGCAATTCAAGAATGATGATGCAGACAGAAGCTACAGAGATCACCAGGTCTAAGGATAGATTTATTAACTCAATTTGATTTTTGTGTTGCTGATGGTTACTTTGTTTTATGCCTTAGATGTAAAAGATTTAAACTTGTATTAACAATTAAATGAAGGAAGGTGTCACTGATAGAGAGGTTAATATCCAGGAGCAGTGTTAATTTTTTTTTCTCACTTGAAATGTGGCAGGTGATGGGTGGAGGAATCCAGTGGACTGGGGAGGGAATTCATCTGGTACAGCCAAGGTAAAACCTGACCTTACTGTAGATAGAATCTTGAGCTCCTCCACCCTGCCTTGGACATTTTTACTTTAGTGTTTTAACATCTCAGTATATGACATTACCTTGGCATTTTCCTTGATTTTTTTTCCTCCAATCTCATTCAAAAAGGAAAAAATAGTCTCAAGTTTGGTGTCAGGAGGCTGAGGGCTTTGCTTCCAGGGATGAGGACTTTCTCAGTGACATCAGAGATGCTCAGATCCCCAAGAACGAGACAGGAAGGAAAGGCGCTGAAGCATAAGAAAGAAGAATGTTTGAAGCAGCTTCTCTGAACTTCTGTGAATGATGGGAAAGGGCACACAAAGACATGCATTTTGAAAACGGGAGGAAGTGACCTTCAATGATATTAAGCAATTATGACAATATTTTTTTCTATGTTGAATGTTGGGGAAAAGTAAACCAGAAACATTTTATTTCCATGAACTGATGTAAAAGAAAGCTCTCTGAGAACTTTGAGGAAAAAACTAATTCCACAGGAACTGAGTGGATGATATACAATACAAAAGAGTGCCATCTGCTACCTATTCTTGCCTAGAGAATTTCATGGACAGAGGAGCCCTGGTTGGCTACAGTCCATGGGGTCACAAAGAGTCGGACACAACTGAGTGACTAACACATAAGTGTAAAGCAAAATCCTTATTTTCAAAGTAAGAAGTTAGAATCTTAAATTTACACATAGTACATCTAGTCAGATAGCCATTTGTTTAAAAAGCTTGGTTCTTGAATCTATTTGTGACTATCACTGCAGAATGCTTTTAAGATGTCTCAGAATAGGAAATAAATAGATAAACACCCAAACCACTTTTAAAGATGTCAAGCTTTAAGTAAGTCTGATGGATTCTGTGCAAAGTTAACCAATGAACTGCATTCCATTTGCAAAAGAATTTCCAGTACCAACAAAATTTAGTAGCATTCACCTTCCCCCTAAGTAAATATTCCTACTCTAATAGTATTAGGACCACAGTCTATCACTCTTTTCTAAAGCATAAATGAGAGAACCATGAGAATAATCATACCCTTGGTTGGTTGTTTAATCACTAAGTTATGTCTGGGCTCTTTTGTGACCCCATGGGCTGTAACCTGCCAGGCTCCTCTGTCCATGGAATTCCCCAGGTGAGAACACTGGAGTGAGTTGCCATTTCCCTCTCCAGGGGATCTTCCTGACCCAGGGATCGAAACTGTGCCTCTTGCTCAGCAGGCAGATTCTTCACTACTGAGCCAATTATACCCTGCTGCTGCTGCTAAGTCGCTTCAGTCGTGTCCGACTCTGCGACCCCATAGACGGCAGCCCACCAGGCTCCCCCGTCCCTGGGATTCTCCAGGCAAGAACACTGGAGTGGGTTCCCATTTCCTTCTCCAATGCATAAAAGTGAGAAGTGAAAGTGAAGTCGCTCAGTCATGTCCAACTCTTCTCAACCCCGTGGACTGTAGCCTACCAGGCTCCTCCGTCCATGGGATTTTCCAGGAAAGAAGTACCTCCCAAAGGAATATTATTTCAAGACTTCTGAACTAAATCAAAAAGTTAAGTTGTTGCTTCTTTTTGAAAAGCTGAGGAGCTGAATTTTCAGCCTTCACTCTGTTGCTACTGGGGCTGTGGCAAATTGGATTCAACAAACATTTAGACACTGTCTTGGTACTGTAGGGACAGTAAGATGGCAAGGTGCAAAGTAGCTCACCAGCTAGCACCGAAGAGTCATTTGCATGTAGCCGAGACCCCAAAGTGACTATGTAGCACATTTGTTAAAAGTGTCAACCCTTGAGTCATAGCTAGGGTTTAGCTATAGTCTCATGACAGCTTGAGCTTCTCATGACCACCAAACTTTGCATAAATTACTTTTCTAGGCTTTAGTTCCCATTTCTGTACTTGTGGGAAACTACAAAGTGCATGTAAGGCATTGACTGTCATGCATGAGACGACTAACAAATGGAAGATAGAAACTATTGTTAAATGAAGGAACAACGGTACATTCAGAATGAAAGAGTAACATATAGAGAGTCACTAGCCTTTCTGAACTCCCACTCTTATTTCAGGCCAGATTCAAAATCCAAAGCAATCTCTAAACCCCAAACTTCCAGAAAAATAAGTTTATAACTTAAAATTATTTTCAGCATCACCACAATGAAAAATTGGCCCTTGACAAAAGTCATTTTCTATAGAGAAGTTTTCCATTTTGGGAGCTATCAGAAAGCTCTCACTTCCAAACATCTAAATTACATCAGCTATAATCTGATTACTCTGAATTTATTTCAATAGTACCAAAACCCATGTTCCATCTTTGGGGCTCATATCACTGCCATGACAAATACCTCTGGAAATAATAATAATGCTCCTTTACACTTAGCAACCCTCTCTTACATCAACAGTTTTTGGTTAATAATGCAACATAAAATTAGCTCATCCTAAAAACACCCACGGAGAAGGCAATGGCACCCTACTCCAGTACTCTTGCCTGGAAATCCCATGGGTGGAGGAGCCTGGAGGGCTGCAGTCCATGGGGTCCCTAAGAGTCAAACAAGACTTAGCGACTTCACTTTCACTTCTCACTTTCATGCATTTGAGAAGGAAATGGCAACCCACTCCAGTGTTCTTGCCTGGAGAATCCCAGGGACGGGGGAGCCTGGTGGGCTACTGTCTACAGGGTCACACAGAGTCAGACACGACTGAAGCGACTTAGCAGCAGCAGCAGCAAACACACCCATAAAAATATAACACATTAACCACCTCAGGCAAGATTACAAATAAATTGGCCCTGATTAGAAGAAACAACATTAAGAGAAAATTTTAGTTTTATTAACCGCTTATAAACAACTGTGAATGTCTTGAGTATATTTTATATAACATTTATCAAGATTTATGTAAAACCTAAGCAATTTGTAAGAAATCATAAGATAACTCAATAAATATCATCCTACATCATCTTCATTGATGTTTATGATAAACACAAAATTAGTGTTAAAG
>SJYF01000097.1:18215377-18236832 GCA_006410515.1 Procapra przewalskii
GATCAAATTAGGATAGCTGTAAGACTAATGGATTTATTATATGTTTTTTTAAACTATCTTCAAACCCTCTTTCTCCAGACATGCGTTATAATATTCATGTTACACAATAGACCTAACATCACAGAGAGAGTCAGTGACAGAGCTAGAATGTAGGCTGATTCCAAATCTCTCAGTCTTTGCACTACACCTTGATCCCTCTCAAATTCAGAAGAAAAAAAAATGAGAAATTTAAGAAAAGTTGAAGATCCACACAAAGAGGAAGAAGCCTCAGAACACAGAACTCATTTCACTTTCAACCTACATGCTTTCAATATCTTCCAGTCTAACATTTATCAATATATACATCCACTGCCATAATGATAGGGAGAAAAAAGCAGTGACTTTGCAACTATTAACAGCAGCATTGACATATGTACACTACCGTGTGTAAACTAGATAGCTAATGGGAAGAGCTGTTCTGTAGCACAGGGTGCTCAACTTGGAGCTCTGTGATGACTTAAGGGGTGGATTGTGGAGGGAGGTGGACAGGAAGCTCAAGAGGGAGGACATATATGTACACATATAGCTGATTCACAATGCTGCACAGCAGAAACTAACACAACATTGCAAAGCAAATACATTTGAATAAAAATTAATAACTGTATACCTCATTGCTTGTATGTGTGTGTATGTGCATGCTCAGTCACTTCAGTCATGTCCTACTCTTTGAGGCCCTAAAGATTGTAGCCCACCAGGCTCCTCTGTCCATGGGATTCTCCAGGCAAGAATATTCTATTGGTTTGCATTTCCTCTTCCAGGGGATATTCCCAACCTGGGGATGGAACTCATGTCTGCCTGCATCTCCTGTATTGCAGGCAGACTCTTTATCCACTGAGCCACCTGGGAAGTACCATTGCTTGTATATGCGGGATGAAAAAATGTACTTCTCATAAATTAAGTAAATTGCAAAACAATATGTACCATATGATCTCAACTTTGAAAAAAAAAAGTTTGGGTATATTCGTGCACACATGGGAAAAATACCTAAAGAAATTTTAACTGTAGTTTCCACAAAGAAATGAAACTTAGGATTGGGAAAGACTTTAATTTTTTACTTTATATAATTCAAACATAAGTTGTTTTTCAAGGATTGTATAACGCTTTTGTAATAAAGAAATTAATTGAAAGCAATAGTGTAAACTATTGCCAGGATAGTGGCAACTTTAAGGAAAATGAGAGACCAGAGTGATATCTGAGAATGATCATGAGGAGAGCTTGTGTGGGTGATGCCAGTATTTCAATATTTGATCTGAGCAGTGGTAACATGGTTATCATATACTTCTTTGAACTTCACATGCTTCAATTATACAATTTTCATCATCATTAGTCGTCAGTTCAGTCACTCAGTCATGTCTGACTCTTTGCAACCCCATGGACTGCAACATGCCAGTCTTCCCAGTCCATTATCAATTCCCAGCCCTTGCTCAAACTCACATCCATCGAGTCAGTGATGCCATCCAACCATCTTGTCCTCTGTTGTCCCCTTTTCCTCCTGACTTCAATTTTTCCCAGCATCAGGGTCTTTTCCAATGAGTCAGTTTGCATCAGGTGGCCAAAGTATTGGAGTTTCAGCTTCAGCATCAGTCCTTCCAATGTATATTCAGGACTGATTTCCTTTGGGATGGACTGGTTGGATCTCCTTGCAGTCCAAGTGACTCTCAAGAGTCTTCTCCAAAACCACCGTTCAAAAGCATTAATTCTTTGGTGCTCAGCTTTATTTATAGTCCAACTCTCACATACATAAATGACTAGTGGAAAAACCATAGTTTTAGCTAGATGGGCCATTGTCAGTAAAGTAGTGTCTGCTTTTTAATATGGTGTCTAGGTTAGTCACGGGTTTCCCTGGTGGCTCAGAGGTTAAAGCGTCTGCCTCCAATGAGGGAGACCTGGGTTCGATCCCTGGGTCGGGAAGATCCCCTGGAGAAGGAAATGGCAACCCACTCCAGTATTCTTGCCTGGAGAATCCCATGACTGAGGAGCCTGGTGGATTACAGTCCACAGGGTCGCAAAGAGTCAGACACGACTGAGCGACTTCACGTTCTAGGTTAGTCATAGCTATACTTCTAAGGAGCAAGCAACTTTTAATTGTATGACTACAGTCAACATCTGCAGTGATTTTGAACCCAAAAAAATAGAGTCAGTCACTGTTTCCATTATTTCCCTGTCTATTTGCCATGAAGTGATGGGACCAGATACCATGATCTTTGTTGCTGAATGTTGAATTTTAAGCCAGCTTTTTCACTCTCCTCTTTCATTTTCATCAAGAAGCCCTTTAGTTCCTCTTCGCTTTCTGCCATATGTACAATTTTTGGTGTACAATTTTAATTAAAAATTAAAATTTTTATTTTTACAGTTTCAGGTACATAAAATTTAGGTATGTTTAATTTTAAGTACATTTAATTTTACAATAAAACTACTTTAAAAAATAGTCACCAAAACCAATTACCAACATGTCAGGTAAATTATAATTAATGACTTTGCCTTTGTTAGAAATGAGGCTTTGATCACTGAGTAGGGAAGCTCCCCTGGAAGAAGGGCTCGGCAATCCACTCCTGGATTTTTCCCTGGAAAAACCCATGGACAGAGGATCCTGGTTGACTACAGTCCATAGAGTTGTAATGAGTTGGACATGACTGAAACAACTTAGCACACACTTCTAAATAGCCTACTACCATTGTGGCAGTTTTAAACTGGAAAAAATAAAAAACCTTAGAAATCAGCTTGAATCCAGTGGTTTCCAAAATGTCACTCAAAGAGCATTTTTTAATATGCAGTAAATTTTTAGTTGTCTCATAAGTTCCTACTACATAGTGCAGGGAAGTCTGCCCAATGTTATACCCAGATGAGACGGGAGTCTGGGAAGAATGGATACATGTGTTACATATACATGAATATCCATCAAATGTCTGGCTGAGTACCTTTCCTGTCCACCTGAAACTATCAAGACATTGTTAAAAATCAGCTATCCTCCAATATAAAATGCACAGATTTAAAAAAAAAAATCAAAGTTTTGGGGTATCCCAGTGCCTGGAAGAACTACTGGTAATTAGCAGGCTGTTGCCAAGGTGCGTCTTTTCCTACAATGTGTGGAATGGAAATGTACAGTGAAGAATGATCTCACTCTAGTGTTAAAGATGAGAAAACTGAGATCCTAAGTGTTAAGTGGATAGTCTAAGAGCACAGTCTTTGTAAATAGCAGACACCTTGACTAAAACTTAGGGCTCGCCCAGTTTGTCAATCCTTTTACATATCATATAAAAAAATCTCTCTCCATCTCTCCTCCCTCCATTTCCTCTCTTGCTTTCACTCTTCTTTTCTCTTTTCGTTCCTTTCTTCTTTTCTCACTTTATTTTTTATTTACCTTTAAAACATTGGCAATGTCATTTGACTCTTACTTATAAATGGTAGAAAATCCAACTTAGTATCAGAAAGCTGGGAAAGCTTATTCCGCAGCTTCATTAAAGGATTTAGATGAAGGGGGATGAAAATCATTCTGAAATACAGACTAAAGAAATAAAATCTAACCTTTCCCTTCACCCTTTAGATTTTCCTCCTTCACCACCCTGCCAAGTTCAATTGCTTTGTGTATAGAATACATGATACAATATCTGTGGTGGCTTCCACCGAGATTTATTTACCCAGATTTTCAATAAAATAGCAACTGATTTGGCTCAATAAAATGTTGCTTATCCTAATAAAGCTCTTCAGAGCTTTGCAAATTTGCTCTTAATACTCTTTAGTGTCATAACAGTGCTAATAACTTCTGCCTAAAGAGCAATTTTTAAAACTTTATACTTTCTTTTTAATAGCGGTAGCTTCATAACCCTCTATTTTCAAGTGATTCTGCTCTTAATGTACCTTGAATGGATTCACTGACTTAGACTGAATGAATCTGAGACTTCTTACAATCCGTTGGCTCTGTCTGGATTTCCCTACCATAAGTGAAATAATGCCATTTGCAGCGACATGGAAGGACCTAGAGATCATCATACTGTTATGCCCGAAGTCCGAGTCCCCAAAACTGAGAGAATAAGATGTCCACAGCAATGCAAAAGCATAAAGAGGTTTTATTGGCTGAGTCTCAAGGTCGGGGGGATGATGATCTCAGCTCCTTCTGGGCAGTGACCCAGCTTTTTCTGTGATTGTAGCTCTGGCTACTTTAGTCCTTGAAGCTTGTCATGGCTTCTGTCAGGTCTCAACATATACTAAGTGAAGTAAGTCAGATAGAGAAAGACAAATACCATGTGATATCATTTATATGTGGAATGTAAAAAAAATGATACAAATGAACTTATTTTAAAAACAGAAATAAGCTCACAGAGATATAACACAAACTCCTGGTTACCAAATGGGACAAGGGTGGGGGAGGGGTAAACTATGAGTTTGGGATTAATGGATACAAACTACTATAGATAAATGGACAAACAACAAAGACCAACTGGATAGCACAGGCGACTATATTTAATATCTTAACAACATAATTTAACAACCTATATTGGGAAAGAATCTGAAAAACAATATATATGTGTAAATTACACACACACACACACACACACACACACACACACACATATAGGTTTCCCTGGTGGCTCAAACGGTAGAGCCTGCCTGCAGTGCAGGAGGCCCAGGTTCAATCTTTGGGTTGGGAGTATCCTCTGGAGAAGAAAATGGCAGTTCACTCCAGTATTCTTGCCTAGAGAATTCCATGGACAGAGGAGCCTGGTGGGCTACAGTTCATGGAGTCACAAAGAGTAGGACACGATTGAGTGACTAACACCGTCACTCATACGTATTCTCAGGCCTCCAGAATGAGCCTTCAGCATTTCCTCAAGAGGAAATGACTTGATTTGCTTGAGGTCTTGCCATTACCAATGGGACTGAGATAGAAAGAGAGAAAAGAGAAGCGATGGTGAAAGAGTGAAGGCAATAATTTAGCCCAAGTTAGTAAAGGTACCACCAGCGGAAGTATCCTTCAGCTGAGATTCTGAGATCCATGGGAAATCCAGATTTACTGATGCAGTTTCAGTGCCTATAAATCACGTGCTCAGATGATGAATTGTTGAAAGAAATAAAAATCTATCATGAAAGCTTTCTGGACACTTTTCTTTCTCTATTTGGATAAGAACAAGTGAAAAGGAGACCCAAATTGAGAAGGGTTTGGAATACAGATTTCAGATAACCACTAAAAACAATACACAAGGTACTGTACGGTCAACCAGGATGTTTGAGCATAAGCAGATAAACTGGAGACTTGGAGGCAGAAGCCAGAAAACTCACAGGTTAATGAAGTTAATTATTTTTCTCAAGTCATAGCCAAAAATCAAGTCCAGAAACAATATGTGGTTTTTTTCTGACGTGTGAATAGAATCTGGTGGGAGAGTCATTTTTTCCACCTAATTTAAGATTTCTCTAGAATGAAAACAATAAGGGAAAGATGGGAGAATGTAGAGAGTGACAAGAACAACAGAAAAATGATCCACAAGTGACATACAGTCTGGGCATGCTTAAGTTAACAAGACTGTCTTTCGTACCAAAATTGTAGCTCTATTGAGAACTGTCTAGCTGCTTCTCAAATTTCAGATTCTCAGATGTTTTCTGGTGCCTCAGATAGTAAAAATTTGCCTGCAGTGTCGGAGATCTAGGTTTGACCCCTGGGTTGTGAAGATCCCCTGAAGGAGAGCATGGCAAACCACACCAGTATTCTAGTTCAGTTCAGTTCAGTCACTCAGTCCTGTCCGACTCTTTGCAGCCCCATGGACTGCAGCATGCCAGGCCTCCCTATCCATCACCAACTCCCAGATTTTACTCAAACTCATGTTCATTGAGTCAGTGATACCATCCAACCATCTCATCCTCTGTCATTCCCTTCTCCTCCTGCCTTCAATCTTTCCCAGCATCAGGGTCTTTTCAGATGAGTCAGTTCTACGCATCAAGTAGTCAAAGTATTGGAGTTTCAGCTTCAGCATCAGTTCTTCCAATGAATATTCAGGACTGATTTCTTTTAGGATGGACTGGTTGGATCTCCTTGCAGTCCAAGGGATTCTCAAGAGTCTTCTCCAACACCACAGTTCTAAAGCATCAATTCTTTAGCACTCAGTTTTCTTTATAGTCTGACTCTCACATCCATACATGACTACTGGAAAAACCATAGTTGTGGCTAGATGGACCTTTGTTGACAAAGTAATGTCTCTACTTTTTAATATGCTGTCTAAGTTAGTCATAGCTTTGCTTCCAAGGAGCAGCATCTTTGAATTTCATGGCTACAACCTCCATCCACAGTGATTTTTTTAGCCGCCCCCCCCAAAAAAATACAAAGCCTGTAACTGTTTCCACTCTTTCCCCATTTATTTGCCATGAAAGAATGGGACCAGAGGCCATGATCTTAGTTTCTGAATATTGAGCTTTAAGCCGCTCTCTTCTTTCACTTTCATCGAGACTCTTTAGTTCTTTTTCACTTTCTGCCATAAGGATGATATCATCTGCATATCTGAGGTTATTGATATTTCTCCCAACAATCTTGATTCCAGCCTGTGCTTCATCCAGCCCAGTGTTTCTCATGATGTACTCCGCATATAAGTTAAATAAACAGGATGACAATATACAGCCTTGAAGTACTCTTTTCCCTATTTGGAACCAGTCTGTTCGTCCATGTCCAGTTCAAACTGTTGCTTCCTGACCTGCATACAGATTTCTCAAGAAGCAGGTCAGGTGGTCTGGTATTCCCATCTTTTTCAGAATCTTCCAGTTTGTTGTGATGCACACAGTCAAAGACTTTGGCATAGTCAATAAAACAGAATTAGATGTTTTTCTGTAACTCTCTTGCTTTTTTGATAATCCAATGGATGTTGGCAGTTTAATCTCTGGTTCCTCTGCCTTTTTTAAAACCAGCTTGAACACGTTGAAGTTCATGGTTCATGTACTACTGAAGCCTGGCTTGGAGAATTTTGAACATTACTTTACTAGCATGTGAGATGAGTGCAGTTGTGTGGTGGTTTGAAAATTCTTTGGCATTGCCTTTGGCACTTTCACAGCATCGTCTTTTAGGATTTGAAATAGCTCCACTGCAATGCCATCATCTCCGCTAGCTTTGTTCATAGTCATGCTTCTAAGGCCACTTGACTTCACATTCCAGGATGTCTGGCTCTAGGTGAGTAATCATACTATCATGATTTTTCTGGGTCATGAAGATCTTTTTTGTATAGTTCTTCTGTGTGCTGTTGCTACCTTTTCTTAATGTCTTCTGCTTCTGTTAGGTTCATACTATTTCTGTCCCTTATTGAGCCCACCTTTGCATGAAATATTTCCTTGGTATCTCTAATTTTCTTGAAGAGATGTCTGGTCTTTCCCATTCTATTGTTTTCCTCTATTTCTTTGCATTGATCACTGAGGAAGGCTTTCTTATCTCTCCTTGCTATTTTCTGGAACTCTGCATTTAAGTGTGTATATATGGTTACAAATGGTTATGTAAATAATAATAATGGCTATATTAATGGGTACAAATGGTAATAGTAAGTAGTAAGTGTTAGTTGCTCAGTCGTGCCTGTCTCTTTGCAACCCCAGGGACTGCAGCCTACCAGGCTCCTCTGTCCATGAGATTTTTCCAGGCAAGCATACTGGAGTGGGTTGCCATTTCCTTCTCCAGGGGATCTTCCCACCCCAGGGATCAAACCTGGGTCTCCTGCACTGCAGGCAGAACCTTTACTGACTAAGTTACAAGGGAAGCCCATAAATGGTTATAGCTACTCATTACTAAAGTATAATCCTTATTTCTTACAATGAAGAAAGCTATAAACATTCACAACTTCGTCTAGGTTTCTTAATTCACTTTCACACACTGATTACAATAATTGCACCTCACTGCCAAAAAAAATCCATTGAAACAAAACTATCTCAGTTTAGGTAAATATATATTTCTGGAAAGCAAGGCAACTGTAGTTCTCTAATTAGCAATGAACATAAGGCTATAAAAAGAAGGCAGACATGTGGCTTTTCAGTTCTGCTCCTTTGCTAGTTTGGCTCTTTGAAATGTCAAAATTTACTTGTATATATATTTTACAAAAATAAGATTCTACTTTATAGAACGTGGGTAGAGTACAATAATAACTAGTATCTGTGAATAAAATAGTGCATATGTTTAGTAAAGCAGTAAAATATATGTGAAAATGTAAAAATAGCTGAATGTATATATGGTTACATATAGCATGAGAAGATCTGAAAATATGTAAGTGACTTTCCTCTGTACTGAATTACCTCACTTGTGATGGGAATAAGATGAAGATAAAGGTTCACACATATACAAACCAAAGTCTGAATTTTGCCGAGAATGACAATTTTTACTGACCAAAATAGAAGGTGTGTGTGTGCACACATGCAAGCACTAGCCCATCCCAGAAACGTCTTAGCTTGGCAGGAACCCCTTGGATAGTGATTCTCTAAGAAAGAGTAACCAAGGCTGATCATTCTCTTTGGAATTAACAGAAATCATGGACATGCAAAAAAAAAAAAAAAGCAAAGCATTTCAAACAGTAGACATACTTTCTTGTTTCATTCTAGTGGGAGGTGTTTACAGTCTCTTCTCAGGTTTTACAGTGATAAACCCAGAGGTACAAGTTCTGGGGGTAAGATGGGTATTGATATGTAAAACTAGTGACATTTTTATTATTGGAGTTGGTGTATTTTATATTTATATCAAATTCATACTAGACCATATACGAAATGCTCCTTAAGATTTAGAATTTAGAAGATTTAAAATCTAGGGAGAAAAGTGTGAAGTAGTATGTCAATACAGAAAATCACTTTGTTAATAGCTGCTTATATGTTTACTTTGGAATTCCTCATTTGCTTAATTCTACTTTATAGACAAAGTTGTTTTTACTTCCTTGCCTCCAAAGAAATCTGCATCATTATTTCTGTGTTACTCTGGTGCTTCCCAGGTGGTGCCAGTGGTAAAGAACCTGCCTGCCAATGCAGGCAGACACAAGAGACATGAGTTCGATCCCTGAGTTGGGAGGATCCCCTGGAGAAGGAAATGGCAACCCATTCTAGTATTCTTGCCTAAGAAATCCCATGGGCAGCGAAGCCTGGCAGGCTATGGTCCATGGGCTTGCAGAGTCAGACATGGCTGAATAAGCATGCACTCTGTAAGTGAACCAATTCCTTGATACAGTCTTGAAAGTTGGATTTCAGTTTTCCAATATTTTCTATGTGGCTGAAATGTTGCATTGCCATAGAGACCAGAAAATGGTCTTAAAATAATTTATCTGTTCCAACTTAGTTATAAGCTTTCAAAACTACTTTTGTGACTGATCATTTTTGTATCATTTTTCCATGAGCTTTTCCCCCCTTCCTTACTAATCTCTGATGACTTTGGCACTGGATATGATTTAATCATGTTAGTATACAATCTAGCTTCTAATGGACTATAAAGAAAGCTGAGAGCCAAAGAACTGATGCTTTTCAACTGTGGTGTTGGAGGTGACTCTTGAGAATCCCTTGGACTTCAAGGAGCTCAATCCTAAAGGATATCAGTCCTAAAGGAAATTCATTGGAAGGACTGATGTTGAAGCTGAAACTCCAATAATTTGGCCACCTGATGTGAGGAACTGACTCACTAGAAAAGACCCTGATGCTGGGAAAGATTGAAGGTGGGAGGAGAAGGGGACGACAGAGGATGAGATGGTTGGATGGCATCACCAACTCAATGGACATGAGTTTGAGCAAGCTCTGGGAGTCGGTAATGGACAGAGAAGCTTGGCGTGCTGCAGTCCACGGGTCACAAAGAGTCAGACATGACTGAGTGATTGAACTGAACTGAACTAGCTTCTAATAGGGATCTGGGCACATAGATAGGATCAAACAAGGTTTATTCCAGGCTGAGCCAAGTCAATAGCAATTAAGAAGATAAGGACCAGCTTCCTCATCACTTTTATTTTCCACATAATACACCAGGACTATAACTGCAAAACTGCTGTACAAAAGGGCGTCCCTGGTGGCTCAGTGGTAAAGAACCCACCTGCCAATCCAGGAGACTTGGATTGGATCCCTGGGTCAGGAAGATCCTCTGGAGAAGGAAATAGCAACCCACTCTAGTATTCTTGCCTGGGAAACCACATGGACATAGGAGCCTGGCTAGCTGCAGGGTCTCAAGAGAGATGACTTGACTTAGGGACTAAACAATAACTCCAAAAGGATAGTAATAAAAAAAAAGGATACAATAATAATTTCTTTAATGAATAAATTAATGTAGTCTGATTGCATAAGGTAAATCAAGTATGCAACAAGTAGAACTGATGAAACTGATGCAGCAGAATCCCCCTCTCTAGCAGGAGACAATCAAGGCTTCAGACTCCCTTCACTTGGGTCTTCACTACCTTCTCATTTCCCTTCTGATGTTACAGTCATTAAAATCCTTGGGTGTATTTTAAAGTTTTTAATCTATTCTTTTATTTTCAACTTAATGTTTGTCGTTAACATCCCTTTCAGCTCAATCAACTCCTGATCACTTGAGAAGGACACCATGCAATAGTTTTGAGACAGGAAGAGGGCAAGGCACAGTCATTTAAAGAATGATACAGCTGTTGAGGATATAATAATAACGAGCTAGAACAAACTAGGGCCAAGATGGTAGAAGATTTGACTTCCAGGAGGACTTGAGCCTCATTACATGTTCATTATAATGTGACATTACATTGAGCATGCTAAATGACACAGCTACATTGCCATGACAGGCACAGTGACAGTTCCAGGGCACCATAAATGGCCAAAAAAATGGGCAGTGGCCCAATTCCTAGAAATTCCTACTCCTTCTCCCAAGTAGAATATTTTTCCCACTTGTTGACATATGAAATTATCCAAGCCATAAAAACTAACCACCTCACACCCCATGGCTGGTTTGTCTTCCAAGATGGACTGAATTCTACCTATGGAATGTGTATTTCTCTGAATAAGCTTGCTTTCACTTTACTGTAACTGTCTCTTGAACTCCCTGTGTGAAGCCAAGGACCCTGTCTTGGGGTCCCATCCCAGGAACTTTCCCACTTCCTTAGACATAACCATTCTCTTGCTTTCCCTTGTCCTGCCACAGTTTGGTTATCCTGGAACACACATCTCAGATATGATTCTCATAGTCAGACCACCTAGCTCCAACAACCAGGACTGTGATTAAATCTTAATTCTTCTACTGTAGATCTGATCATTTTTATTTCTAGGCACCAAGGGAAACTTCAAGTTCAGTAAACCTGAATCTTCATTGTGTTAATAAAGTCCACACATTGTCATTTCTACATATCATATGCTTAAAACCCCAGTGTACTCTTTTGTGGTACCCTCCTAACTCTAGACTTCTAACCATGGACTGCAATTTGATTGGCTGGGCCAGGACACCCTGCCTATTTTTCATTCACTTGCCCTGGGGAGTTCAAACATGACTTTTTCCATGTTAACCAACAGTTCTGCTTTCACACTGAATGCACAGGTCACATAGAGTTGCAGCAATCAATTCCCTTTTCTAGAACTTTCTGATGCTATGTAGACCCACAGGACTGACTTTCCTCATGTAATTGTTGTAGTCACTAAGTTGTGCCCAACTCTTTTGTGATCCCATGGACTATAGTCCTCCAGGTTCCTCTGTCCATAGATTTCCTAGGCAAGAATACTGAAATGTGTTGCCATTCCCTTCTCCAGGGGTCTCCCCAACCTGGGGACTGAATCCACATCTCCTGCATTGGCAAGCAGACTCTTTATTGCTGAGCCACGAGAGAAGCCCCTTTCCTCATGCACAAGTGTCTGCAAAAAACAAGTTCAAGTTCATCATTGCCTTGTGGTGGCTGGAATAGACAAGGGACTACCCCTGTTAAGGACTCTCTCTAGAGTTACTTTTTCACAAACTCAGTAACTTCCTCTCCCAGCATCCTTGACAGGCAAGGTCACAGCCTTAATTGTGGCCAGACCCACCTTGCTTCTAACAGTCTGAAAGTTAACCTTTTGTGTCATTGTTACCTAAATTAAAGTTCAATGAAAAAATTCTGAGGGCAAATTGAAATCTGACTTGAATGAAATTAACTGTCCTTGGATTATCTCTCTACCCTGCTTTTTTGGTCTTCAGCTTAGCTGTTCTGCTATTCTGCATGCTTATGTAAGGGGAAGCACACCAACTGAAACCACCCAGCATGGTCAGGCATCATAGTAACCATTTGCATGTGTTGTTTTACAACAGGCAGTCCTGGTAAGAAACATGGAATTAATAAGCCACCACCAACCAGACTTTTGGGAAAGGTCAAAAGGAGACACCACATGTCCAGCCAGCTCCCAGAATCCTTCTCACCTGCATCCATCTTGGCTGAACAGGACGTGCACCACTAGGAAGGACTCTGAGTCAGAAAGATTGGCTAAAGACATCCCAGAAACTAATCCCATCACCGTAACACCCAACTGCAAGCCACATGGCAGAGCAGTTCTCCTGGGGTCCCCTATCCTACTGCTCTCTACCCAGACGACATTTCCCAAGAAAATCTCTTGCTTTGTCAGCACATGTGTCTCCTAGGACAATTCATTTCCGAATGTTAGACTAGAGCCCAGTTTCGGGGCCCTGGAAGGAGTCCCCTTTCCTGCAGCACCTATGTCTGAAATGCTAAGCTCAATGATTCAGCAAACTGAAACAGAAAAAGAGTTCAATAAGAAATATCCAAAAGTTTAATATTTTTCCCTCTAGCTCACTTTTAAAAGACTTTTTCTCAAAAGTACACATCATGAGATAATTCTTTTGTTCCATGTTTAGATGAATGAAAGCCTTCATTCAGTAAAGACTGAACAAACATCTTATTAAAGAAAACAACTTAAAAGCTTTTGCACAATGAAGGAAACTATAAGCAAGGTGAAAAGACAGACTTCAGAATGGGAGAAAATAATAGCAAATGAAGCAACTGACAAAGAATTAATCTCAAAAATATGCAAACAGCACATGCAGCTCAATTCCAGAAAAATAAACCACCCAATCAAACAATAAGCCAAAGAACTAAACAAATATTTCTCCAAAGAAGACATACAAATAGATAACAAACACATGAAAAGATGCTCAACATTACTCATTATCAGAGAAATGCAAATCAAAACGACCACAAGGTATCATCTCACGCCAGTCAGAATGGCTGCTATCAAAAAGTCTACAAAAAATGCTGGAGAGGGTGTGGAGAAAGGGGAACCCTCTTACACTGTTGGTGGAAATGCAAACTAGTACAGCCACTATGGAGAACAGTGTTGAGAGTCCTTAAAAAACTGGAAATAGAACTGCCATACAACCCAGCAATGCCACTGCTGGGCATACACATGAAGGAAACCAGAATTGAAAGAGACACGTGTCACCCAACGTTCATCGCAGCACTGTTTATAATAGCCAGGACATGGAAGCAACCTAGATGTCCATCAGCAGACAAATGGATAAGAAAGCTATTAAAAAGAATGCCTTTGAATCAGTTCTAATGAGGTGGATGAAACTGGAGCCTATTATACAGAGTGAAGTAAGTCAGAAAGAAGAACACCAATAAGTATATTAACATATATATATATGGAATTTAGCAGAGAAGGCAATTGCACCCCACTCCAGTACTCTTGCTTGGAAAATCCCATGTATGGAGGAGCCTGGTGGGCTGCAGTCCATGGGGTCACGAAGAGTCAGACACGACTAAGCAGCTTTACTTTCATTTTTCACTCTCAGGTATTGGAGAAGGAAATGGAAACCCACTCCAGTGTTCTTGCCTGGAGAATCCCAGGGACAGAAGAGCCTGGTGAGCTGCCATCTCTGGGGTTACACAGAGTTGGACACGACTGAAGTGACTTAGTAGCAGCATGGAATTTAGAAAGATAGTAACAATGACCCTATAAGCGAGATGGCAAAAGAGATACAGATGCAAAGAACAGACTTTTGGATTCTGTGGGATAAGGCAAGGGCAGGATGCTTTGAGAGAATAGCATTGAAACATGTATATTACCATATGTGAAATAGATCACCAGTCCAGATTCAATGCATGATACAGGGTTCTCAGGGCTGGTGCACCGAGATGATACTGAGGGATGGGATGGTGAGGGAGATGGGAGGCGGGTTCAGGATGGGGGACACATGTACACCCATGACTGATTCATGTCAATATATGGCAAAACCCACTAAATATTGTAAAATAATTAGCCTCTAATTAAAATAAATAAATTAAGTTTAAAAAAAAAGCTAAGAAAATATCCTAACAAATTTAGAAAAACCCTTACTGTCCTGAAACAAAATTCATGTTTTATGACAAGACAAGAAAATTTAAACAAAAAGTTGCCTCTGCCCTTTGACCTCCTCTCCCCACACTGTGCATTGCATATATGCATTATGCATTGACCAGACCTTCCCTGTGGACAGAAATATCTGCTCAGCCATAAACAGCAACATCCTCCCAGCACCAACAAGACAACACCTTAAATGATAACATCCTTTCTTGATCCTGTATCCATTCTTTCTTGATCCTGTAAGATCCATGGTACTTAGATATGGATTGTGTCAACTGTCAATAATAGATAATCTCATGTAAACCCTCCATTTCAGAAAACTTATGTAACTGTGCTTTGACTTCTAATGTGTGGAATAATTCTCTGAGCTTTCTGAGATGCTCTTCCTAGGTTATAATTCCTAAATTTGGCTCAATTAAAATTTTTCCCTCTCTTTCTTAGATTGACAAATTAATTTTCTACAGACATACAGAATCCAAAAAGAGCTGTATCCTGCAGCATTGTACTGAGTTTGGTCTCCAGGTTCCTGCTCCTAGGCACAAAGGCCTTTCTGTGCCCCCATTTCCTGATTACAGAAAATAGGCTTCATTCAGTCTTTACGATGTTCCCTGAGTTTCCATGGAGCAGATTCAAACAGTTACTACTTAGAGAAGGGAGAGGATGTTGAGACAAGAGAGAAACAGTTAAAAGAAATATTAGGGCAGCCTTAGGGTAGGTGCTGATTCCCCAAGGGATAAACAAAACAATATGTCTGAGCTGTTTTGGGGATACTGAAACTCCTCCTACCAGATAGGAGAAATTAACAATGTGCTGCCCACAAACTCACTGACCCCAGACTGGTTGGAACCAGAAGGCTGATGATGGTGACTCCCATTTATGTCACCATCAACCAATTAAGAGAACGTCCGTGAGCAGATAAGCTTTCTTTGAACCATTGCTATAAAACTCCTCACAACTCTCTCCAGTATGGGACACACAGTTTTAAGGGCATTAGCCCACTGTGTCCCTTTCCCTGGCAAAACAATTCTTTTTTACATTACCCAAAACTTCATCTCTGAGAAGTAATTTGGTGTTAGGGTACAAAGATTGGATTCAGCTTCATCTTCACTTGAAGTTTAGACATTTTCAGCACTTTTTAGTCAATTCACAGCTTTCATGTCAGTAGGTAGAAACTGGCTCTGGGCCCAGTTGTATGAGTTCAACATTGTAGGCTGTTGATGCCTTTTCTAGTGGACTGTTTTTCTCTGAAAGAATCAGAGAAAGGAAGGAAAGAACAGACAGACTACAATTCAGAATTAAGTGGTATAAAAGCATATTTTTTTAATCTCAGTTCCCATTCTACTCTAAATTATGACTAAACAAAGTTAAACAACATTTTAATGAGGGAAGACCTTGGCCTCTGGTCATGACAGGTAGGAGCATATCCCTTCCTTAAGGTCAATTACATGACTTTGTTGTCTGAAAAAAAGAAAAAAGTTTCATAAAAAAAATAATAACCTCTTCGATTTTCTAACTTGTCTATCTGAACAGGGCATCGGTTTGTCTAACTGAATACTGAATTGTTAGTCTTGGTAAAACTAGAGGTTTTTCTTTGTAGCAGATTGTTTTCCAAATCCAAATGGTCAATATAATTAATCTTATACCACTTAAGGAAAAATTTATTCATAAAACTTGCAACTAATTGATTTTGGCAGACTCACTTCAAGACACCATTAGCCATGTTAATGTGTTAAGAAAGACAAATATTGGACCTGCCAAGATCAGAACTTCTGGTCTTTGACCAAAGTTTCTACCTAAGGATTAGTCCTGATTTGGCCATGTGTTAGCACCTGTCCCTGGGTCAGGAAGATCCCCTGAAGAAGGAAATGGCAACCCACTCCAGTACTTTGCCTGGAAAATCCCATGGGCGGAGGAGCCTGGTAGACTACAGTCCTCGCAAAGAGTCAGACACGACTGAGCAACTTCACCTTATTTCCTTTCCTAACACCTGTCCTATCCAACAAGTGAATGGGCCACTGGACAGTACCTGGCCTGAAGACACACAGTGCTGTAGTGGGATCAAAAATGTCCACCTCTCAAAAGACATGTCCACATCATAACTTGAACCTCTGAATATGACCTTATTTTGGAATAGGAGCTTTACAGACATAATTAAAGATCTCGAGATGAGATGATCCAGGATTATCCAAGTGGAGCTTAAATTCTATAACAAGAGTCCTAATAAGAGACAAGAGAGAAGACAGGCCCAGAAGAGAAAGCAGGTGAATACAAAGGCGAAGACTGAAATGATGCAGCCAGAAGTCAATGACTACCTGTAGTCATCAGAAAGTGGAAAAGAAAAGGTAAGATTCTTTCTAGAATCTTTGAAGGGACTTGACAATCAATGGCCCTTGATTTTGAACTCTTAGTTTTCAGAACTGTGAGACAATAAATTTCTGTTGTTTTAAGCCTCCAATTTTGTAGCAGTTTGTTAACAGGAGCCCTCAGAAACCAATTCCAAAATGCATTATGAAAAGTGACTAAAAAAATAACCCCCAATAAATACTCAGTCCTACAGGGACATCAGTGATTAAATTATCCCAACAGGTATCTCTCAGAGAGTTTGGAAATGAAACATAGGAAAGAGTCAAGATGTTCATCCTGGATGGAAACTGAGAAGAAACACAAAGAAAATGAGGCACAGAGATGAGATGAGTCAGGTTTGCAGAGAAACCATAAAAGGAAGGGTGGGTTGAGGTGAAGAAAATCAGGTTAAGTCAGGGCAATCTACTCCCAGCTCACTGTGAGAAAAACCTTAGGTTGTCACAATTCTCATTTTTAAGCATAATCTTCCACAACTAGGGTAACCTCTGATGGATGTAACCTAGGGATTCTTATTAACACAAACATTTTCAAAAGGTTTTGTCCATGGAACTAACTCAATGTGAGCATATCAAGTCATAATCAGCCCTATTTTGTTCTCTAGAGCAAGACCAAGATGATTCTGTCTTTGTCAAGTTCAAGAACATATGCAAAACTGCGTAGTTTCTTGCAGTTACATGTGTGCCATGGTGGAGTGGATGGCCATCTGAGTAAGAACGTGTGTGGGGGGGGGTGTGTGTGTATTGGTCAGTCAGTTGTGCCCAACTCTTTGCAACCCCATGAGACCCAGACTCCTCTGTCCATGGAATTCGAATTCTCTAGGCAAGAATAGTGGAGTAGGTTGTCATTCCCAGCTCCAGGGGATCTTTCCAACTCAGGGATCAAACCCAGGTCTCCTGCATTGCAGGCAGATTCTTTACCGCCTGAGCCACCAGGGAAATCCTTGAGTAAGAATACCAATGAGTGATTCTTGATCCATTAAAGCCCATGAACAGAACGTACTGCAGGTTATAAGGTTCAAAAAACATCTACTTATCAAAAGTGATCCCTCCTAAAAAATGTAAAATTAAATTGTATCAGCTTTGCCCAGTGGCTCAGAGGTTAAAGCGTCTGCCTCTAATGAGGGAGACCTGGGTTTGATCCCTGGGTCGGGAAGATCCCCTGCAGAAGGAAATGGCAACCACTCCAGTATTCTTGCCTGGAGAATCCCATGGACGGAGGAACCTGGTGGGCTACAGTCCATGGGGTCACAAAGAGTCAGACATGACTGAGCGACTTAATTTTAACTTAACTTTAACTTAACTTTGCCCAGGAAATTATATTTCAGAAGATAATTGAGTATTATTCATCCAATCCTCTCAGGTTTTCGAGGCCAATTTTAATTCAAGTTTAATGATTAACAGACTATGCTCATTAGCTAACCATTGTTTTACTAAATAATATTTTATATTATGCTTGTTTTCAAAACAAAAGTCCATATGAAGAATTTCATCAGAATAAGTCAGAATTTTTGAATATTACTTTTTGCCATAAATAAAGATTTACATAAGTAATACCTAACAGAATTGATAGCAAAAAACAAATCACCTGTTTCTTGAAGAAAGACCATGTTTACTCTTTTTTTTTTTTTTGCCCTGTTCTTTTGTTGTTGTTGTTGTTTATTTTACTTTACAATACTGTAATGGTTTTGCCATACATCAACATGAATCCACCATGGGTATACACGTGTTCCCAATCCTGAACCCCCCTCCCACCTTCCTCCCCACACCATCTCTCTGGGTCATCCCAGTGCACCAGCCCCAAGCATCCTGTATCCTGCATTGAACCTGATTATACAGAGTGAAGTAAGCCAGACAGTATACTAACGCATACATATGGAATTTAGAAGGAGGATAACGATAACCCTGTATGCAAGACAGCAAAAGAGACACACATGTTTACTCTTAATGAGTCATAAAAACTGTTTTTGTTATGTTTTCTCATGTTATCTTGGTTACCAGGTAGCCTGGATTTCAATGTAATAGTTAAATTCATTATTTGAATGCCCTTCGAAAGGGCAATACTTAAGAGGGTACAGTGGTTATAAACACAGATATTAGGATCTTTCTTAGCTATGTTTAAATCCTTACTCTGCCATCTAACAGTTGTATGATCTTGGGAAGGTAACTTAATCTCAGTTTTCACACCTATGAAGTGGAGATAAAAGCAGTACCTACTTGAAAGGATGCTTGTGATGACTAAATAGGGTAATACATATAAAAAACTTAAAATTGGATCTGACACTGGCTTCTCCATTCCCCATTTATGTCTCTATTTTTGCCTTAAAATCTTTATTCTAGACAACTTTTTATTCTTTTTGTAAAAAGGAAAAATATGAATATAAATATTAATACAGGAAGGGACTGTTTTTTTTTAAGGAAAAAAAAAAAAAGACCCTAAGTAGTTTAGATAAATAGGTTAATAAATGTAACTGTAGAGTTTAAATGGCTGTGTACTAAATTTCTGAGCTTTATTCATATCTCCCTTTTGAAGCACATCTATTCATGGATAGGTAAGTTAGAGAAAATACAGACAAAATGTAGCATTTGGGACCATTAAGTGAGGCCTGATCAAAAAGGTGAAGCTTCAGCAATTTCTCCTTGTTGATAGAGATGGGAATTAATCTTAGTAGTCAGTCACTGGGGTGCTATTTTTAGTGTGCACTGAAGTACTGGTGCACTTCCCTTTGGTCCAGCATAAATCACATTCTTACAGAAAACTGCAGCAATGTTACTTGAAATAGAAAAATGGATTTAAAAGATAAAGCAAACTTAGAGGGATGTGGAGATGAATTGCTAAAGATGCAGTGAGCCATCAAGCCTTAGAAAATCTAAATAATAGTGCATTTCAATCAGGTTAGCAGACAGACAACACACCAAAAAAATCAGAAGACAAGCAATAGGAATTTTATGATGCAAGAATGATCTGTTCTAAAATGCAATCCTACATCAAATTACGTTAGACTTAGGAAAAGGTTTATGAAATTTTTAAAGTTTCATTTTTAGCAATCTTTAACAAACTGTCAAGATACAAAGACTCTGTTGTGTTAACACCCCTTCTAACAAAACTTCTAGCTCAAGAGAAAATATGAGTTGGAAAATTTAGAAATGTGGCATGTCAAAGTCTTCAAATCAGAATCTATCAGTTTAGTTCATTCACTCCGTCATGTCCGACTCCGCTATCCCATAGACTACACCTTGCCAGGCTTCCCTGTCCATCACCAACTCCTGGAGCTTACTCAAACACATGTCCATCAAGTCAGTGATGCCATCCAACCATTGATGCCATTCAGTCATCTCATCCTCTGTCATCCCCTTCTCCTCCAGCCTTCAATCTTTCCCAGCATCAGGGTCTTTTCCAATTAATCAATTCTTCGCATCAGCTGTCCAAAGTATTGGAGTTTCAGCTTCAGCATCAGTCCTTCCAAGGAATATTCAGGACTGATTTCCTTTAGGATAGACTGTTTGGATCTCCTTGTAGTCTGAGGGACTCTCAAGAGTCTTCTCCAACAGATCAATTCAAAGGCATCAATTCTTTGGTGCTCAGCTTTCTTTATAGTCCAGTTCTCACATCCATACATGACTACTGGGAAAACCATAACTTTGACTAGATAGACCTCTGTTGCCAAAGTAATGTCTCTGCTTCTTAATATGCTGTCTAGGTTGGTCATAGCTTTTCTTCCAAGGAACAAGGATCTTTTAACTTCATGGCTGCAGTCACCATCTTCAGAGATTTTGGAGACCAAGAAAATAATGTCTCTCACTGTTTCCACTGTTTCCCCATCTATTTGCCATGAAGTGATGGGACTGGTTGCCATGATCTTACTTTTTTGATTTTTTCTTTTTTTTTTTACTTTTTTGAAGTTTTAAGCCAACTTTTTTTATTCCTGGAATTCTCTTGCTTTTTCTATGATCCAACGGGTGTTGGCAATTTGATGCCTGGTTCCTCTGACTTTTCAAGACCCAGTTTGAACATCTGGAAATTCACAGTTTACGTATTTCTGAAGCCTGGTTTGGAGAATTTTGAGCATTGCTTTGCTAGCATGTGAGATGAGTGCAATTGTGCAGTAGTTTGAACATTCTTTGTCATTGCTCTTCTTTGAGATTGGAATGAAAAATTGGCCTTTTCCAGTCCTATGGCCACTGCTGAGTTTTCAAAATTTGCTGGCATGTTGAGTGCAGCGTTTTAACAGCATCTGCAAGTCTGCTTAAGCCAGGTAATCATTTCAGAATTACCTGTACTGTCAACTAACTGGATCTGTCAAGCACTCTGTCCTATTGTCCTATCAAAAATTTCCTCAGTGTTTGTGCTTTGACTGATAAAGAAAGGTCACTAACAGCATTTAAAGTTTATAGTTATGGAAAGTAATTGATTTGCAACCCACAAACTAAACCTAAATCCCCAAATCTCCTAAGCAAGGACCACACATTCTGAGTTCTTTCTTCAATCCTATGAGAGAAGATTTTCATTATTACTGGTGCCTTATAGATTAAAATGAAATGGTATGAATTCTATCTGGTTGCATTGATCACTGCCTTTTTCCATATGCTATTCATCATAACTGAGGCCAGATTGGTAAAGAATCTTTCCTTAATGTTCTTCCATTTGATTCAAAGTAAAAATCAAGGATTCCATCAAAATATTTAATTATTGATGCAGTGTGTATTTATTATAGGTCTAATATATTCTTCCCAATTCTTTTTGTTTACCAAACAAAAAGTAACCTGTTCTTCCCAAACTTTTGTAACAAAATC
>SJYF01000097.1:18249294-18268399 GCA_006410515.1 Procapra przewalskii
AAGACCATGAGAAAATACTTGAGGAGATAATAGTTGAAAACTTCCCTAAAATGGGGAAGGAAATAATCACCCAAGTCCAGGAAACCCAAAGAGTGCCAAACAGGATAAACCCAGATAAAGTCAAAACTATTAAAAGTGTTTTATGACTAATCAAAATATTCAAGTAGTATAACATTAAAAATTTCTAAACATTCCAGCACAAAATGTGAAATATACAAATGCATTTAAATTTATATATTAGTATAAAATTACAAGTAAATTAAAAATTAGATATTTTCTCAGAGGCGCAACACTTCCAGCAATAGAAGGCCAAAAACAATTCTATTTTAATTGCTCTAATTGACATATTATTCAACCAAGAACTCTTTTCTATATAACTGTGTGTTGTCAAGATCCAATGACAATTTTCAAAGTTTATCTGAGCGTTATTTTAAATAACTTTTTTAAGTTTTATTTTATTATTTTTTTTTTACTTTACAATATTGTATTGGTTTTGCCATACATCAAAGAGCCCTGCTGAAGCACCATAGACTGCTCAATGAGTTATTCATCATTTGGATATGATCAGGTACATACTTACTACTGCATTTTCATGATCTCCTGAAAAATATTCTCAAAACATCTTGAGACAAAGGACATTTGAGGAAACTTGTACTCAAACTCCAGTTCTGTGGACATGTGCGCAGTTACTCTGAGACAAAATGACTCTCAGCAATTAAAAAGAGAGGTTTACCTAAGCAATGTCCATTGGTGGGTTTGCACATTATTTTCAATCAGCAATTTTTCTTGAAACACTGTCACTGGCAAAGCTATGAAGCACAGCCCCTTTGATAGATTCTGTCATGAAGACAGAGAACAGTTATTCCTAGAGGCAAAACGTGCTGAAGGAGAATTGTGTGTAACGATAGCAAATTGAGGGTGGGAGGACATATTTCTACAATGACTCGATGTTAGTGCAAACAAGAAAGATAAATTTGTTCAAATGAGAAATAAATAACTGAATATAAACTTGGACTTTATATTCTATGAAATACAGTAAAAAAATAAAATGTTGACAGCATAAGACTATTTTAATTAAATAAATAAGATTGATTCTATGTTCAAGAAACATGTAAACATACTTATTAACCATATAACCATTTTTATTTGCTTACTGTAGAAAGCAAACAAAATGCCATTGTTTACCAAAAAATTGTTACAGGTTATCTATCACTGAGGTATCAAATTTTCAAAAATGTGAATCAGATTCTTTTTGAAACTCAATAAATTTAGGACTTTCTAAACTGCACATTCAGGTTGATGAGGAATTATGACATCTTCAGAAAGAATGATGAAAACAGTTTGATACCAGAGCTCTTAAATTTAAATATCATCTCACAACTTCTAGACTAGTTTTAGGTCTAGAAGGTGAGTTTTCAGCAACATATGCTAATTACTTGGTTGATGTCACCAAAGGAAATTTTCAAGATTTTTTAAAAAAACTTTAGATTGAAAACATTTTTAAAATTTACTTCCCTCCCTTAAATTTCATTCATCCTTAGAGATTTCTATTACAAAATCAGGTGCTTATCCTAACAGAATATCTCTAAAAATAAAGTACAATATTATAGAACATGAAAATGTAGACATAACAAATCTCCTGACATACATGTTCATGCAACTTTATATTATAAAGGATGATGCTACAAAACACTATACATTGAGGGAGTTGTTACATAACAAAACAGATCAGTAGTTGCCAAGCAATCTGCATACAGCAACTATGCTTATTTTGGTTTCTAGCAGCTTCTTTTTTGTTGCAAGAGGTATACTTTCACCTTTAAATTTTGCAGTTGAAAAAGATAATGCTGGGGTGACAAGCCAAGTCTGTCTTCTTGGAAGGAAATTGGAGATTGTTTGGGGGACAGGCTTTCCCTTAATACCAGAAGGAACCATCTGGGTAAGCATGTATCAGGTGTTCATAATATTGTCATTTTTTATCAGGATGTTTGAAACAATGTCAGGAAAAAGCATTGTTGGCTCTTGAGATTGCTAGTTCAGACCCTGGGCAACTTAATAGTCTCATGCAGGTAGCATGGGTAGTGATTGAAGGAACCGATGTCTTCAGAAGTAATAATTCAGGGACATAATAAAGAAAGTGGAATTTGGAGGGGGGGGGGGGGAGATAAAAAGTCTTCAGTGCTTCCCCTGTGGCTTTGTGATAAAAAAAAAAATTTCGCCTGCAGTACAGGAGACACAGGTTCAATCCGTGAGTCAGGAAGATCCCTAGAGGAGGGCATGGCAACCCTCTCCCGTATTCTTGCCTGGAGAATCCCATGGTGAGAGGAGCCTAGTGGGCTACAGCCCATAGGGTCTCAAAAAGAAGTCAGACAGGACTGAAGCAACTAAGCACGTAATCACAGAAAAACTTCATTTATTTATCTGAGTCTGGGAGTTGGAGCCTGGACTCTAAGAAATGACAAAATGATGGAAAGGGGCTCCTGAAATTGATACTCATAGCCATCGCATGCTTGCCATGAGAAGAGGAAAGGAAAACGAGGGGAAAGGGGACTCCAAAAGAAATCAGAAATTCTATAACAGAGAATGAGTACTTCAAAGGGGCAGGAATAACTTTAACATTTTTTCTTGCTTACTTTTTTAATATTTTGCATTGCAATCCCTTTTGTAATTCAGGTTTCTTTTTGAATGCTACAAGCAGTGTTCGCTTTCTTAGCTTTTTGCCTTAAAGAATACTCTCTATGATTATGTTACCAAGAAGGGTGGAGGTGCTGACCCTGCGTGTGACATGACGGTGACAGAGGATCATTTTCTAGAGAGAAAATTGAGAGTGAAATTGAAAGTCGCTTAGTCATGTCTAACTCTTTGCGACCCCATGGACTATCCATGAAGAGTCCATGGAATTCTCCAGGCCAGAATACTAGAGTGGATAGCCTTTCCCTTCTCCAGGGGATCTTCCAACCCAGGGATTGAACCTAGGCCTCCTACATTGCAAGAGGATTCTTTACCAGCTGAGCCAGAGGGAAGCCCAGAGAGAAGATTATGAGAAGGTAAACTCTGATCACCAGAGTGTTCAAAACAGGAATATCAAGCAAGAGATGACAAGTAGTCACTTAAGATGGATATATTGAACATTTAAGGATCCCTGGGCTAGTCAAACTTACCAAGGACAAGGTTTCATAAAGGCAAGGGTTTACAAACGTCAGTTTTCATCCCAATCCCAAAGAAAAGCAATGCCAAAGAATGCTCAAACTACTGCACAATTGCACTCATCTCACATGCTAGTAAAGTAATGCTCAAAAATCTCCAAGAAAGGCTTCAACAGTACATGAACCATGAACATCCAGATGTTCAAGCTGGAGTTAGAAAAAGCAGAGGAACCAGAGA
Source organism: Procapra przewalskii (assembly GCA_006410515.1). Lineage (NCBI taxonomy): Eukaryota > Metazoa > Chordata > Mammalia > Artiodactyla > Bovidae > Procapra > Procapra przewalskii. The sequence goes on from SJYF01000097.1 coordinate 18,252,679, forward strand.
TTAAATTGCCAACATGTGTTGGATCATTGAAAAAGTGAGAGAGTTCCAGAAAAATATCTACCTCTGCTTTAATGACCACCAAAGCCTTTGACTGTTTGGATTACTACAAACTGGAAAATTCTTCAAGAGATGTGAATACCAGACCACCTGACCTGCCCCTTGAAAAATCTGTCTCCAGACCAAGAAGCAACAGAACCAGACATGGAACAATGGACTGGTTCCAAATTGGGAAAGGAGTACATCAAGGCTATATATTATCACCCTGCTTATTTAACTTATATGAAGAGAATGTTGTGCAAAATGGGGGGCTGGATGAAGCACAAGCTGGAATCAAGATTTCTGGGAGAAATATCAATAACCTCAAATATGCAGATGATACCACCCTTATGGCAGAAAGTGAAGAGAAACTGAAGAGTTTCTTGATGAAGGTGAAAGAGGAAAGTGAAAATGTTGACTTAAAACTCAACATTCAGAAAACTAAGATCATGGCATCTGGTCCCATCACTTCATGGCAAATAGATGGGGAAACAGTGGAAACAGTTGACAGACTTTATATTTTGGGGCCCCAAAATCACTGCAGATGGTGACTGCAGCCATGAAATTAAAAGATGATTACTCCTTGGAAGAGAAATTATGACCAACCTAGAAAGCATATTAAAAAGCAGAGACATTACTTTGCCACAAAAGTCCATCTAATCAAGGCTATGGTTTTTCCAGTCGTCATGTACAGATGTGAGTTGGACTATAAGGAAAGCCGAGTGCCAAAGAATCGATGCTTTTGAACTGTGGTATTGCGGAAGACTCTTGAGAGTCCCATGGACTGCAAGGAGCTCTAATCAGTCCTTCCTAAAGAAAATCAGTCCTGAATATTCATTGGAAGGACTGATGCTGAAGTTGAAACTCCAATACTTTGGCCACCTGATGCCAAGAACTATCTTACTGGAAAACACCCTGATGCTGGGAAAGATTGAAGGCAGGAGGAGAAGGGGACAACAGAGGGTGAGATGGTTGGATGGCATCACCGACTCAATGGACATGAGTTTGAGTATGCTCTGGGAGTTGGTGATGGACACAGAGGCTTTGGCATGCTGCAGTCCATGAGTTCACAAAGAATCAGACATGACTGACCAACTGAACTGAACCACTGTCAGCAATGTGATCGAGGCTCTGTAATGTGTTGGCTGCTTCCTTGGTGGCTCAAGTGGTAAAGAATCACCTGCCAATGTAGGATATACAGGAGATGCAGGTTCAGTCCCTGGGTCAGGAAGATCCCCTGGAAGATGAAATGGCAACCCACTAACATATTCTTGCCTGGAAAATTCCCATGGACAGAGGAGCCTGGCTGGCCACAGTCCACGATGTTGCAAAGAGTCAGACACAGTGAGAACGATGCACACATTAAAAAGGGAAAAGCGATCCCCCAAGACATGAGAATTTGGGGGCATTCAGGTTTCATTAGAAAGATGTTAACACTAGACAGAAGAAGTGAAACCCAGGCAAGCATTTGTCTCCAGAGCTCTTTCACCATTTCCAGGTTTTCCCAGAAATATGAGCTTCATAGACTTCCCTGTTCTTGCTAATATTACTTTACCGAAGAGCTATAAAGACCATTCACTTGATGCATCAATTCATTTTATTTCTGATCAATACATTAACCTGAAATACAATTTTTTTACTTGGATTAGAGATATTATGAATAATAGAAAAAACTTTAAAGAAAACTAACAAATTAAAGCTTTAGCGATGTACCTGGAAAAGTTGTCATAATGGTGTGCTCTTTCCTCTCTTTTTCTTTCCTTTAAGATAGTGTCAATGTTAACAAATGACTTGAACGCCTGTTGAAAGTGGTTGGAAGCTCAGAAAACATCCTTAGGTAGAGATAAGAATTTTTATTTGCCTTATACAGAAATGTGTAACTATGACATTTGTGCTTTTCAGACTTTTGAGCTTTTTTAAAATAACCCCTTTACTTTGTGATCCTACTTGGCAACTCAGCTTTAGGTTCATATCCCTTTCTTCTTGACATTTTCACTGTCTCATGCTTCCCTGTAGCAGGCAAAGAATATGAATGAAATTGAGAATGTGAGAACCATAGAAATTTAACAATAAGCTGTTGATACCAAATCATGTTCTCACGCATCAAGGCAACAATAGAGTGTGTTTCCTAGAAGTTCAGTTCAGTTCAGTTGCTCAGTCGCGTTCTACTCTTTGAGACCCCATGGACTGCAGCATGCCAGGCCTCCCAGTCTATCAACAACTCCCAGAGTTTACTCAAACTCATGTCCATCGAGTCAATTAGGTCATCCAACCATTTCTTTCTCTGTCATTCCCTTCTTCCTGCCTTCAGTCTTAGCCAGCATCAGGGTCTTTTCCAGTGAGTCAGTTCTTTGCATCAGGTGGCCAAAAAATTGGAGTTTAAGCTTCAACATCAGTACTTCCAATGAATATTCAGGACTGATTCCCTTTAAGATGGACTGGTTGGATCTCCCTGCAGTCCAAGGGATTCTCAAGAGTCTTTTCCAACACCACAGTACAAAAGCATTGATTCTTCAGCGCTCAGCTTTCTTCATAGTCCAACTCTCACATCCATACATGACTAGTAGAAAAACCATAGCTTTGACTAGATGGACCTTTGTTGGCAAAATAATGTCTCTGCTTTTTAATATGCTGTCTATGTTGGTCATAGCTTTTCTTCCAAGGAGCAAACACCTTTTAACTTCATGGCTGCAGTCACTATTTGCAGTGATTTTGGAGCCCAAGATAATAAAGTCAGTCACTGTTTCCACTGTTTCCCCATTTATTTGCCATGAAGTGATGGGACCAGATGCCATGATTTTAGTTTTATGACTGTTGTGTTTTAAGCCAACTTTTTCACTCTCCTCTTTCACTTTCATCAAAAGGCTCTTTAGTTCTTCTTCACCTTCTGCCATAAGGGTAGTGTCATCTGAATATCTGAGGTTATTGGTATTTCTTCCAGCAATCTTGATTCCAGCTTGTCCTTCATCCAACATGACATTTTACATGATGTACTCTGCCTGTAAGTTGAATAAGCAGGGTGACAATACACAGCCTTGATATACTCCTTTCCTGATTTGGAACCAATTTGTTGTTCCATGTTCAGTTCTAGCTATTGCTTCTTGACCTGCATACAGATTTCTCAGAAGGCAGGTCATGTGGTCTGGTATTCCCATCTCTTGAAGAATTTTCCACAGTTTATTGTGATCCACACAGTCAAAGGCTTTGGCATAACCAATAAAGCAGAAATGTATGTTTTTCTGGAACTCTCTTGCTTTGTCAGTGAACCAATGATGTTTTCCAGCAAGGCAGATGGTTATTTCCATTCAGTCTCAAAGAATGGTAGGTCATCTCAGAGAATAACTTCCCTTTAATAAGTTGAAAAACAAACAACAACAGAAAAAAACCACAGTGTTTTTGCTTTGTTTACAAATTTCCTTATTCAGTAAATGATCGATGAGAGCTTGTGTGTGTATTCAGTGGTGTCCAACTCTTTGCAAGTGGACTGTAGCCCATGGACTGTAGCCCACCAGGCCCCTCTTACCATGGAATTTTCCAGGCAAGAATACTAGAGTGGGCTGCCATTTCCTATTCCAGGGGATCTTCCCAACCCAAGAATTGACCCACTCACATTTCCTGTGTCTCCAGCATTGGCAGGTGAATTCTTTTACCAATGAGTTAGCTGGAATGCCCACATACACACCTATACATGTGTGTGTCTGTGTGTGTGTGTGTGTCTGTGTGTGTGTGTCTGTCTGTCTGTATACTATGTAACAGTGCATTTTACTATGGTTTCATTGAGTATTTTGAATGTACAAGGTTTAATAGTTTGATCAAGGTAAAATTTGAAAACTATTACCATATCACTGTTTAACTCTTTCATCTCCTCTTCTTGAAGAAAGGAAATAATCCACTCTTTTACTCTTAAGAAAATACCAGAGTAAATCCATTGAAAAAAAAAACTATATTTTTAGCAATTTGGACTCTCCTTTGATTTCTTTTGTTTCAACATGCTTATATTTTAAGTTCTTTAAGGATCACAAAAAGAAAGATAAAGTTTTGCATCAATAGACTATTCCTTGTTTATTTGTTTTGGCCACACCCATAGCTTAGTTCTGTGACCAGAGATTGAATCCACTGGGGACAGTGGAAGAAGCCCCGAATCCTAACCACTGAACTACCAGGGAATTCCTATTGTTTGTTTTCTTTTTCATTGAACTATAGTTGCTCTACAATGTTCCAAGTGTATAGCAAAGTTATTCAGTTATTTATGTATATGTATTCTTTTCAGATTCTTTTCCACTATTGGTTACTATAAGATATTGAATATAGTTCCCTGTGCTATACAATAAGTCTTTGTTTTATCCCTTTTATATATAGTAATATGCATCTATTAATGCCAAATTCCTAATTTACCCTTCCCTCCCTGCAACACTGGGCATCCCTCGTAGCTCAGTTGGTAAAGACTCTGCCTGAGGTACAGGAGACCCGGTTTCGATTCCTGGGTCAGGAAGATGCCCTGGAGAAGGAAATGGCAACCCACTCCAATATTCTTACCTGGAGAATCCCACGGACAGAGGATCCTGGAAGGCTACAGTCCATGGAGTCGCAAAAGTTGGACACAACTTAGCAACTAAACCTCCTCCCCACCACAACATTGAGCTTCCCAGGTGGCTCAGTGGTAAAGAAGCCACCTGCCAATGCAGGAGACACCAGAAGCAAGGTTCTATATGACTCAGGAAGATCCTCCAGAGTGGGAAATAGCAACCCACTCCAGTATTCTTGCCTGAAAAATTCCATGCACAGAGGAGTCTGGTGGGCTACAGTCCATGGGATTGCAAAGCATCAGACATGATTGAACGACTGAGCACACACTCCCCAGCATTCCCCTTTGGTAACCATAGTCTGTTACCTTGCTTGATTTTACTGTATTGATTCAAAAATTCACAGCAAATGCAAAAGAATTAAAAATATCAGCACTCGTGCATACCATAAATTTGGTATTTGTATCTTCATGTTTCTGTAAGTTTGTGCTGTTTATATTGTAAGTTTGTATTGCTAAGCTTGTATTACAAATTTGTAAATTTGTATTGCTGTCTCTGTAAGCCTTCCCCCCTTGTTTTCCTGGTCTTGGATCAAGTGGCCACTTCTGCCCTTTACCTGGCCATGTCTTAAAAGCAGATAACTCTATCCTCATCCTTTCTGTTAGAAATTTCATTACGATGAAAACAGTCTATCCTCAAGTTGACATGTGATTTTTTTTTTCCAGTTGAAAGAAATCATTTTAAGGAGCCTTTTAACTTAAAAAAGAGGGAGAGATTATTTGATGATTTCTTTTTCCTGTCCCTGAATAAGACTGAACAGCAGTAAAGGCTGATGCTGCGGCAGCCAAATTACACTCATGAGGAAAGAATCTTGTGGTTAAAGCCAGAGTTCTGAGGACAGGTGATCTTTTGGTTGTATTACTAAGCAGTTGATCTAACCAGCCCTACAACTGTTCTCTGTGGACCTCATGTTCTATAAGATAATACATCCCACTTATGCTATATTAGATTTTTTGTTGTTATTTGAAATAAACGTCCTTATGGAGACTTATGCATAAATATGTAAATTTGCATTGCTGTTGTTTAGTTGCTAAGTTGTGTCTGACTCTTTTGTGACCCCATGGGCTCCTCTGTCCTGGTATTTCCCAGGCAAGAATAGTGGAGTGGGTTGCCGTTCCCCCCTCCCAGGGATCTTCCCAACCTAGGGATCAAACTTGTATATCCTTTGTCTCCTGCATTGGTATGAGTGTTCTTTACCACTGAGTCACCAGGGAAGCCCATAAATGTGCATAGAAACACATAAATGAAAATATATACTATTCATATATATACACACACAAAATAGACATATATGGCATATGCTTCTCATGACTTAAAGGAAATCATATCTGGTAATGAATTGCATTGCTTCACTTCAAACTCTGATTAGAAATTTTTTTCAGTGTTTGGAGCAAAGTTCCAAACTCAAGTGTGCAGATAAATTTGCTTTCTAACTTAAAGTGTAGCTCAAAACCATATCTGTTGACAGAATCCCTATTATTGAACTGTAATATTCTGAAAATTACATTGAACTTCAGCTAGCACAGCTCAAAATAAATGTTTGACAACACTGAAATACCAACTATCCAGCTTCTACATAATCTGTAATGTCCTTTTGTTTCTGTTATTGTTATAGTAGTTGTTTTTCTTTAAATACAACATATTTCAAAATCATCCTCTTCCTTCTGGGGTGTTTTCATATGCAGTGCAGTTTCATATATCTACAGAAAATCAAGTGCAAGGAAAAAAAATACATCTGACTCAAAATTCTCCTAAATATATACTTTAAATGATTAATGTACAATCATATTTACTAGCCTCAAATACATGTTTTATATGTTCTAATATCTCAGCAACATCTTTTAACTTTTTTTCTTGGCAAAATTATAGGAGCTAGAAAATGATTTAGACTGAAATGAAAACTTCAGAAGAGTTATTGATCTTTTCACATCACATCACAATTGCATGGATTGTGGACCAGAAAACTACTGGCAGTCAAGAGCAAGTTCACAGTAATCTAAGAAAATAAATGTTGGTCTTAGTTCACAAATAGAGAGAGTCAGAACTCCCTAAGAGGACTCTTGGGTGTAACACCCTTGGAATGCAATTCTAGGAGCTGTAAAAGCTATAGTCTTGACCCAAATGAGCACTCTTTGGAGGATCAATTCCATACACTGCAACTTTGCCAATCTTTGTTCTTAGTAGAGAGAGTTTTGCAGTTCCCTCACAAATTAAAAGGAAGTCTCTTGGTTCCAAGACACTAAGAAGATCATGTGTGTTAGGTATGCTATATTTTCTAATTTTTTTATACATTTATGAATAATTCCAGTGAGTCTCCTAAATTTCCATAGAACCAAATGTTCTTGTTTCCTAAGATGAACTGATAAGAGCTGCCTCACCAGCTACTGAAGTTCCCAGATGTCAGGTTTCACATAGTGTTCTGAGGTGGAATAATAGTCGGCCATCAAGAAGCCTGTGTTTAGAATACAGCAGTAAAAATAATCAAACTTCTCTGCTTATCTGACAAAATGTGACTTATTTACTTTAATACTACCACTACATGTCAAAAGTACTGCCACACTTTGGAGAGTTTGACTTTCTGTAGAATTCATTCATTCACTTGCTCACTAATCAACATTATTTATTAACCTTTCCAATATGCTAAAAACTAGGGGTATATAGTAGGCAAGAAATATATAATCTCTACCTTCAAAGCTTATTGTAAAATGAAGGTGATATAAATTCATATTCTTTAGATGAGGTTCCTAGTATAGTCAAATTTATAGGGTCACAAAGTACATTGGTAAATGCTATGGAGAGAGGAAATAAAGACTTAGTGTTTAATGGGGAAGGAGTTTTAGTTTAGGAAAGTGAAAAACTTGGGAAATGGATGATGGTAAGAGTTGCACTATGATATGAACGAACTTAGTGTCACTAAACTATAGTTAATTATGGTTAAAATAGCATGTTTTATAGTATATTACTTTTACCAAAATTTTTAAAATATTAATTTGAAAAACAGAGGAAAAAATTCACATTCATATAATCTATTTCTGATCTGAGCTCTTTGCACTTATCTTCTGCTTTATCTTTTAGTCAACCTTCATGTTATCATTATTAATCATGTTATAAATGAAATTTTTAAAAGCTGAAGCTTACAAACCTTAGATAATGCAAACAAATTCACTAAGCTAATAAATCACAGAATTTAAATGTAAACCCTAGATCATTTTACCATAAAGTCCACACCTTTAAGCAAAGTAATTGCTCTAATTATATGGTCATCTATTGACTCATTGGAAAAGACTCTGATGCTGGGAGGGATTGAGGGCAGGAGGAGAAGGGAACGACAGAGGATGAGATCCCTGAATGGCATCACGGACTCGATGAACATGAGTCTGGGTGAACTCCGGGAGACGGTGATGAAGAGGGAGGCCTGGCGTGCTGCGATTCATGGGGTCGCAAAGAGTCGGTCTCTCAGTCGTGTCTGACTATTTCCAACCCATGAACCAGTTCAGTTCAGTTCGGTTGCTCAGTCGTGTCCGACTCTGCGACCCCATGAATCGCAGCACACCAGGCCTCCCTGTCCATCACCAACTCCCAGAGTTCACCAATACTCACGTCCATCGAGTCTGTGGTGCCATCCAGCCATCTCATCCTCGGTCGTCCCCTTCTCCTCCTGCCCCCAATCCCTCCCAGCATCAGAGTCTTTTCCAATGAGTCAACTCTTCTCATGAGGTGGCCAAAGAACTGGAGTTTCAGCTTTAGCATCAGTCATTCCAAAGAACACTGAGCATCAACTGAACACAATTTTAATGGGAGCTGAGAAAATAATAGAGGAAAATATAAGGACTTTGTCCATATAGAGCCAACAATCTCATTAAAAAGACAGACCATTGAACAAGTAAATCAATAAATAACTTAATTTGAAGTAGAAATAAGTGCTGTAAAGTAGGAAGCAAGATTAGTACATAGAGTGGGAAAGAGAATGGTTGTCAGGAAAATCTTCTCTAAGGAAATGACATCAAAGCAGAGACATAAGTGATCTGAAGGAGAAATCTATACAAAGATCAGGCAGAAACATCTAAATGTTCAGAAGTTGGCAGAGGAGAAACAAAGGACTGAGAAGAGACCATAATTTTATGGAATTAGACAAATTTAGCAACTCTGTATTTTTGTAGCTGAGTTTTTAAAAATAAGATTATTTTTCTTCATTGTTAATTTTGATTGATTTTTATGGAGAAATGCATTGATTTGTGGGGCTTTGCCTTATTAAGGTCTGAAAATTTATTCCATTTTCAAGATAATTTAAATGACTAATTGTAACTTTTGAGTGGCTTGTGAAAATTGGCGTTTTCACAGTATTAAATAGTTTCTATCATTTATAAATATTTAAAGGAGAGGTGGCAAGAATACACAGAACTGTACAAAAAAGATCTTAATTACCCAGATAATGATGATGGTGTGATCACTCATCTAGGAGCAGACATTCTGGAATGTGAAGTCAAGTGGGCCTTAGGAAGTATCATTATGAACACAGTTAGTGGAGGTGATGAAATTGGCTGAGCTATTTCATATTCTAAAATATGATGCTGTTAAAGTATTATATTCAATATGCCAGCAAATTTAAAAAAACTCAGCAGTGGCCACAGGACTAGAAAAGGTCAGCTTTCATTCCAATCCCAAAGAAAGGTAACATCAAAGAATGTTCAAACTGCCACACAATTGCACTCATTTCACATGCTAGCAAAATAATGCTCAAAATTCTCCGAGCTAGGCTTCAACAGCATGTGAGCCAAGAACTTCCAGATTGTTCAAGATGGATATAGAAAAGGCAGAGGAACCAAAGATCAAACTGTCAACATCTGTTGGATTATAGAAAAAGCAAGAAAATTCCAGAAAATTATCTACCTCTGCTTTACTGACTATGCCGAAGCCTTTGACTGCGTGGGTCACAGAAAATAGTGGAAAATTCTGAAAGAGATGGGAATACCAGACCACCTTACCAGCCTCCTACGAGACCTATATGCACAGCAAGAGACAACAGTTAGAACCAGACTGGTTCCAAGTTGGGAAAGGAGTATGTCAAAGCTATATATTGTCGCCCTGCTTATTTAACTTATGTACAGAGTGAAAGAAAGTGAAGTCGCTCAGTCATATCTGACTCTTCGCTACTATATGCAGAGTACATCATATGAAATGCCAGACTGGGTGCAGTGCAAGCTGTAGTCAAGATGCTGGGAGAAATATCAATAACCTCAGATATGCATATGACATCACCCTTATGGCAAAAAAGGCTGCCATGTCATCCTCCAGGGGATCTCCCCAATTTAGGGATTGAATCATCATCTCTTATATCTCTTGCTTTATCTAAGCAGGTTTTTTATGACTAATGCCACCTGGGAAGCCCCTGATTGATTGTGTTGCTGCTAAGTCACTTCAGTCGTGTCCAACTCTGTGCAATCCCATAGACAGCAGCCCACCAGGCTCCTCTGTCTCTGGGATTCTCCAGGCAAGAACACTGGAGTGTGTTGCCATTTCCTTCTCCAATGCAGGAAAATGAAAAGTGAAAGTGAAGTCGCTCAGTCGTGTCCAACTCTTAGTGACCCCATGGACTGCAGACCACCAGGCTCCTCTGTCCCTGGGATTTTCCAGGCAAGAGTACTGGAGTGGGGTGGGACCACATAATTTATTGTCCAAATTGGGATATTTTTGACAGTGCAAGTCAAATTTATTAATATTTACACTAGAGGTCAAGGGTAAAATTAGGAGTTTTAATTTACATTATCATGTTGGTAATTGGTTTTGATGACTACTTTTTAAAGTAACTTTATTGTAAAATTAAATATACTTAAAGTTAAATACACCTAAAATTGCATACATGGTAGAAAGCAATGAGGAATTAAAGAGCCTCTTGACTTGAAACTCAATATTCCAAAAACTAAGATCATGGCATCTGGTCTCATCACTCCATGACAAATAGATTAGGAAAAACTGGAAGCAGTGACAGACTACATTCTTGGGATTGAAAATCACTGCAGATGGTTACTGCAGCCATGAAATTAAAAGATTTTTGCTCCTTGGAAGAAACACTATGACCAACCTAGACAGCATATTAAAAAGCAGAGACATTACCTTGCTGATAAAGGGTCCATCTTGTCAAAGCTATGACTTTCCCAGTAGTCATGTATAGATGTGAGAGTTGGATCATAATGGCAGGACTGATGCTGAAGCTGAAGCTCTAATACTTAACTACCTGATGGGAAGAACTGACTCATTTGAAAAGACCCTGATGCTGGGAAAGATTGAAGGCAGGAGGAGAATGGGACAACAGAGGATGGGATGGTTGGATGGCATCACTGATTCAATGGACCTGAGTTAGAGCAAGTTCCAAGAGATGGTGAAGAACAAGGAAGCCTGGTGTACTGCAATCCATGGGGTCACAAAGAGTCAGACATGACTGAGTGACTGAACAACAAACAACAAAGAAAGAAAAACAGCTAGTTTTCATGGCTGCTTTACTGTAGCCAAGATAATGTTGTAGTGGTATGGATGAAACTAGAACCTATTATACAGAGTGAAGACAGAAAGGCTTACATGGACCCTTGTTGGCAAAGTAATGTCTTTTTTTAATATGCTAAGTTTAACCTAGACATTAATGCATATATATGGAATCTAGAAAAAGATGCCACAGAAGAACCTATTTGTAGGGCAGGAATAGAGATGAAAACATAGAGAATGTATTTGTGGACACAGAAGAGAAAGAAGAGGGTGGGATGAATTGAGAGACTAGCATCGACATATATACACTACCATATGTAAAATAGATGGTGGGAAGCTCAGGGGAAGCTGTTATACAATACAGAAGCTTTGCTCTGTGCTCTGTGATGACCTAGAGTGGTAGGATAGGGATGGGCATGGGAGGAAGACCCAAGAGGGAGGAGATATACATACATATGGCTGATTCATGCTGTTGTACAGTAGAAATTGACACAATGCTGTAAAGCAATTCCAATAAAAAAGAGAGGATGAACTGTAATATTTAATGATCAATGTACTAAATAGTTGGCCTGAAAGATACTCCTCTCCTCAATGTATTTCACTAAGTACCTATCAATTATAAGGTTGTATCAGGTAAACATTATCTTAGTTAAAAATAATCTCTTGCTAAATCATTGTCATGTAAATGATTTTCCAGAAAATCCAAAGTATACTATTATCCAGCAAAATAGAAAGCTATTGCTTAAATCAAGATAAATTCCATCTATTGTTTCTGCCCATCACAAGTTAGGAATTATATCCATTGGAGATCTCTGTTCTCTTCAGAATTTAGTTTATACTGCCCAGAACCTTTTGGTGGGCTTCCCTGGTGGCTCAGAGGCAAAGAATCCACCTACAGTGCAGGAGATGTGGGTTCAATTTCAAGGTCAAGAAGATCCCCTGGAGAAAGATATGGAAACTCCCTCCAGTAACTCACTCTGGAAAATTCCATGAACAGAAGAGCTTGGTGAGCTATAGTCCATGGTGGCAAGAGAGTTGTTGGACACAATTTAGCAACTAAACAACAAGAACCTACTGGTACATAGAGTAGAACTCAGCATTCCAAATTGATTGACTAAATTCTAAGAGGCAAACTCTGTACTAGGTGTTGACCAGCTATAAACAAAGTTTCAGCTCCTGCCCTGGAAGAATTTGCATGCCAGGAGTGAAAATCTACAAGAAAGTAAGGTTACCTAACTTAGAATGGAAGGTCAGGCAATAATACCTAAAAAGGGGGATTTGGAACTGGTCCAGTGTTAGATACACTCATCTCAGTTACTAAAATAAACAAATTAACTGCTCTTCACTGAGACTCTATTGAAATGTCAGTCACACAGTCATCCTGCCAGTTGTCCTACACACGTTAATACTAATCCACAAAGCAGGTTTTGATTTATGCATGCAAAGTCCTAAAAGAAAAAATATTCAATATTTCACCCAAGGTTACATATATAGAATCATAGGTTCAGTTCAGTTTAGTTCAGTCGCTCAGTCATGTCTAACTCTTTGCAACCCTATGGACTGCAACACACCAGGCCTCCCTGTCCATCACCAATTCCCAGAGTTTATTCAAACTCATGTCCATCGAGTCAGTGATGTCATCCAACCATCTCAGCCTCTGTTGTCCCCTTCTCCTCCCACCTTCAATCTTTCCCATCATCAGTGTCTTTTCCAATGAGTCAGTATTTCTTATCAGGTGGCCGAAGAATTGGAATTTCAGCTTCAGCATAAGTCCTTCCAATGAATATTCAGGACTGATTTCCTTTAGGATGAACTGGTTGGATCTCCTTGCAGTCCAAAAGACTTTCAAGAGTCTTCTCTAACACCACAGTTCAAAATTATCAATTCTTTGGCGCTCAGCTTTCTTCACAGTCCAACTCTCACATCCATACATGACCACTGGAAAACCATAGCTTTGACTAGATGGACCTTTGTTGGCAAAGTAATGTCTCTTCTTCTTAATAGCTGTCCAGGTTGGTCATAACTTTTCTTCCAAGGAGCATTTGTCTTACTTTCGTGGCTGCAGTCATCATCTGCAGTGGTTTGGGGGCCCAAGAAAGCAAAGTCTGTCACTGTTTCCACTATTTCCCCCATCTATTTGCCATGAAGTGATGGGACCAGGTGCCATGATTTTAATTTTCTGAATGTTGAGTTTTTAACCAATTTCAGTCTCCCCTTTCACTTTCATCAAGAGGTTTTTTAGTTCTTCTCTGCTTTCTACCATGAGGGTGGTGTCATCTGCATATCTGAGGTTATTGATATTTCTCCTGGCAGTCTTGACTCCAGCTTGTGCTTCATCCAGCCCAGCATTTCTCATGATGCAGTCTGCCTATAAGTAGGAATTAACAACACTTTATGACATCATACATGTCTGCCTGGTTTAAAAACACCCTCTTTCTGCTACAGCACAGTAACCCCTTTACTGATTCAATTTATTTCACCAACAAAAATAGAAAATAATAAGGCATAAATTTAACATTGTTTGAGTTTATTTCCAAGTGTTTAATTTGTCTCTCTTTTAAGATAACTGCCAATCTTTCATCAAAGTCCTTTTCCAGCTATCTTCCAGCCATCACAAATACTCAAATACCTCATGTAGGTGAAATTTATAAAATGAGGAGACTGTATATAGTCAAGGCTGTATTTTGTTACCTTGCTTACTTAACTTATATGCAAAGTAAATCATGCAAAATGTCAGGCTGGATGAAGCGCAAGCTGGAATCAAGATTGCCAGGAGAAATATCAATAACCTCAGATATGCAGATGACACCACCCTTATGGCAGAAATCAAAGCGGAACTAAAGAGTCTCTTGGTGAAAGTGAAAGAGGAGACTGAAAAAGCTGGCTTAATATTCAATGTTCAAAAAATTAAGATCACGGCATCTGGTCACACAACTTCATGCAAATAGATGGTGAAACAAAGGAAACAGTGGCAGATTTTATTTCCTTGGGCTCTAAAATCACTGCAGATGGTGACTGCAGCCATGAAATTAAAAGATGCTTGCTCCTTGGAAGAAAAGCTATGACAGACATAGACAGCATATTAAAAAGTACAGACATTGCTTTGCCAACATAATTCCACCCTATCAAAGGATGGTTTTTTTCCTGTAGTCATGTATGGATGTGAGACTTGAACCATAAAGAAAGCTGAGCACCGAAGAATTAATGCTTTTAAACTGTGGTGTTGGAGAAGACTCTTGAGAGTCTCTTGGACTGCAAGGAAATGCAACCAGTCAAAACTAAAGAAATCAACCCTGACTATTCATTGGAAGGACTGATGCTGAAGTTGAAGGTCCAATACTTTGGCCACCCGATGCAAAAAGATGACTCATTGGAAAAGGCAAGAAAAAGTACTTTCAGTTTTATCTGATACCGGGAAAAATTGAAGGCAAAAGGAGGAGCCAGTGACCAAAGATGAGATGGTTAGATAGTATGACCAGCTCAATGGACATAAATTTGAGCAAACTCTGTGAGACAGTGGAAGAAAGAGGATCCTGGCATTCTACAGTCTATAAAGTCACAGAATCAGACACGACTTAGCATCTGAACAACATGGGGCTTTCAAAAATGTGACCATGCTGATCTTCATATAGTACAACAATTATCTGGATAGTGCCTTACTTTTATTTAGTTATTCCAACCTCTGTATACACTTCAGCTGCAAAATAGATCACAGATGTTCAAATGCTAGATCAAAAATGTTCAAATTGAAACCATCTGATTTTATTAAGTTAAAGATTTTATTTTATTTATCTTTGTATCCTTAAATTAAAAGTGTGACATTGGTTAGATAATCAGTAACTGTCTAAACAGTGGAAATTGATGAAATATCTCAAATTTATGATGTAATTACAATGGCCTCATAGTAAGATTCAAAAAGAACAGGTCTTCTAGAACTGTTGCTCACATACTCTTTCTCATGGAAATTCATGGATATGAACTATAATTCTCTATATTATGATTATCAAAATAATAAAAAGTAACAATAATAATAGCTTAGTATATGCCAGATATCTAATGACACATGCAATTTTTGTAATAGTATAATGTGAGGTGAGGTGAAGTCGCTCAGTCATGTCCGACTCTTTGCGACCCTGTGGACTGTAACTTACTAGGCTTCTCTGTCCATGGGATTCTCCAGGCAAGAATACTGGAGTGGATTGCCATTTCCTTCTCCAGGGGATCTTCCCGACCCAGGGATCGAACCCAGGTCTCTCTCATTGGAGGCAGACGGTTTAACCTCTGAGCCACCAGGGAAACCCCCAATAGTATAAGAGGTAATATGATCTTAGTTATAGAGAACAAATGTAGCATGGGGCAGTTATGTAAACTCACTCAAGGTCCTGCAGACACAAAACATGGAATCAGAATTTTAATTTAGCACTCTGGTTTAGAATCTGGGGGAAGCTTAATTGGGAAATTTAAAGAAGGACTTTCACAAACATAAGGGTCACAAATAGAAAATGGCTCTCTCCCTTACTACAGGGAAGCTTTTGAACAAGGCAGAATTGCAGAATTATTATTAGACAGTTGCAGAAATAGTTAAACCATTGAAGATTAACTCTTCATTAATAAAAATTGAT
>SJYF01000097.1:18277595-18289465 GCA_006410515.1 Procapra przewalskii
CCACCTCCCAGAATACTGGAAATAGAAGCAAAAATAAACAAATGGGATCTAATTAAAATTAAAAGCTTCTGCACAACAAAGGAAACTATAAGCAAGGTGAAAAGACAGCCTACAGAATGGGAGAAAATAATAGCAATTGAAGCAGTGGACAAAAAACTAATCTTAAAAATATACAAGCAACTTATGCAGCTCAACTCCAGAAAAATAAACAATTCAATCAAAAAATGGGCCAAAGAACTAAATAGGCTTTTCTCCAAAGAAGACATACAGATGGTTACCAAACACACGAAAAGTTGCTCAACATCACTCATTCTCAGAGAAATGCTAATCAAGACCACAATGAGGTACCATTTCACACCAGTCAGAATGGCTGCGATCCAAAAGTCTACAAGCAATAAATGCTGGAGAGGATGTGAAGAAAAGGGAACCCTCTTACACTGTTGGTGGGAATGCAAACTAGTACAGCCACTATGGAAAACAGTGTGGAGATTTTTTAAACAATTGCAAATAGAACTGCCTTATGACCCAGCAATCCCACTGCTGGGCATACACACTGAGGAAACGAGAATGGAAAGAGACACATGTACCCCAATGTTCATTGCAGCACTGTTTATAATAGCCAGGACATGGAAACAACCTAGATGTCCATCAGCAGATGAATGGATAAGAAAGCAGTGGTACATATACACAATGGAGTATCACTCAGCCCTTAAAAAAATACATTTGAATCAGTTCTAATGAGATGGATGAAACTGGAGCCGATTATACCGAGTGAAGTAAGCCAAAAAGAAAAACACCAATACAGTATACTGACACATATATATGGAATTCAGAAAGATAGTAATGATGACCCTGTATGTGAGACAGTAAAAGAGACACAGATGTATAGAACGGACTTTTGGCCTCTGAGGGAGAGGGAGAGGGTGGGATGATGTGGGAGAATGGCATTGAAACATGTATACTGTCATGTAAGAAACGAATCACCAGTCTATGTTTGATAGAGGATTCAGGATGCTTGGGGCTGGTGCACGGAGATGATCCAGAGAGCTCATATGGGGTGGGAAGTGGGAGGGGGCTTCAGCATTGGGAGCTCATGTACACCCGTGGCGGATTCATGTCAATGTATGGCAAAACCAATACAGTATTGTAAAGTAAAATAAAGTTAAATAAATAAATTTAAAACATTTGGATAACAATTTTGCACCTTAACTGTGTTAATCTGAGACATATTCCAATTTGTTTCTCAAAATAATCTTGCAAAGTTAGCTTCAGAATTAGTAAGAGACTATTTTAAAAGGAAACTTTGGCTTTCTATGGAAAACTCTTCTCACCCCCACATTCTTTATGTAGGGAGAAGAGGAAATTGCCTGAATTTCAGCTAAGCTCTCTGATTCTGGCCTTGGAGAATGAGCATCTGGGGTCTATGCTTTCCCCAAGGTTATCACTCTTATATTTTACTTTATTTCCTGTTTCACAGAATTAAAAAAGAATAGAAGGATAAAAAATTATAAAATATAAATTTTAGTATAGTAATCCCATAGACAGATTAGCCTGGCAAGCAACAGTCTATGAAGTTGCAAAAAATTCAGACACAGCTTAACAACTAACAATAGTAAACAAAATCACTGAGGACCAAACTCATTTATCTCTCTAAAATAAAATGACTACAAAGTCCTTACCTAGAGCCTTAAACTCCTGGGGAAGAAGTTGGATTTCAGCTTCGGGGTGCAGTTCACTGAAGGATTGATTCATCTCACTGCATTCGCTCAGTCGTGTCCGACTCTGAGAAACGGAGGACTCACTGAATCTCTTTAGGATGGACTGACTGAATCTCTTTGCAGTCCAAGGGACTCTCAAGAGTCTTCTCCAACACCACAGTTCAAAAGCATCAGTTCTTCAGTGCTCAGCTTTCTTCACGGTCCAATTCTCAAATCCATACATGAATCGCATCACGCCAGGCCTCCCTATCCATCACTAACTCCTAGAGTTTACTCAAACTCACGTCCATCAAGTTGGTGATGCCATCCAGCCATCTCATCCTCAGTCGTCCCCTTCTCCTCCTGCCCCCAATCCCTCCCAGCATCAGAGTCTTTTCCAATGAGTCAACTCTTCGCATCAGGTGGCCAAAGTACTGGAATTTCAGCTTTAGCATCATTCCTTCCAAAGAAATCCCAGGACTGATCTCCTTTAGGATGGACTGACTGAATCTCTTTGCAGTCCAAGGGACTCTCAAGAGTCTTCTCCAACACCACAGTTCAAAAGCATCAGTTCTTCAGTGCTCAGCTTTCTTCACAGTCCAATTCTCAAATCCATACATGACCAATGGAAAAAACATAGCCTTGACTAGATGGACCTTTGTTGGCAAAGAAATGTCTCTGCTTTTGAATATGCTATCTAGGTTGGTCAAACTTTCCTTCCAAGGAATAAGTATCTTTTAATTTCATGGCTGCAAACAACATCTGCCGTGATTTTGGAGCCCCAAAAATAAAGTCTGATACTGTTTCCCTATCTATTTCCCATGAGGTGATGGGGCCAGATGCCATAATCTTAGTTTTCTGAATGTTGAGCTTTAAGCCAACTTTTTCACTCTCCTCTTTCACTTTCATCAAGAAGCTTTTTAGTTCCTCTTCAGTTTCTGCCATAAGGGTGGTGTCATCTGCATATCTGAGGTTATTGATGTTTCTCCCAGCAATCTTGATTCCAGCTTGTGCTTCTTCCAGCCCAGCGTTTATCATGATATACCCTGCACATAAATTAAATAAGCATGGTGACAATATAGAGCCTTGGCGTACTCCTTTTCCTGTTTGGACCCGGTCTGTTGTTCCATATCCAGTTCTAACTGTGGCTCCCTGAGCTGCATACAGGTTTCTCAAGAGGCAGGTCAGGTGGTCTGGTATTCCCATCTCTTTCAGAATTTCCCACAGTTTATTGTGATCCACACAGTCAAAGGCTTTGGCATAGTCAATAAAGCAGAAATAGATGTTTTTCTGGAACTCTTGCTTTTTCCATGATCCAGGGGATGTTCGCAATTTGATCTTTGGTTCCTCTGCCTTTTCTAAAACCAGCTTGAACATCTGGAAGTTCATGGTTCGCGTATTGCTGAAGCCTGGCTTGGAGAATTTTGAGCATTACTTTACTAGCATGTGAGATGAGTGCAATTGTGTGGTAGTTTGAGCATTCTTTGGCATTGCCTTTCTTTGAGGTGGAATGAAAACTGCCCTTTTCCAGTCTTGTGGCCACTGCTGAGTTTTCCAAATTTGCTGGCATATTGAGTGCAGCACTTTCACAGCATCATATTTCAGGATTTGAAACAGCTCCACTGGAATTCCATCACCTCCACTAGCTTTGTTCATAGTGATGCTTTCAAAAGCCCACTTGACTTTCACATTCCAGGATGTCTGGCTCTAGGTGAGTGATCACACCATCGCGATTATCTTGGTCATGATCTTTTTTGCACAGTTCTTCTGTGTATTCTTGCTACCTCTTTAATATCTTCTGCTTCTGTTAGGTCCATATCATTTCTGTCCTTTATCAAGCCCATCTTTGCATGAAATGTTCCCTTGGTATCTCTAATTGTCTTGAAAAGATCTCTAGTCTTTCCCATTCTGTTGTTTTCCTCTACTTCCTTGCACTGATCACTGAGGATAGCTTTCTTATCTCTCCTTGCTATTCTTTGGAACTCTGCATTCAGATGCTTATATCTTTCCTTTTCTCCTTTGCTTTTCACTTCTCTTCTTTTTTCAGCTATTTGTAAGACCTCCTCAGACAGCTATTTTGCTTTTTTGTATTTCTTTTCCATGGGAATGGTTTTGATCCCTGTCTCCTGTACAATGTCATGAACCTCTGCCCATAGCTCATCAGGCACTCTATCAGATCTAGTCACTTAAATTTATTTCTCACTTCCTCTGTATAATCATAAGGGACTTGATTTATGTCATACCTAAATGGTCTAGTGGTTTTCTCTACTTTCTTCAATTTAAGTCTGAATTTGGCAATAAGGAATTCATTATCTCAGCCACAGTCTAATCAGAAGGACTGGTTAGTGGCCTCCTAAGAGAATGCCTGAGGGAAAACAGCCTTCCTCTGCCACATCTAATGCCTCCATGAAAAGAGGAACCTATAATCAAGCAAGGCTGTAACTCAGCTATTACTTTACAGCCCAGTGCAGATACCTACCCCTGCCTCCTCTGGATCCATTCATTCTATTCTCCTAGGGGAGCTATTTCAGGTCTCTCCAGGTTTCTTTCTTTTCACAAGTGAGCTCCTTTCTCATTGGTTCCTGACAGGAATGAGCACCTTCTCATCGGTGCTCACTCTGACACTTATGAAGTGCCTGGCTTTGGACAAGTTACTGACCTTCTCTGTACCTCAGGGTTCCCAACAGCAAGATAGGATTAATAATACCACCAACTTCATAGATGATTTAATACATGTAAACATTTCAAACAAGATCACAGTAAGAAAGAGTCTAATACACATTAGGTATTGTCCATTGTCTTTTCCACTGTCCATTTTCTTTTCTTTGCCAGCAAAGGTCCGTCTAGTCAAAGCTATGGTTTTCCCAGTAGTCATATATGGTTTTAGAGTCAGACTATAAAGAAGGCTGAGCGCCGAAGAACTGATACTTTTGAACTGTGTTGTTGAAGAAGACTTTTTAGAGTCCCTTGGACAGCAATGAGATCCACCCAGTCCATCCTAAAGGAAATCAGTCTTGAATATTCATTTCAAGGATTGATGTTGAAGCTGAAACTCCAATACTTTGGCCACCTGACTCTTTTGAAAAGACCCTTTTGGTGGGAAAGATTGAAGGCAGAAGGTGAAGGGGACAACAGAGGATGAAATGGTTGGATGGCATCACCGACTCAATGGACATGATTTTGAGCAAGCTCCAGGAGTTGGTGATGGACAGAGAATCCTGGCCTGTTGCAGTCCATGGGTTCACAAAGAGTCGGACATGACTGAGCAGCTGAACTGAACTGAACTGATTGTCTTTTCAAAGCACCCTACACACAGTATTAATCTAATTGTCATAGCCACACTATAACAAGGACTTCCCTGTAGCTCAGACAGTAAAGAATCTGCCTGCAATGCAAGAGACCTAGGTTCAGTCCCTGGGTTGGGAAGATCCTCTGGAGTAAGGAATGGCAATCCACTCTAGTATTCTTGCCTGAAGAACCCTATGGACAGCGGAGCCTGGTGGGCTACAGTCCTTGGGGGTCACAAAGAGTTGGACACAACTGAGCAGCTAACACTACCCGTCTAGTGAGGTGACTATCAACCCCACTGATCCCACTGACCATGGTTAAGAAATTTACTCAGAATTTAAATGACCATGATCTGCCCAAGTTAATGTGGCTACCAAGTGGTGGAACGAAGTCTGAGCCCCAAGTCTTCTTATGTTTTATCCAAAGTTCTTTTTACATAATATGCTGAGTTTTGAAACAGTCTTGAAGTCACCCACAGCAGTCTGTTAGCTTCCTCACATTTCACATCCCTGACGTTAAGGTACTGGGGTACCAGAAAGAGAAGAGATATAAGTTCTCCATTAGCAGGTTGTGGATTGTTTATATTATGCTATTGTTGCTGATGGTGATAATAAACATTAGTACCTATTATTACCTGTCACTTAAGGAAAGCCAATTATTTCCAAGATTGCTTAAACGTAAGAAATAACAAATGGTTGTCCTTTGATGGCGCTAAGTTTTGAGGTGGTCTTTTACACAGCAATAGGTAGCACAAACAAGCCTCATTGTCTTCAGTGGCCTTTCTAAACTTACACCATTCTGGGAAGTAATTGAGTGTTTATGAAAAAAACATGAATGAGACTGATCCTATTCTTTCCAAATTCAGATTTCTATGTCACTCTATTCTACTCATTGACAAACATGGTCCACTCTTGCCTAAGTCAATCCCCAATATCCAGTCAGGCTACAATAAAGCAGAAAATGTGAACATGGAAACAATGGAGCCAAAAAGGAGCATGACTGAGTTTCTGTACCCAACAGAAAGCATAAGGCTTCCTCTGGATGGTAAAAAGGGCAAGTTTATCCAGACCTTTGAGAGGTATCCACTCTTCTGCAGGCCTGAAACTTCCTTTGAAGAGAAACCCATAAAAAGTAGAACTCTCACTTAGCAGCCCATTGAATTTCCTAATATGGGAGGCAGAATGATGATGTGACCGTCAGCATGATCTCAAGAGTCAGGAACCCGGGTTCTATACCTTGCTTTGCCATTTACAAGCTGTGAAATCTTGACCAAGTTACTTGAATTCTCTGTGCCTCTGGGGAAAAAAAAAGTGATATTAATAGCTCCTATCTTGTATGACTAATAAATAAGTCAAGCTCTGCAGTTTTCTTAGAAGAGTGCCTGCCACTTAGTAATTCTCAGGAAGCATTGGCTGTTAATATTAATGCAGAGCTTCCAGCAGCCTTTCTGCTGCCTGCCTGCTCTCCCACCAAGCAACTCAACTTGGTCTCATAGCATCATGCTAATAATCCCACTGGAACTTTGGATGTGTTAAAGACTGATAATCCTTTAGGTACATGCTTCACTTTCCTTACCAGTGCCACTTATTTAGCATGTCCTCATCTATCCCCCAGCAGCCTGCCTCTATTATTCATAGCTTTCAAGCATATTTAAACATGTATGTATAAATGAATATTCCTCCATCCATCCTTTCTCTTCCCAAATTCAACTCTTTATGTGACTATTCCACCCCCTAACAAACACCATCCATGCTTTCCTGAGTCAATAACCAATCTCCCTATTAGTTCCCTATTGACAAGTCCTCTGGAGTTACCACATAACAGTGAATAAATTAGTCTTTATCCTCTATTTTTCTTAACTATCCTTTTATTTTCTTACTTTCCCCACTGACACCTTTACACACATCCTTCATTCTCAGATTTCCTCTGTCTGTTGTTTCAGTCAGATCACAAAAATGCTCATCTCTGCACACACTAAAAATATTCCCTCAAGTTTGCCATCTGTAGTTCATGTTATACTATCACATTTCTCAAAAATGTACTTTATACTTCCTGCTTCCACTTCACCTACAAACACCTTTACATCTGACTTCTGTTTAATAATACTGGGATGCTTCCTTTAAAGCACAAAGCATATGACTCCTGGTGGAAAGGAGTACAGAGGCATGGGGTGTGTGCATTCACACATCTATGAGTCTTATTCTTCATCTTCCTAGGTCTCTAGAACATCTGATGCTGTGATCTTTGCTTTAACATTTTGATGCTACTTGTATTCTGTGACACTGAACTTTTCTTTATCTTTCTGCCTTGCTTACTCCAACTTAGAGTGAATTGATTGCCTTCAATCAGCTCATTTTCTTGTTTAAATGATTTATTGTTTTGTCACTACCTCCAATATCATTTTAGGTTATCATTTGTAACCAGCTTGATTTAGCTATAGCTTTTGTTCCTAATCATTAAAAGTGTTTTTATTTGACTGTGAGATGCATTCTGTTTGCACATTTATCACTCTCTTCAGCCTCTCCCTGCTGTGTGTCATCCACATGTGGTTATTGAATCACCTTGCTCTTCTTGTCTTGGTCTGAGAGTCAGCTGGGAGACATGACCCAGAATTGTTATCACTCCCATCATGAATTCCATTTTCCCAGATTTATTGAGGTACTATTGGCAAAAAAAAAAAAAAGTACACTTTAAGTATGTACACTATTTTATAATATATAGTGAAGTATTTCTCCCAATCAAGTTAATTAACATATTTATCACATTGTGAGGGGAAGTGGAAAACTCTTAAGCTCTATTCTTAACAAATTCTTAGCAAATTTCAAGGACACAATAACAAATTCTGTGACCTCATATCCAGAATTCTAACAGAGGTCACCAAAAAATGCCCCTTACAGGTTCTTGAAAGCACACCTGGAGAACTGATATACCAGGTTATACCTGCTAAAATATTCTATATTCTGTGGAATCATTGATATTGAATTTTAATGAATATTGACTTATAAAAGATTATGTAAATTGTCCATTTAGCCTTTTATTAATTCAGTAGATAAATACATATCTAAATATACATTTACTATGTATTGATAATAGAATTCTTGTAGAAACACAAAACCTTACTGTGATCTTATCGAGAAATTATTGAGTCAAATTTTACAAAAGAGGAAGCCCTTCCCATGACTCTACACTGAGCTAATTTTCTGAGACTTGCCTCTGTTTCACATGACACAATTTTTTGTTCTCACTTCTAGATACAGTGACTATCTTTAAATTTTAAATATTTTAAGTTTTGTAATGATGCTTTCCATTACATTCTGAAATACTATGCTTCTTTCATGTAAAGACAGTTTTAAATTTTTAGCATGTCAAAAGGAGCTATAATCAATGCACGAATACTTACTCTGTACTTCCTTTTATCCCTGGAGAAAGGCGTGCCAACTCACTCCAGTATTTTTGCCTGGAGAATCCCCAGGGACATAGGAACCTGGTGGCCTGTAGTCCACAGTGTCACACAGAGTTGGACACGACTGTGCAACTAAGCACAGCGCAGCACACCCCTTTTTTTTTATTATTTTGCCTTTTATAATCGGAGTATAGCTGATTAACAATGTTGTGTTTCAGGTAGATCGCAAAGGGACTCAGCCATACATACACATGTATTCATTCTCCCCGAAATGCCTTTCATCCAGGCTGCCACATAACATTGAACAGTTCCCCAGACCATACAGTAGGTCCTTGTTGGTTATACATTTTAAATATAGCAGTGTTTATGCTGTTTTTTTTTTCTTTACAGCTATATCCTTATTCCTTTCCTATTCATCCACAGAAATATGATCATAATAGGAAACCTTAATTGATTGTTCACCGATTGCTCTTGGCCCCAAATACACACAGAGACAAAGAGACAGACACAGAGCACCTTAGAGCCAGAAGGAAAGAAAAGCCAGGACTGGAGAAGAGTTAGGGATGTGAATCTTACTGCTCTGCAGAACTGTGTGGGGGCGGAGATGGGGTGTGGCCCCAGGAGGAGCTGGCAGCAGGAGCAGTTAAGGAGAAGCTGCCTAAGGCCCCAGCTACCCAACTCCCTTGGGGCATGCTTGTTCCATCACTAAGTTTCCTGCCCAACCAAGGACCATCTGGGGAGTGGGTACGAAGAGCAAGGACTCTTACCATGGGAGAGACTGAGCCCAAGTGGTCTCCAGGGGTCCCAGCAGCTTTGAGTCTGGGCCCATGGTTAAGGAAAACCAGCATCACCCAGAATGGGGTCTTAGGAAAGACCTTGCTAGGCTGGGTCTCCAGCAGGTGAGAGTGCTCTTGCCTGTCACTCAGTACCTAACAGAGGGATTTGCCTTCGAGCTACCCTTTGCCACGCCCGGGCTGGAACTCTCAGGCTACACTCCCGACCCTAACGAAACACCAGTCAGCCCATCCTCTGGGTATTAGAGGAGTAAGCAGGCGACACGTTTTCCATTGTATGTCTGATGAATTCTCCACTCTGCCACCAGGATTCTCCCTCTCACAAAGATCCAGAGTCAACCTTTCTACCTTAAAATCACTGACCCAGAGAAACAGCCTGACTAGACATTAGAGGTCATTAGCTTCTGTCATTCCAAATGTCAGCAGGTCTCTCTTCTCAAAGTCAAGACAGGAAGAGCCAGAAAGGAGAACATCACAACAGTATTTCCCTGGGAAGCGGACCTGCTCCAGGACAGAAAGTTCCAGTGCCCACAAGAAGGTCCCAAGTCAGACTGGTCTAAGTACCAGACCATGTTGACAACCAGAGATGGATGCCTCAGGGTGGCTGGTCCCTGCTAGGACAGGAGGCCTCGCTTTAAGCACTCAACACATGAAAACCTAGATTCCCAGGAAATGAGAACATCCTAGTTCCACTGAAGTCAAAACAGCTCCAGCACCTCACTCAGGGCCTTGCTAACATGTTTGAAGTATGACTGTGTGATGTTTTTTAAAGTAATCTTTATTGAGGTATAATTTCGATCCTACAGACAACTCTTATTCTTTTTTTTTTAACTTTTTATTTTGCATTAGGGTATAGCCAATTAACAAACAATGTTATGACAGTCTCAGGTGGAGAATAAAAGGACTCAGCCATATATACACATGGATCCATTCTCCCTTAAATCCCCCTCCCTTCCAGCCTGCCACATAACATTGAGCCGAGTTCCATGTGCTATACAACAGGTCCTTAACAACACCTATTCTTAAAGAGATACTCTTGATGAATTTTGACAAATGTATACAGTCAGGTAATCACCATTATCAAGGTATAGGACATTTCCATCTCATCCAAAGTGTCCATGAACTGCTGCTGCATCAAATTTAATCAACAGAAAACAGAGGAAGAAAAGCGTAGGAGACAACTCACTCACTGCAAGAGCTAGTTGAGTCAGTATTCAATAAAAAGCCACAAATATTTATTGACCATCCATTGTGAGCCATATACTGTAGCTGAAGAAAAGACTAACAACTTTGTGTAAAGTTTATGAGTACGTTAGCAATCAAGGGAAAGAGGAAAATATCATTATCTAATAATAGAAATAGAAACTAGACCAATTTAATGTGAAAAAGAGTATTTTAAACCCTTCCCTTTTTGTTTTCTGAGTGCTACTAGTTCCTGGGAACAAAGTAATAAATGACATGGTCAATAGCAAATCAGGTAGAAATGCAAGCATCCTTTTCTCACAAAAGTTTTTTTGGTAAAATATTAGGACATAATTTTGGGAACCATGAAGGAGAGGCATAAAAAGAATGTCCTGTTTTGTAGCCTATTTATCAAGCTTTGTGGGCTGTGAATTAAGACATGGAGGAAGTATCATCTTGAGGTTATTTCTTTTAAATTATGTTGCCTCTGTTGTTGTGCAATAGAAGAGAGTTTGTTCAAGTTAGGATCCAGGTTGCCAGGTGTGTGGGCAGGACTTTTCCAACCTCCATGGAGCTGGGTAATGGAAATATCTGAAATGAAAGAGTTCTCAGAAAGCAATTGTGCATGTGATCGCATATGTATCTATTTCCACAGAGCAGAAAAAAAAAAAATGCTGTCCCATAAAGCTTGAAAGAGGTGCTTCTGAACCTCCTACGACTAGTGCTGTTTTAAAGAGGAATTAATGTATCTCAGTGAGCGCTGTAGTGGAAGCTGGTGAGTCAGTGGCAGATGTTTGGATCATTAAAGGAGACTGGACACCTCCTGGTCAAATCCAATTGATTTGGCTGCCTGGGCATCTGCACTATTAGCAGTAACCATTCATGGTCAGTCACATGAATTCATTAGGTCCAGAGTACCATAAGCAAATTGTGTTTTAGGTAAGAATGTTGTTTAGTTGCTAAGTCATGTCCTACTCCTTTGTGACCTCATGGGCTATAGTCATCTAAGATTCTCTCTCCATGGGATTTCCCAGGGAATAATCCTGGAGTGGGTTGCATTTCCTTCTTTGGGGGATCTTCACAACCCAAGGATTAAACTCTCATCTCCTGCATTATAGGCAGATTCTTTACCCCAGGGACACCAGGGAAGCCCACCAATCACATTATACACCCTTATATCCTTGAAAATTATTCCAGCTTATTCTGAGAAATCCTGGTTAACTATTAGAGAGATACTACTTGATTAATGATACCAATGAGTTACAGTTAACAGAATTTTCACTGAAAAGAGCCACTGAGCCTGGATGTTGAGAGAAGCACTTAATGGGTGGTAAAAGAAGGAACCAATGGTTTAAAAGCATCATGGCAAATAGATGGGGAAACAGTGGAAATAGTGTCAGACTTTATTTTTCTGGGCTCCAAAATCACTGCAGATGGTGATTGCAGCCATGAAATTAAAAGATGCTTACTCCTTGGAAGAAAAGTTATGACCAACCTAGATAGTAT
>SJYF01000097.1:18297248-18311146 GCA_006410515.1 Procapra przewalskii
TGACACATCTTGAAACATTTACATTTTCCTGATAATGGTTGCAAATATTCCCCCCCAAAATCATAATTCATTTGATAAGATATGAAATAGAGAAAACTTATGGGAGTAAATAAAGTCAAACTATATTTTTTCTACCTATAACTCTTCACTGACTATGGGTAGATGTGGCTTCATAATTTATATACAATTTCAGCATAAAATATTTGCATTTATTCTTTAATACAAAACATTAGAGATATTTCTAATGGCTAGCTATTTATTTTAATATATTTTATGGGAAAAAACGTTTTTTTATAAAAAGCAATGTTTAATGCAATGTACAGAATGTAAGAAACTCAGACCTACACCCACACACAGCCATGGATTTAATGAAAATTATTTTATAACGAGAATTATTATGTTATATTATTTTCTTTGTTGTTTAGTTTCTCAGTTGTGTCAGACTCTTTTGTGACCCCATGGACTGTAGCCTGCCACAATCCTCTGTCTACAGGATTTCCCAGGCATGGTGGGTTGCATTTCCTTCTCCAGGGACTCTTCCCCACCCAGGGATTGAATCTGCATCTCCTGCATTGGCACGTGGATTCTTTACCACTGGGCCATGTAGGAAGCCCAGATAGAAGATAAAAAAACATATTTCTCATTCTCAAAGTCAGGAAACCTCCCTGACTACACATGCACAGAAAGGGGAGTGATGTTAAGTGATACCAACTACCCTTTGTCCTCTTCATAAGTCATTTCTGTGTTTATCACAAGAATCCTTTCTTAATATTTTCAACCAGAGCTTTATTAAAATTCTGAGATGGCAAGCAGGTAACAACTTGCTTCTTTCCAATTTGTCAACCGTATTCTATTTCTTTTCAGAAGTTTCAATTTTTACAGGCATCATACAAAATGTTATATGCCATCGAATAATGTATTGTACTCTTCACTCACTCAGGCAGCATCTTTACAGTAGTCATAAATAAAAATTGATTAGAAATGTTTTCCTTACCATCTGGAACTTCATATCTGTCTTACATGAATAACCTCCACTACTTATAAGCTATAACATTCTGGCATTTTATGATATTATTGAAAAGGCAAAATCTAGTTATGGTTTTCCTTTGATCAAATAAAACTTCTGCAATTTTTATTTCATTGACTTGTAAAGTGTGTAAAAAGTGGAAAATATTGCAATGAGGTTTAACAAGTTAATGGTAAGTTAATGCACTCTCTCCTCTGTTAGGCAAATTTGCAAGGCTGTGGAACATTTAGCACTCTCTCCTGGATAGCACTTGACATTTTATATGCAGATGAGTCAACAGCATTAGTGAACTTTTGCCTAACCTATGCCTTAATATACAAAATAAAGCAGTGAAATTTCTTCCAGTTGCTTAAACAATCTGTATGCAGGGAAAAGCCAGTTCACCACTTCATATGGAGCACCATTTCTACTCATGTCACTCAGGGTGCTCCTACTCAAGGGTGAACAAAGAAACACTTTGTGATTTTAAATTAAAATATTTAATGTCTTCAATTAATTCTTCACATGAAAAGTGACTATAAGATACCAAGCAATAAAATGAGTATAGTTTTCCTCTCACAAAGAGGAGAGCACAAAGAATGGATAGCACTTTCCTATCTTGCAATAGTTCCCATCGATCCTCATCAATTTTGGCTGTGTCAAAAGACAAGAATCATTTTCCAATTTTTCAAAACATGAAATCAACCAAACAAAACGTTTTGAAGAAGGATTCATTTTTACCTAAATCTATTTTTTCTTCTGGTTTATAGATCTTGATGCAGGCTCACCTTTTATTAGGGGATCAAATTGAAATTATATTTCTAACTTGCCCATAGGTCCACAACTGTAACATTGTCTGCATAAATTCTATGCTTAATTACTTAGACTTTGGGGTTAATTTTTTAAGTTAGTTTAACCAGTTTGAAAGTATAATAAAACAGTATATGTAGTGTAGACATAAGAAAAAGCAGAAAATGTTTTTTCTCAATGAAAGTTTAAAAGAAAAAGAAGGGATAGCAGACAGCGGCAGACATGGTTCTCTTTCCATTCCATCATCAGTAATCATATTGTTCCAGTCAGGGACTCCATTTGCATAAATTCACTGAAAGTCCTAGTGCATATTCCCAATTATTTTATTTGTTTGCTTTTATTCTTCCTTCACATCATATTTCCTTCTGTCCTTCTTACTGCAGTGACTAAGTATATTTTTAATTTTATTTTATTTTTAATTTTTTTTATTATTTTATAGTAGAGTATAGGGGCTTTGCTGGTGGTTCAGACAGTAAAGAATCTGCCTTCAATGAAGGAGACCCAGGTTCGATCCCTGGGTCAGGAAGACCCCCTGGAGAAAGGAATGACAACCTACTCCGGTATTCTTGCCTGGGAAATCCCATGAACAGCGGAGCCTGGTGGGTTATAGTCCATGGGGTCACAAAGAATTGGACACAACTGAGGGACTAATCATTTCACATAGAAAATAGCAGTTAACAATGTTGTGATAGCTTCAGGTGGGGAGCAAAGGGACTCAGCCATACATATGCAATTATCCATTCTCCTCCAAACACCCATCTCATCAAGGTTGCCACATAATACGGAGCAGACTTCCTGTGCTATAAAGTAGAATACTGATGGTTGTCCATTTTAAAATAGAGAAGTGTGAACATGTTGATACCAACTATTTTTCACTGTTCTCTTTCCCTCATTCTTGCATCATAACTCTCTCAAATAGAAAACAATGTAGAAAGACTCTATATGTCACTTGGAATTTTTGACTGTCTTGTCAATATCACCATTTAACTGAAGAAAGAGAGGACAAGTAGAAAACAAACAAATTTTGACAAATTTCTGGAAAGTCAGTGGGAGAAAATATCCTGTTTTCAAAGCAGACTAAGGAAAGTGTTATTTTCTGGAAATTCAAATCAACACACAAAGCTTGAAAAATAACAATTGCATTTCACATTGTGCTAAATTATTGGAGTTGTTCATATATGTTGGGTCATATGCCAGTGTCCAGCTCCAGCAGCCAGGGATTCAACCTGAAGAGATGGACAGTGTCAGCGATGATGATGTAGCCCTGACTCAGTATGGGACTACATCTTGATGTAGCCTCTGGCTCGAAGTGCAGGACTACATCTTTATTTCAAGCTTCAGGTTCTCTTTTATACTTTGACAAAAGCATTAGGTCAGAGGTTTGACATTTTTAGTTTCCCCCACCCAGATTCACTGTACTTAACGTGCGATTACATTGTAACTCATGCTACATTCCTGAGTTTATTTCATGTCTTTCTAAATCCTGTTTGCCACTAGCATCTTAAGATCACTATCTCCTAAAAAGGCTTCTAGCTATTCTTAATTATTCCTAAACACTAAACTCAGCAATCTTCTTTTGCCATAAATATTTTCCTCACAAACAGGTCTCAGATAAAAATCCTTCCCATGGCCTCAAGCTGTGGCCTATGTGCTCATCCTGGAACATTCTTTGTAAAGATCCTTGAACAAATGTCAGTGATTATTTTATAGATTATTTTCTTGGCACAACTGTAGAAGGCTTTGTGCTTTCTCATGCTTTCTCAAGTACCTTAACATTCTTTCCAGCCAACTCAACCGAAGAAAGGAAAGACCAAGTCAGAATCACAAGGCCTAACTCCTTCATCCCGGGGCGTGCCTGCGAGATGAGGAGAGGGGGTTGGGGCCATGCCTCCATTTTGTCAGTAATGCCTAACGCAGCTCCTGAAACTGTTAGTATTTCCCTGTGTTTACCATTGGCTTGATTTCCTCACCATGTCTGCTACTGCTAACTCGCTTCAGTCATGCCTGACTCTGTGCAACCCCATAGATGGCAGCCCACCAGGCTCTTCCATCCCTGGGATTCTCAAGGCAAGAATATGGAGGTGGGTTGCCATTTCCTTCTCCAACACACGCATGCATGCTAAGTCAATTCAGTCATGTCTGACTTTATGTGACCCTATGGACAGCAGCCCACCAGGCTCCTCTGTCCACAGGATTCTCTAGGCAAGAACACTGGAGTGGGTTGCCATTTCCTTCTCCATTAATGAAGTTGTAAGTTGCTCAGTTGTGTCCGACTCTTTGCAACCCCATGGACTGTAGCCTAACAGGCTTTTCTGTCCATGGAATTTTCCAGACAAGAATACTGGAGTGGGTTGCCATTTCCTTCTCCAGGAGATCTTCCCTACCCAGGGATTGAACCCGGGTCTCCCACATTGTAGGGAGACATTTTACCGTCTGAGCCACAAGGGAAGTAGAGATAAAATTTAGAAGCTCAAAAGGAACAACGATGAGCTAAACTAAGGACAAAATAGCATCAGTTCAGTCGCTCAGTCGTGTCTGACTGCGACACCATGAATCTCAGCACGCCAGACCTCCCTGTTCATCACCATCTCCCGGAGTTCACTCAGACTCACGTCCATCGAGTCCGTGATGCCATCCAGCCATCTCATCCTCCGTCATCACCTCCTCCTGCCCCCATCTCTCCCAGCATCAAAGTTTTTTCCAGTGAGTCAACTCTTCGCATGAGGTGGACAAAGTACTGGAGTTTCAGCTTTAGCATCATTCCTTCCAAAGAAACCCCAGGGCTGATCTCCTTCAGAATGGACTGATTGGATCTCCTTGCAGTCCAAAGGACTCTCAAAAGTCTTCTCCAACACTACAGATCAAAAGTATCAACTCTTCAGTGCTCAGCCTTCACAGTCCAACTCTCACATCCATACATGACCACTGGAAAAAACATAGCCTTGACTAGACGGACCTCAGTCAGCAAAGTAATGTCTCTGCTTTTGAATATACTATCTAGGTTGGGAATCACTTTTCTTCCAAGGAGTAAGCGTCTTTAAATTTCATGGCTTCAATCACCATCTGCAGTGATTTTGGAGCCCCCCAAAATAAAGTCTGACACTGTTTCCACTGTTTCCCCATCTATTTCCCATGAAGTGATGGGACTGGATGCCATGAGCTTCGTTTTCTGAATGATGAGCTTTAGGCCAACTTTTTCGCTCTTTCACTTTCATCAAGAGGCTTTTTAGCTCCTCTTCACTTTCTGCCATAAGGGTGGTGTTATCTGCATATCTGAGGTTATTGATATTTCTCCTGGCAATCTTGATTCCAGCTTGTGTTTCTTCCAGTCCAGCGTTTCTCATGATGCAGTCTACTTATAAGTTAAATAAGCAGGGTGACAATATACAGCCTTGACGTACTCCGTCTCCTATTTGGAACCAGTCTGTTGTTCCATGTCCAGTTCTAACTGTTGCTTCCTGACCTGCATACAGATTTCTCAAGAGGCAGGTCAGGTGGTCTGGTATTCCCATCTCTTTCAGAATTTGACCGACACAGTCAAAAGCTTTGGCATAATCAATAAAGCAGAAATAGATGTTTTTCTGAAACTCTCTTGCTTTTTCAATGATCCAGCAGATGTTGGCAATTTGATCTCTGGTTTCTCTGCCTTTTGTAAAACCAGCTTGAACATCAGGGAGCTCACGGTTCAGGTATTGCTGAAGCCTGGCTTGGAGAATTTTAAGCATTACTTTACCAGCGTGTAAAACGAGTGCAATTGTGAGGTAGTTTGAGCATTCTTTGGCATTGCCTTTCTTTGGGTCTGGAAATGAAAACTGACCTTTTCCAATCCTGTGGCCACTGCTGAGTTTTCCAAATTTGCTGGCACTTTCACAGCATCATCTTTCTGGATTTGAAATAGCTCCACTGGAATTCCATCACCTCCACTAGCTTTGTTCATAGTGATGCTTTCTAAGACCCACTTGACTTCACATTCCAGGATGTCTGGCTCTTGGTGAGTGATCACACCATTGTGATTATCTTGGTCTTGAAGATCTTTTTCATACAGTTCTGTGTATTCTTTCCACTTTTTCTTAATATCTTCTCCTTCTGTTAGGTCCATACCATCTGTCCTTTATCAAGCCCATCTTTGCATGATATGTTCCCTTTGTATCTCTAATTTTCTTGAAGAGTTCTCTAGTCTTTCCCATTCTGTTGTTTTCCTGTATTTTCTTGCACTGATCGCTGAGGACAGCTTTCTTATCTCTCCTTGCTATTCTTTGGAACTCTGAATTCAGATGATTTTATCTTTCCTTTTTTCCTTTGCTTTTCACTTCTCTTCTTTTCACAGCTATTTGTACGGTCTCCCCAGACAACCATTTTGCTCTTTTGCATTTCTTTTCCATGGGGATGGTCTTGATCCCTGTCTCCTGTACAATGTCATGAACCTCTGTTCATAGTTCATCGGGCACTCTATCTATCATATCTAGGCCCTTAAATCTATTTCTCACTTCCACTGTATAATCATAAGGAATTTAATTTAGGTCATACCTGAATGGTCTAGTGGTTTTCTCTACACTCTTCAATTTAAATCTGAATTTGGGGATAAGGAGTTCATGATCTGAGCCACAGTCAGCTCTCATTCTTGTTTTTGCTGACTGTATAGAGCTTCTCCATCTTTGGCTGCAAAGAATATAATCAAACTCATCACCACTGAGTCAGTGATGCCATCCAGGCATCTCATCCTCGGTTGTCCCCTTCTCCTCATGCCCCCAATCCCTACCAGCAACAGTCTTTTCCAGTGAGTCAACTCCTCACCTGAGGTGGTCAAGTGTTGGAGTTTCAGCTTTTAGCATCAGTCCTTCCAGTGAACACCAGGACTGAACTCCTTTAGAATGGACTGGTTGGATCTCTTGCAGTCCAAGAGACTCTCAAGAGCCTTCTCCAACATTGCAGTTCAAAAGCATCAGTTCTTTGGCACTCAGCTTTCTTCACAGTCCAACTCTCATATCCATACATGACCACTGGAAAAAACCATAGCCTTGACTACACTATAACACAGTCTAATTGGAGAGAGGGAAGGCTTGACAAAAGGATGAGATTTTCAAAAATCCAGTCAATGTTAGCCTGGGTAACAGTCCCTGCACATTAGAACCAGTGCACATTATAAATAGTGATAAATATTAATATAAAATGAAAACTGAAGAAAGGAGTGCTAAGAATGAGCTTCAATTTCACCAAATACAAGAGAATGCTAAATCTTAATTCAGGATGATCAGTAGTGAAGTCTGTTTAAGTGTCTGATACTAAATTCCCCTCACCATTGAGTCAGTCTATGGCTGTATACAAATTCCTCTAACTAAGTGGACAAAGCTTAACAGGGATCACTGGGCACTTTACTTCTTTGACTGCAAATATCTTTTTCAGAAGTGAATAAGCCAATATGTAGAAGATCTCTGAAATAAGAGCTTAATAACACTTGTTGTTCTTCTGTGTATTCTTGACACTTCTTCTTAATATCTTCTGTTTCTATTAGGTCCATACCATTTCTGTCCTTTATCAAACCCACCTGTGCATGAAATATTCCCTTGGTAGCTCTCATTTTTTTGAAGCGAACTCTAGTCTTTCCCATTCTGTTGCTTTCCTCTATTTCTTTGCATTGATCACTGAGGAAGGCTTTCTTATTTCTCCTTGCTGTTCTTTGGAACGCTGCATTAAATGAGTATATCTTTTCTCCTTTGCCTTTCATGTCTCTTCTTTCCTCAGCTATTTGTGAGGCCTCCTCAGACAACCATTTTGCCTCTTTGCCTTTTCATACTTTCCTCTTTTTGCCTTTTCATACTGTTCATGGGGTTCTCAAGGCAAGAATACTGAAGTAGTTTGCCATACTCTTCTCCAATGGACCACGTTTTGTCAGATATGAGCTTGAGTAAACTCCAGGAGTTAATGATAGACAGGGAGGCCTGGCATGCTGCAGTCCTTGGGGTCGCAATAAGTCAGACACAGCTGAGCCACTGAACTGAACTGAACTGAACTGAACACTCATTGCTGTTCAATTGCTAAGTCGTCTCCAACTCTTTGTTACCCATGCACTGCAGCACACCAGGCTTCCCTGTCCTTCATTATGTCCCGGAGTTTGCTCAGATTCACGTCTATTGAGTTGGTCATGCCATCTAAACATCTCATCCTCTGTTAGCTCTTTCTCCTCCTGTCCTCAGTTTTTACCAGCATCAGGGTCTTTTCCAATGAGTCAGCTTTTCAACTAGGTGGCCAAAATATTGGAGTTTCAGCTTCACCATTAGTCCTTCCAATGAATATTTAGGGTTGATTTCCTTTAGATTAACTGGTTTGATCTTACAGTCCAAGGGACGCTCTAGTCTCCTCCAGCACCACACTTCAAAAGCATCAATTCCTAAGTTCTCAGCGTTCTTTATGGTATAACTTTCACATCCATACATGACTGCTGGAAACACCAAAGCTTTGACTATAACAGATGTTGTCAGCAAAGTAATATCTCTGCTTTTTAATACGCTGTCTAGGTTTGTCATGGCTTTCCTTCCAAGGAGCAAGTGTCTTTTAATTTTATGGCTGCAGTCACTATCCACAGTAATTTTGGATTCCAAGAAAATAAAATCTTTCACTGTTTCCACTTTTCCCCCTTCTATTTGTCATGAAGTGATGGGACCAGATGCCATGATCTTTGGTTTTTTGAATGTTGAGTTTTAAGCTGGCTTTTTCACTCTTCTCTTTCACCCTCATCAAGAGGCTCTCTGGTTCCTCTTGCCTTTTTCCATTAGAGTGGTATTAATGTCATTGCATACCTGAAGTTGTTTATATTTTTCCTAGTAACCTTGATTCCAGTTTGTGATTCACCGAGCCTAGTATTTCCCCTGCATAGAAGTTAAATAAACAGGGTGACAATATACAGCCTTGACTTACTCTTTTCCCAATTTGAGACCACTCTGTTATTCTATGTCTGGTTCTAACTGTTGCTTCTTGACTTTCATATAGATTTCTCAGGAGGCAGGAAAGGTGGTCTGGCATTCCCATCTCTTTAAGAATTTTCCACAGTTTGTTGTGATAAAAACAGTCAAAGGCTTTAGCATAGTCAATGAAGCAGATGTTTTTTTCTGGGATCTTGCTTTTTCTATGATCCAATGGATGTTAGAGTTATTTGATCTCTAGTTCCTTTGCCTTTTCTAAACCTACCTTGTGCATCTGTAATTTCTAGGTTAGCTTGAAGGATCTTGACCGTCACCTTGCTAACATGTGAAATAAGTGCAATTGTGCACTCTTTGGCATTGCCCTTCTTTGAGACTGCAAGACTTACATCACCTGTAAGTCAAGATACAACTAAAATTTCATTTGTGTCTCTTATTCTCTTTCTGAAGCTTTGTGGATGCCTAAAGATTGTGACTAGGGACTTCCCAGGTGCCACAGTGGTAAGGAATCTGCTTGCTAATGCAGGAGACACGTGGTTTCGATCCTTAAGTTGGGGAGATCTCCTGGAGAAGGAAATGGCAACCCACTCCAGTTTTCCAGTGGCCTGGAAAATCCGGTGGACAGAGGAATCTGGAGAATTATATTTTATGGCATTTCAAAAGAGTCAGACACGACTGAGTGAATAAGCTCACATACAAAGATTGTGACACTTCAGGGTCTTACTTTTTTTCAAGCGATAAATCAAAGATAGAAATGGAAAATGCAGTAGGATCTTTGTTTCCCAAGGCACTGAGTACTACTTCCACCTACTTTCTCACAATTTGTAAAGCCTTAATTAAAGTATGCTAACCGTTTTCTGTACTGGAGGAAAAGAACATTTCTAAGAAAAGAATGATCAAAATAAAATGAGATTTCTTAAATTGTAGTTCAAAAGGGATATTTTACAGGATGCTTGGGGCTGGTGGACGGGATGATCCAGAGAGATGATATGGGGTGGGAGGTGGGAGGGGGCTTTGGCATTGGGAGATCGTGTACACCTGTGGCTGATTCATGTCAATGTATGGCAAAACCAATACAGTATTGAAATGTAGAATAAAGTATTTAAAAATAATAAAAAAATAAAGAACTGAGCCTTAAAAAAAATTAACCAATGTCTATAACAACCAGATATAACTCCTTTTAAAAAATATACTTTTTTGATAAAAACCAATTATTCAATATAATGAGGATTTCCCATAAAATGTAATATTGGGTTCATTTCAGTGCAAATGATAGACACTTTGACTGAAGCTGTCTTAAGCAAAAAGTAGTTCATTAGATTTGTGTTACTGTTCAGACCTATAAAATATAAAATAAAATGACACTATTGAAAAATGTAAGAAGCTGATTATTAACTCATTCATCATGTGAAGTAAACTTATATATATATATGTATGTATGTATATAAACACAGACACATACATACAACTCACATACTGAATTCCATTTTCTCTTCATGATCACTACAGTATATAAATTAAAGACTTTTTAAATAACTGAAATATTCAACTCAAAATACTAAAATTATCCAACTTTAAAAATAATAATAAAACATATAAAAGCACAATATACAGTTATATATATATATATATATGTATACATATATATATGTGTCTGTGTGTCTGTATAAAATTTATTTTCTCCTATATTCTTGGCAATATATAAAATTTGTAGTAAACTGATTACAGGTTAACTTGACTTTCTGGTCCATTTTTATTTGCTTTAGCTCAAATAGCTACTCTAGCCAAACAGAAAATGCTCCAAACTCAACTGCTTTTGGTGCCATTTATTCCAACTAGATATGTTCTGTCTAAATGTGCTTGCCTTTTATAGGAAGTATGTTCTGATTTAGAATGTTTTTATGCCACACAAGCTAAAGGCCACTTACACTCAATTCTATTTTTAAGAGTTTTATTGAGATATAATTCACATGACAAGCAATTCATCCATTTAAGGTTTTTAGTGTATTAACATAACTGTACAACCATCACCCCAATTATAATCGATTTATTCTCCATTTCCTTCAATCCCTTTTGGCCCTAGGCAACCAGTAATCTGCTTCGTGTCTCTCTAAATTCGCCTATTCTGCTTATTTCCTATAAATAAAGTCAGACAATATTTGGTCTTCTGTAATAATCTTCTGTCCACTTAGCCTAGTGTTTTCAAGGTCCGTTAGCACGTATCACTATCCACTTTCTTTTCATTGCTAAATAATATTCCATCATATAGATAAAACAAGCCACATTTTCTTAAGAAAGTGATCAAAGACATTTGGGTTGTTTCAATTTTTTGGCTTTTAGGAATAATCGCAAAGAGTCGGACATGACTGAGCAACTGAACTGAACTGAACTGAACTGAACGCTGTGAGCATTCAGGTACAGCTTTTTGCATGTGATTATGTTTTCATTTCCTTTGGCATATACCTATGAGTGGAATTGCTGGTTCATATTGCAACTTCATATTTAACATTCTGATGATTTTCTAAACTGTTTTCCAAAGAGATTGTGCCATTTTACATTCCTACTAGCAGTGTATGCAGGCTGTGATTTCCCCACATTCTCACCAACAGCTAAAATCTGTCATTTTTGTTGCAGCCATCCTACTAGGTATGAAGTAATATCTTATTGTGCCCTTTCTTTTTGTACTTCTCTGATGATGTATTTAACTTCTATGCAGAGTACATCATGAGAAACGCTGGACTGGAGGAAGCACAAGCTGGAATCAAAATTGTCAGGAGAAATATCAGTAATCTCAGATATGCAGATGACACCACCTTTATGGAAGAAAGTGGAGAAGAACTAAAGAGGCTCTTGATGAAATTGAAAGAGAAGAGTGAAAGAGTTGGCTTAAAGCTCAACATTCAGAAAACGAAGATCATGGCATCCAGTCCCATCACTTTATGGCAAATAGATGGGAAAACAGTGGAACAGTGGGTGACTTTTTTTTGGGGGGAGGGGCCTCCAAAATCACTGCAGATGGTGTTTGCAGCCATGAAATTGAAAGGTGCTTACTCCTTGGAAGGAAAGTTATGACCAACCTAGAGAGCGTATTAAAAAGCATAGACATTATTTTGTTAACAAAAGTCCATCTAGTCAAAGCTATGGTTTTTCCAGTGGTCATGTATGGATGTGAAAGCTGGACTGTAAAGAAGGCTGAGTACCGAAAAATTGATGCTTTTGAACTGTGGTGTTGGAGAAGACTCTTGCGAGTCCCTTGGACTCCAAGGAGATCTAACCAGTCTATCCTAAAGGAGATCAGTGCTGGGTATTCATTGAAAGGACTGATGTTAAAGCTGAAACTCCAATACTTTGACCACCTGATGCGAAGAGCTGATTCATTTGAAAACACCCTGATGCTGGGAAAGATGGAAGGCAGGAGGAGAAGGGGACGACAGAGGGTGAGATGGCTCAATGGCATCACCGACTCAATGGACATGGGTTTAGATGTACTCCGGCAGTTGGTGATGATCAGCGAGGCCTGGCGTGCTGCAGTTCATGGGGTCACAAAGATTCGGACATGACTGAGGGACTGAACTGAACTGATGACTAAAAACATTGAGCATTTTTCATGTGCTTATTGGCCATTTGCATCCGAAGGAATAACCATATCCTTTGTTCATTTTTAATTGAGTTATTTGCTTTTTTATTGTTTCTTTGTAAGGATTCTTGACACATTCTAGATATATATTTACAGGCACCTAGTTCTTTACATATTTTAGTTTTTTATCAAATATATGATTTGCAAATATTTTCTCCCATTTTGTGATTTGTCTTTTTAATTTCTTCACAGTATACTTTGAAACACATTTTTTTTTAATCCAGTTGCTTCTCTTTCCTTCTATTGTTCGCACTTCTTATGTAACAGTTAAGAAACTGCTGATTCAAAATTGCAAGATTTATGCCCATGTTTTCTCCTAAGAGTTTACTAGATTTAGTTCTTACACCTAGGTCTTTGATCCATTTTTATTTAAACTACATCAGTTCAGTTCAGCTCAGTCACTCAGCCCTGTCCGACTCTTTGCAACCCATGAATCGCAGCACTCCAGGCCTCCCTGTCCATCACCAATTCCCAGAGTTCACCCAAACTCTTGTCCATTGAGTAGGTGATGCCATCCAGCCATCTCATCCTCTGTCATCCCCTTCTCCTCCTGCCCCCAATCCCTCTCAGCATCAGAGTATTTTCCAATGAGTCAGCTCTTCGCATGAGGTGGCTAAAGTATTGGAGCTTCAGCTTTAGCATCAGTCCTTCCAAAGAACCCCCAGAACTGATCTCCTTTAGGATGCACTGGTTAGATCTCCTTGCAGTCCAAAGGACTCTCAAGAGTCTTCTCCAACACCACAGTTCAAAAGCATAAATTTTTCCGCCCTCAGCTTTCTTCACAGTCCAACTCTCACATCCATACATGACCACAGGAAAAACCATAGCCTTGACTAGACAGACCCTTGTTGGCAAAGTAATGTCTCTGCTTTTGAATATGTTCTCTAGGTTGGTCATAACTTTCCTTCCAAGGAGTAAGCATCTTTTAATTTCATGACTGCAATTACCATTTGCCGTGACTTTAGATTCCCCAAAAATAAAGTCTGACACTGTTTCTACTGTTTTCCCATCTATTTCCCATGAAGTGATGAGACCAGATGCCATGATCTTCGTTTTCTGAATGTTGAGCTTTAAGCCATTTTTTCCACTCTCCTTTTTCACTTTCATCAAGAAGCTTTAAAAAAAAAAAAAGAAGAAGAAGAAGAAAAAAAAAAAAAGAAAACACATATTCCTTATAATGCCTCTTACCAAAAAAAAAAAAAGAAGGTTTTTAGTTCCTCTTCACTTTCTGACATAAAGTTAGTGTCATCTGTGTATCTGAAGTTATTGATATTTCTCCTGGCAATCTTAATTCCAGCTTGTGCTTCTTCCAGCCCAGTGTTTCTCATGATGTACTCTGCATATAAGTTAAACAAGCAGGGTGACAATATGCAGCCTTGACGTACTCCTTTTCCTATTTGGAACCAATCTGTTCTTCCATGTCTAGTTCTAACTGTTGCTTCCTGACCTGCATATAGGTTTCTCAAGAGGCAGGTCAGGTGGTCTGGTATTCCCATCTCTTTCAGAATTTTCCACAGTTTATTGTGAT
>SJYF01000097.1:18355712-18375962 GCA_006410515.1 Procapra przewalskii
TTCCGCATTCCAAGGCCAAATTTGCCTGTTACTCCAGGTGTTTCTTGACTTCCTACTTTAGCATTCCAGTCCCCTATAATGAAAAGGACATCTTTTGGGGGTGTTAGTTCTAAAGGGTCTTGTAGGCCTTCATAAAACCGTTCGACTTCTGCTTCTTCAGCGTTGCTGGTTGGGGCATAGACTACTGTGATATTGAATGGTTTGCCTTGGAGACGAACAGAGATCATCCTGTCGTTTTTGAGATTGCATCCAAGTACTGCATTTCTGACTCTTTTGTTGACGGTGATGGCTACTCCATTTCTTCTGAGGGATTCCTGCCCGCAGTAGTGGATATAATGGTCATCTGAGTTAAATTCACCCATTCCAGTCCATTTTAGTTCGCTGATTCCTAGAATGTCGACATTCACCCTTGCCATCTCTTATTTGACCACTTCCAATTTGCTTTGATTCATGGAACTGACATTTCAGGTTCCTACGCAATATTGTTCTTTACAGCATCGGATATTGCTTCTATCATCAGTCACATCCACAACTGGATATTGTTTTTGCTTTGGCTCCATCCCTTCATTCTTTCTGGAGTTATTTCTCCACTGATCTCCAGTAGCATATTGGGTACCTACTGACCTGGGGAGTTCCTCTTTTGGTATCCTATCATTTTGCTTTTTCATACTGTTCATGGGGTTCTCAAGGCAAGAATACTGAAGTGGCTTGCCATTCCCTTCTCCAGTACCTATAGTATAGGTACCATTATTCTCTTATTTTATTGATGAGTTGAAAGAAAGAAACTTCTCTCGCACAGGTTATAAGAGTAGGAGTCTGGACTGAAATCCTTATTGTCTTGCTTCAGAGGCTCTATGCTTATTAGAGTGTCCCAGATATACAGCAAGTCAGGGTCATCACCTGACGCATCAGTGCATGCTGTGCTCAGTGACTTCAGTTCATTTCAGTCCAGTTGCTCAGTCGTGTCTCTTTGTGACCCCATGAACTGCAGCATGCCAGGCCCACCTGTCCATCAACAACTCCTAGAGCTTGATCAAACTCATGTCCATTGAGCTGG
Organism: Procapra przewalskii; assembly: GCA_006410515.1. Lineage (NCBI taxonomy): Eukaryota > Metazoa > Chordata > Mammalia > Artiodactyla > Bovidae > Procapra > Procapra przewalskii. The sequence continues at coordinate 18,356,770 of SJYF01000097.1, forward strand.
TGATGCCATCCAACCATCTCATCCTCTGTTGTCCCCTTCTCCTCCTGCCTTCAATCTTTCCCAGCATCAGGGTCTTTTCCAAGGAGTCATTTCTTTTCATCAGATGGCCAAAGGATTGGAGTTTCAGCTTCAGCATCAGTCCTTCCAATGAATATTCAGGACTGATCTCCTTTAGGATGGACTGGTTGGATCTCCTTGCAGCCCAGGGGACTCTCAAGAGTCTTCTCCAACACCCATAGCTCTTCAGTGCTAAGCTTTCTTTATAGTCCAACTCTCACATCCATACATGACTACTGGAAAAGCTATAGCTTTGACCAGATGGACCTTTGTCACTAATGTCTCTGCTTTTTAATGCTGTCTAGGTTTGTCATAGCTTTTCTTCCAAGGAACAAGTGTCCTTTAATTTCATAGTTGTAGTCACCGTCTGCAGTGATTTTGGAGCCCTAGAAAATAAACACTTCAGTCCAGTCCAACTCTTTTACGACCCTATGGGCTGTAGCCTGCCAGGCTCCTCTGTCCATGGGATTCTTCAGGCAAGAGTACTAGAGTGGATTGCCATACTCTTCTCCAGGCAATCTTCCAGACCCAGGGATTGATTGAACCCAAAGCTCTTAATTCTCCTGCATTGGGAGGCAGATTATTTACCACTAACACCACCTGGTAATAAGACCTGTGGTCTTGTCAGTAAGACCAATAAATGAAAAAAAAAAAAAGGAAAAACAGAAAATGCTTAGATGGAAAGAAAGATAATGGAGGGATGGACAGATGAGTGGATGGAGAGAGATGACAGATGATTGATGACAGATTGATAGACAGATAGGCAGATCTGATCCTTGTTCCAAGGCAGTATTCAAACTGGTCCACACTTCAAACTTCACATCAATCTCATGCATATATTTTGATTCAAAATTCTCTTCAGTTTATTACTCCATGAACCCTGAATTCAGATATGAGCAAGATTCAGATCCTTATCTTTAAAGAGTTCATAGTCTAGAAAGGAGGACATCAAAGGAAATAATATAATGTGTGTTAGTTGCTCAGCCATGTCTGATTCTTTTAGTAAGGAAGAGGGCAGGAAGACATATTGACTGGTTTGGCAGTCAGCTGTTGTAGCTTGTTAATAACACTTGTGTTTCAGGCTGAGTGTGTTAGTCACTCAGTTGTGTCCGACTCTTTGTGACCTTATGGACTGTAGCCTGCCAGGCTCCTCTGTCCATGAAATTCTGCAGGCAAGAATACTGGAGTGGGTTGCCATTCCCTTCTCAGGGGATCTTCGTGACCCAAGGATTGCACCCAGTTCTCCTGCATTGCAGGCAGATTCTTTACCATCCGAGCCACATTTACCACAAAAGAAATATAATAAAAATAAGGCAAAGCTGGAAAAGAGGAGGAGGAAAGAAATCAAGTCTCTATGATGTTGCTATTATAAAATATAACTTAGTAATTGTTTAGTTGTTAATTCATGTCCAACTCTTGCAATCCAATCCCATGGACTGTAGCCTACCAGGCCTATCTGTCCATGGGATTCTCCTGGCAAGAATTGTTGGCTTGGGTTGCCATTTCCTTCTCCAGGGGATCTTCCCAACCCAGGAACTGAACTGGCTCCTGCATTGCAGGCAGATTCTTTACCAGCTACATATTTGGGGGAAGTGCATTTACATCTGTATTCCAATGCTGATTGACTAGGAAGTTTCCTTCTCAGGTTTTGGTCAGGCTGGGAGCAGAGGTGAGGAGAATGTGTAGGGGGGCACAAGGGCCTGAGAAACCATTTTCATGCTCCTTGTTACCTTGGTTTGACTCTCATGTCTGACAATTTACAACCTTGTGGGTCTGAGGAAGTTAATTGTCATTCAGTAAGCTATGGGGTCGCACAGAGTGGGACACGACTGAAGCGACTTAGCAGCAGCCGCAGCAAGCACATACTAATGCTAATCTAAATTTTAACCCCAATTTAACACACATACATGTTCGTTTAAAAAACATTTTTTTTCCTATCAAACACCTATTGTGTCCCATTTATCCTAGGTACTCGGCATTGTTTATTTTACAAGCACTTTCTCATTTTAAACTCGTAGGATTTATGACAGATTTCCACTTCACTCTTGAGGAAACTAAATCACTGAGAGGTAAATGCCCAGCATCACAGAGCTAATAGACAGTGAAGTTGGATTCAAACCCGGATGGCCAAGCTGGAGAGTTCGCACTTAAAACCACCTCAGTCTAGTGCCCTAGCTGTAGTACTCTAGTACTTTGCATGTATGTTAATGCATTTTGCTCTGTATTAGATCAAATATTTGCTGCATAAGTGACATTTGAAAGCCCAGGCCACTTTTAAGCTTGGCTGGTTCTAAATAAATGCTTTTCAAAGCAAACAGTCTGAGCTTGTTGCTCTTGCTCAGATAGCTGAAACAATTCCTCTGTAAGAGACTGCTTAGCTGATGCGTGTCCAATGAGTAGTAAAGAAAGAATTCTCTTCGAGAACTTGCTGGCTGATTTAATGGCATTTAAACTTGCATGCATCTCAACATTACTTGTCTTTTAATGGGCCATCAGAAAGAATGATGCTCAAACTCCGAAAAATAAATGTTTGTAATATACACATGAATTGACTATCTCAGTAATCCCTAATTTTCCTGTTTGTTACTACCATCCATTCCTTCCTTCAAAATTTCTTTATTGAAGCAAGTTTTTATGTCAAACAAGTTGTTTTATCTTTATAATGTTTAGAATATTTGCACAATTTGATTTGTTTCACATAGATACTATCATATGATCGACTAATAATGTAACCAAAGTTATAATATTATTTTATGTTAAGGCAGTTTAGCTCAAATATTTGTTAGTTTTTTTTAAACATCATTTTGCTTTTTTAAATTTTTTGGCCACAGCCAGCTGCATGTGGGAAGTTAGTTCCCCTCAGTACAGTTCAGTTGCTTAGTCATGTCCCACTCTTTGCAACCCCATGGACTGTAGCACTCTAGTCCTCCCTGTCCACCACCAACTCCTGGAATCTACTCAAACTCACATCCATTGAATTGGCAATGCCATCCAACCATCTCATCATCCATCATCCTCTTCTCCTCCTGCCTTCAATCTTTCCCAGCATCAGGGTCTTTTCAAATGAGTCAGCTCTTGGCATCAGGTGGCCAAACTATTGGAGTTTCAGCTTCAACATCAGTCCTTCCAATGAACATTCAGGACTGATCTCCTTTAGGATGGACTGGTTGGATCTCCTTGCAGTCTAAGGGACTCTCAAGAGTCCTCTCCAACATCACAGTTCAAAAGCATCAGTTCTTCAGTGCTCAGCTTTCTTTATAGCCCAACTCTCACATTCATACATGACTACTGGAAAAACCATAGCCTTAACTAGACAGACCTTAGTTCCCCTATGAGGGATCAAATCTGTGCCCCTGCATTAAGAGGTGGAATCTTAACCACTGAACTGTCAGGTAAGTCTCATTAACATTTTACTTTGCACTTTGTATTTGTTCTAAGGCATTGTGCAACACAGCCTTAATATCCTTAATGAATCAAAAAATGAATAAAATTTTGTTATATCCATACAACAAAATATCAGTTGATGACAGAAAGTAATTATCAATTAACATACTGCTACTGCTAAGTCACTTCAGTCATGTTTGACTCTATTAAGAACATGGATAAATTTCACATTTAATGAGATGCTGTAAAAGACATTTACTGAAGGAACACACATACACAGGTCCACACTGCACAGTCACATTTATAAGACTTCCAAGAGTACGATGATAGAAGTCAGAAATTTTATGTCTGTGGGTAGAGGAAATGAACTAGGAGAACACATAACAGATTTTTCAAGTGGTTAAAATGCTTTCTATATGTTATTTTTGATGTGGTTACATGGATGTATCCAGATGTCAAAGTTAAAGAGACAAACATTTAAGATGGGTAATTTTTCATTGTTTATGCATTTTACCACAATAAGAAATAAATAAGTAAAAAGCAAATCTGCAAAGGCATTTATGCTATAGATTCATCCGTGCATAATATACAAATATCTAGATCTATAATATAAACATATAATATGTATATTATAATATACATACATCTGTCTGTTTACTTCAGAAACTCTCAACTTTGGCACTGCTGACATTATGGACTATGTAAGTTTTTGCTGGGGATCCAGGGAAATTTGTCCTAGGTTTTGTATGATGTTCATAAGTATCCTTGGCCCTTACCCACCAGATGTCAGGAGCACTTCCTAGCTGGCACAACCAAAATTACTTCAGACATTGGCAAATATCTCCTGGGCTGGGAGGGGTTGGGCAAATGACCTGGTTGAGAGTCATTGATCTGCATACACACACATATACAAGAAATGGTCATCCCTGAAAGAATATTTAACAAAACAAGTCATAGTGATTACCTCTGAATTGCGGGAATATTGATAACTTACTTTCTTCTTTACAAATAGATATTTGTATATAATCACTATACATGAAGAGGTTAATAGTATTCATGCTTTTGCAAACCTACATTTTTAAAAAAATTGAGATATAAAGCACATATCTTAAAGGTTTGAAGTTTGGTTTAATTAGTATTGACAATACACACATACACACACACAATCAGCATCTATCATATCAACCAACGCTATCCTAAAATCTAAATGTCTTAAAACTAACACCATCCCATAAGGAAACACTCAAACTCAGTCTGTTTCTCCACATTATTCTTTTGCCACACTGATATCTCCACCTGACCTCCACTGCTTCTCCATGGATGAAGATGATGGTGAGAGGACTGGTTAGCAGAGGCAGGATTCCGTAAGACTGACACTGAAGCTAGCAGTCTTCACAGCAACTAGAAAGGGCAAAACCCAGACAGCAAAGCTAGGAACAGGATAACCCATGTAGCTCTGGAGATGGAGAGAAGGCTTGAAAGCAAAAGTGAAGTCGTTCAGTCGTATCCGACTCTGCAACCCCATAGACTGTAGCCTATCAGGCTCCTCCGTCCATGGGATTTTCCAGGCAAGAGTGCTGGAGTGGATTGCCATTTCCTTCTCCAAGGGATCTTCCAGACCCAAGAATCGAACCTGAGTCTCCCGTGTTGCAGGCAGACGTTTTACCGTCTGAGCCACAAGGGAAGCCTTGGTGTATCCCAAAGAGGGCTCAGAAGTGGGTTATAAAGTTGGGATTTGGAATTGGGCTCTGGGAGATGAGCACAAGTCAGGAACAAGTGGTGGTGGTGAAGAAAAGAAATATGGTGAAATGAGCCTAGAGCCTTCTACAACCATTAAGCACTATTTTGGACTTTGCTTTCCTCGGGGTTCTCTGCCATCTTACTTTGTCTCAGTGTCCAGCAGTCCTGAAGCTATTGTATTCATCTTACCTTTCTTACTCTGAGCTCAAGCCTGAGACACCGGGACAGACCTGTACTACTAGCATTATGATGTTCCCAGTAATGTGCCCGTCCTCCTCTGTCACTTTCCAGCTCTGGTCCTTTAAAATAACCATCCCACTGACCCCATTCACTTTCCCATGGCCCACCTCCTAAATCAGCCTGAATGAAGATGCATCCCATGACAGAGGCAATGTACCACAGAAATCCCCCATATGACATAATACATAGTAACCAGATAAACGTGTCCAGAAAACCTAAAGCCAGCAAGGAGATTGCTCATTTATTAGGTGAGGAAAATCTGGTAAGTAACCAGTCTGTGAAAGGATCTTGGGGAACAGTGCTAAAGAATCCTCCTGCCAAAGCAGGAGACGTGGGTTCAATCTCGGGGCCGGGAAGACCCCCTTGGAAAAGGAAATGACAACCCATTCCAGTATTCTTGCCTGGAGAATTCCATGGATAGAGGAGTCTAGCAAGCTACAGTCCATGAGGTCACAGAGTCAGATGACAGAGTGACTGAGCACACACACTTGAAAGGATCTTCCCAAAGATGGTTGATCTTAAGACATTTTATTTCCACTGTAATTCAGCTTCCTAGAAAGTAAAGAGGAAGTTGAAATATCATAATTTCTGATGATAGTACCGTGTTCTTTATCTTGAGACCCCAGGATAATCACTGCAATCATTTAGACATAATACAACACAATGGAGGAATATTTATTTTAATTATAAGGCAAATTTACAAAAATGACATTGAAAATTTAACCTTCCATTTCCTGTCTTAACCCATCCAAATAAACACATGGAATCACAAAATGAATCTTTAATTCTCCCCTCAACTCGAATGATCAAAATCAACATTTAATTGGGCAATTCCTCATTTGCAGATGTTGCAGCTGTTCATTTCATTAACTCAAGTGGTCTTATCTAGCTGATATAATTTATAAAAGTTTTATTTTAACAATAAATAGGAATTTGGTAGTTGTTTAATGTAATGGTCTCAATATTGACTTAAAAAGGTAAGCCAAACAGAATTCTAAGCTTCCTCTCTTTTCTGTTTGCAACAAAGGCAAACTCTTTAGGGATGATTCAAAAATAATGTGGCTAAATTTGCAAATATTTGTATTCTCTTGCTCCAGTTTCAAATTCATCATTTTTGTTTTTCTATTTACTATCAAAATAAGTTACACACTCAAAAACTGTCAAGTGTTTAGAGTGAAGTGTTTTTTCCAGTGGTCATGTATGGATGTGAGAGTTGGACTATAAAGAAAGCTGAGCACTGAAGAATTGATGCTTTTCAACTGTAGTGTTGGAGAAGACTCTTGAGAGTCCCTTGGACTGCAAGGAGATCCAACCAGTCCATCCTAAAGGAGATCGATCAGTCCTGGGTGTTCATTGGAAGGACTGATGCTGAAGTTGAAACTCCAATCCTTTGGCCACCTTATGCGAAGAGCTGACTCATTTGAAAAGACCCTGATTCTGGGAAAGATTGAGGGCAGGAAGAGAAGGGGACGACAGAGGATGAGGTGGCTGGATGGCATCACCGACTAGATGGACATGGGTTTGGGTGGCCTCTGGGAGCTGGTGATGGACAGGGAGGCCTGGTATGCTGAGGCTCATGGGATCACAGGGAGTCAGACACGACTGAGCGACTGAACTGAACTGAACTGAACTGAACTGAAGGCACTACTTGGGATCTTAAAAAAAAAAAGTCTTTTCCATCTCACAAGAAACTTGGAATTGCAAATATGTATGGAAATCTGTATTTTCCCCAAAATGAGAGGTTGGTTATAAGGAAGATAAATATAAATGCTAATTCAAATGGAAAGCTTTTGCTTTGTAAAATCTCATTAAATACTGGGTATTTAGGAAAGATGATTTAATATTTCTCAAAATATGTGCTTTAAATAAATTAGTTCATATTGTATGTGTTCACTGTTTATCATATCAAAACAAAGTAAAGCTCAATGCCCTTCAGAATAATTCTTTGCTCTATTAAATCCCAACTATATGGAATGATTGCTATTTGGATAACATTAATTTTCTTTCTATATTAATACCTGATGCTCTAAAATTCAAATGCCATGTTTATCCTGGTCAAATATTTACCCTAAGTTCTATGTATTCCTGGACTCTGAAATCTCTTAGTATAACTATATTACCAATATTCATTTCATAAAATCCAATTGGAAATCTAATTACTGAAAAAAATGATTACAACCAGGAGAATATAATCACAAAGAACTGAAAAGGTCAAACCACTTGATCTTCTAAACAGCTGTAGACTTTTGAGAAAAAAGAATGTATTCCATTTAAGGGCAAATAGATAATCATTTTTGGATTTGTTTCTTTATATTTCTAACAGAAATTAATACTTAGCTTTTTAAAAACATGATGCCTCCAATACACTTATACATAATTTTTATGTGAAACTATTTATGACATAGGCTTCCCTGGTGACTCAGTGCTAAAGAATCCACCTGCCAATGCAGGAAATGTGGGTTTGGTCTTTGGGTTGGGAAGATTCCCTGAGGTAGGAAATAGCAACATACTCCAGTATTCTTGCCTGGGAAATTCCATGGACAGAGAAACCTGAGGGCTACCATCCATGGGGTCACAAAGAGTCAGACACAACTGATACACTAAGCAATAACAATATATGACCTTTTTTGCCACTAGAGATTCATTTTAAAAGATGATATGCTGATTTGTTAAACTATTTTATCTGTACACTTTTTTCCAAAGCTTTCAGCCATGATATTTTGGTTAAAAAAAAATAACTTGCAATACTTAAGAATTATACTAATGAAATATTTCATTCCTCTAACATGTAAACATAGCTTCTGAAGTACTCTCTGTTTGACAATGATGGAGTGAATGACACAAGATTATCTATAAAAATTATAGAATCATATTTTCCTGAGATTAAAAAAAATGGACCCAGATAAGACAAATTCTCTGAAATTCACTTCATAATGATCTAGAAGTAGGGGAGAGAGTTGACAAGGTAATAGATGAAACAAGACTAACCATGAGTAGATCATTTTTAAGATCAGGTATTGCATTCATGGTGGAGGGTAGGGGTGTAGATAAGGAGGATTCTTATATTAATTGCTCTACTTTTGTATATGTTTGAAACGTTTTGTTTCACACATGAATACAAATTATATGTAATCCATGTTCTTCTATTATTTTTAAATTTTAAATAATACGCATTTTTTACTGTAAGAGCAAATGTATCAAAAAATGTCTTATGCTGTCCAAGTAACCCTCATTTTTCTTGATTTGGCAGAAGTCTTTTAGAGAGTTTCTCTATTCATAAATGTGCCTCTTTTAGTATTTACATTTGCCCAATTTTTCCTTACAAAAGAATCAGATCAGTCTAAGGAAAAGTTTCAATAAAACATTTGCTTCCAAATGATCTTTTCTGCCATATCGAATAGACCATTCTAATCAAAACTTGTAATTACCACTTAATCAGTATGTTTGATCATGTATCTCTGTAGGATCAGAGGACCTCATTCAAATAGCAAAGGACCTCATTCAAATAGCAAATAGGTTGATTGCAAACAAGAGTCCTGGGATCTGTGTGGCCAAAATGAGAATTCTATGGATAAGTAATTATTTTTGCTCACATGTATAGTCTACCAAAGCAGATAGGAAAACTATGGTTTGAATTAACAATGTAATAAGAGCTCTAAGAAAGAGCATTTGTGGAGGATTTGCCACAGCCCAGGTCTTCTTTATATCCTCTTCTCCTTTAATTATCTCAGTAACCTCTGACTGTGTGCTCACTCAGTCATGTCCAACTCTTTGTGGCCCCATGGACTGTAGACCACCAAGCTCCTCTTCCAATGCCCATGGAATTTTCCAGGGAAGAATACTGGAGTGGGCTGCCATTTCCTACCTCAAGGCGTCTTCATGACCCAGGGACTGAACCTAGGTATCTTGTGTCCTGCATTGGCAGGTGGATCTTTACCACCAGCACCACCTGGGAAGCCCAACCTCTGAGTTCAGCATTATTATTATAGACAAGGAAAGAAAAGCTCAGAGAAGTTATGTACCCCCTTCAGACATGACTGAGTGACTGAACATAAAAACAGAAACATAATACATAACATACGGCTCGCTGTAAACAATGAATCCAGAGATCCAAACTCCAATCTCTCTAAAATCCGCACTCATGTTCTATACAGTACACTCTCATTAGTTATCTGAATGAGAAAAGCCAGTCCAAAAGGGAGGGGATATATGTATACATTCACTTTGAATCATACATATATGTATGATTCACTTTGCTGTACAGTAGAAACTCACACAACACTGTAGACCAACTAAATTCAATACAAATTAATTTAAAAAAATAAAATCCACACAAATTGCCACATTATTGATCACTAACACTAATTTTTTTAAATAGAATAAATTGTGAGATTCTGTATCCATTTTTTTTGCCTCAGAAACATTATGTAAGGAAATAACGTAGTCTAGAATGATACTCATATAAACCAAGTATAATGTAGAAGTGTGTAGATGTGTTAGTTGCTCAGTCATGTCTGATTCTTTCTGACCCCATGAACTGTAGTCCACCAGGTTTCTCTGTCCACGGAATTCTCCAGCCAAGAACACTGGAGCAGGCTGCCATTTCCTCCTCCAGGGAGTCTTCCTGACGCAGGGATCAAACCCATGTCTCTTAAGTCTCCTGCTTTGTCAGGCAGGTTCTTTTCACTAGCACCACATAGGAAACCCTCAGGAGGATATATGTATATAAAAATGTTAGCATTTACTTAGTATTTACTGAGCCTTACTTTTATAAGTTTTCAATTTATTCATTCATTCATTCAGTATTTATTTCAGAGCCATCTACATAAACTAGTGTGCTGTATTACAAGGGGTAAAAAGATATCATTGTTCTCCCTTAAATTACTTACCAGTAAGAACCAATGATTTAGTCCCTATTTCACTGATTTCAAAACAAAGTCTTATATAACCTTTGTTTCAGAACTAGTACTGTGTTTTTTATCATCGAGGAAATGGCAACCCACTCCAGTGTTCTTGCCTGGGGAACCCCGGGGACGGGAGAGCCTGGTGGGCTGCCATCTATGGGGTCACACAGAGTGGAACACGACTGAAGCGACTCAGCAGCAGCGGCAGCAGCAGCGGCATGCCAGAGTGGGACTGCTGGATCATACGGTGGCTCTACTTTAATTTTATAAGGAAGCGACTTAGCAGCAGCAGCACCTGAAATCATTGCTCTTGTTTCATGATAGCAAAGTCATGAGAAATTGACTTAATTTTATCATATCTAATAACAAAACAGTAAATTAATCATCACATGTAATTTGGTTTATTGGATGGCTTGGGCATGCTGAAATACAATATTTATAATGATATTAAGTGAGCATTTTGTGGTTTCCTATGCCCCTTTAAAATATATTCACTCCCAGGGAAAAGCTTAGCATGTCCCTTGACTTTTCTGCTCATTCAACCAAAGCAGTCACAAAAACATTCTCAATTCAGTGGTGTCCATCTTAAAATAGCAATTGAAAATCTGATCTTGATTTAGTTTTTCTCTGCTCACCAGTTTCAGACCTGCTTCAGGCTGGAAGCCTACAGTGGTTTTTCCATTTATCTTTATTATATCTTTTCCTATTCCCCAACCTGGCTAGTAGTTTTATACATTCTCATGCAACCCAGCAATTCCACTCTTAGATACTCACCCAAGTGAATTGAAAAATTATGTTCACACAAAACTTTACACAAATGTTTATAGCAGCATCATTCATGATCACCCAAAACTGAAAGCAACCTAAATGTCCTTCAACAGGTGAACAGAGAAATAAACTGTGATATGTTCCTGCAATGTAATACTATTCAGAAACAAAGAGGAATGAGCTAAATTCACACAAAAATACAAATGGATTTTTAATGTGATTAGCTAAGTAAAAGATGCCAGGCAAAAAATGTTTACATATAGTCTGACTGCATCGATGTGACTTTTCAGAAAATTTGAAAAGATATGGACAGAAAACAGATTATTGGGTGTCAGGGGTTGGAGACTGTGGAAAGGGGGCCATTCAGAGCTTCCTTAAGGTGAGGGAACAGCTCTGTATGGCGCTGGAATGGTGCATACATGACTTTATGCTGTCACGAAGCACATAGAACTGTATGTCGCAAACAGTGATTTTTATTGTAAACAATATTTTTTTAAATATCTATCAACCAAGATCTCAGGGGAACACTAGAAAGAATGCAGACCGTGACAGATGCATATAACTGTATGCATGACGTAGCCTCACTGAAGGGGTAGAGAATAACATTTCCTAAGTTATTTTGGAAAAAAATAGTGTTTTGATTTTTATACTGTAAATCTGAAGACAAAAAGAACTTTATACAAACACTGTACTCTTGTTGGTAACATTTCTCATAGGAGTACACATTCAAAATTCTAAAACAACTTCATATTGTCAACTTCTGAGAGCTATTTTTTACCACTGCAGGAAAGAGAAGTTACAAGAAAAATGAGAATGTTAGAGGAAACTCACGCTGCCATACTGAAGTTGTATATATCAATATGAGTTCAAGTTTATGTCAATAAATCCATAGATAAAGGAATAAACGTAGATAGAGGCTTACATACAGGTCCGCAAGGACTCTTGATAGCTCAGTTGGTAAAGAATCCTCTTGCGGTGTAGGAGACTCCAGTTCAGTTCTTAGGTCAGGAAGATCCACTGGAGAAGGAATCAGATAGGTCAGCAAACATATAATACTCCCTGGCTTTATTTGCTGAAAGGACCCAGAGCAGCGACATCTGTAGCCGTGAGCACACCTATCTCCAGGTATTGATTTTTAAATATTATTCTCCAACAAAAGGAGCCAGTGTTCCTTGGAGAAGTGGCTGAGTCTAGCACTGGGGCTGGAAAAACATAAGGTGCACCTGGAGAATTTTGTAGTGGCAGAAACTAAGGAGATGCTGTAAACACGAAGGAATGAGTACATGTCAGAGGAACACAGGAGCCAGCCTAGATGAGCTCCCGACTGCAAAATAATAAATAAGAACCAAAATAAAGAAAAACATAGTGATTTTATATCCAAAGTGCCATACTGATACAAAGAATCCACTGGAACAATGAGTAAATAGAGAAGAGACAATTCTTCCTTACAAAAGAACTGGAATTAATATGGGAAACAGAAAATCACCATTGAAACACAATAGGTGAGGTGCTCTGTGACAACCTAAAGGCATGGCCTGGGATGGGAGGTGGAAGGGAAGTTCAGGAGGGAGGGGACACATGTATACTTATGGCTAATTCATGCTGATATGTGGCAGAAATCAGCACAATATTAAAAAGCAATTATCCTCCAATTAAAAATCAATAGTTTAAAATAAAAAATTTAAAAGATTACAAAGATTTAAAAGGGTGATAGATGTGTTTGTTACCTTGACTGTGGTAATGGTTTCACAGACATATACAGACATGCATAGGTCAAAGCTTATCAAATTGTATACTTTAAACATGTGCAGCAGTTTATTCTGTCAATTTTACCTCAATAAAGTGTTTAAGAAGTAAAACAGAATATAAGGGTAGAGGAGTAACAGGTTCATCTATTAGGTGTAAAATAAGCTACAAGAATATATTGTATTTCATAATAACTATAGATAGAGTATAACCTTTAAATGTTGTAAATCATTATATTGTATTAATATACCTGTAACTTATGTAATATTGTACAGCAACTATACTTCAACTGGAAAAAAAGAAAAACAGCCACTGAATCAGGCAAGATCCGCTGCCATATGCTGTTTAGTGGAAGAAAATTTAAGAAAAGAGTGTATTTGTATAGCCTCCAAGTGTCTTCCCTCAAATATTTATTAATTATTGAATGGTTCTAACTTATGTCCACAGATTCTTTGATATCCCTCCCTCCGAGAGAGATTGTTTAATTCCTCTCCCCTTTGGTGTGGCTTGACTTGATGACTCCTTTCTAATGGAAACAACAGGGGTCAGCTAGTTTCATCGGAACAGACTGGAATGTTACGTATTGTCTATGTCTGCTTCATAGCTGCATAGCACAGTTAAGGCATTGTGACAGACACCATATGGCCCACAAAGCCTAAAATGTTTACTAACTGGCTTTTCTTCCAGGCCTCTGGAATAGAGTGTAGAAAGAGGGAAAGAGTAACTTTACAAGGGATAAATCCTAGCAGTTACCACCTTACCCAAGTGATCAAGGTTGGCATCACCAGTGATATTCAGGTTGATATGAACACTCTGAGATGATATGAAGAGGCGCACACATCATCTCTCTGCTATTCTCCCTCTAAATCCATAAACAGTCTTCAAAATATCAAGGTCATGAATGACAAGAAGAAACTCACAGATGGAAGAGAGACTAAAAAAACATGATGGTTAAACACAATGTGAGATCTAACACTGGATTCTGGAACAGAATGAGGCGGGGAAGGCTTATAAACTCTGAACATCTATAGTTACTATTGTACTGATGTTAATTTCTTAACTGTGCTATTATATGTGATATTAACATTACAGGAATCTGAGTAAAGGGTATCTGGGAAGTCTGTCCTATCTTTTCAGGACTTGTGTAAGCCTAAAATTATTTCAAAATGGAAAATTTTAAAAAGTTAAGGTGCAAACTTTTCCTAATCCCAGAGCATCACTGAAAGAGCACATGCTTAACATTAGTAAAAGACACAGCAGATGTATCTATGTAAGTACTTTGAGATAATAATGATATATCGAGGCAGAGAGAACTTTCCATTTTCTTGTTGGAATCAGTAGAGAGAAACTACAATCTTCAAGTGCAGATATCCATCTTGTGGCCATAAAAGGAAGCAGATCAAGGAAAAAGAAGGACAGAGGCACATCAAACCTGCTGAAATTATTCGAATCAGTTGCACCCAATTTCACAAGCCAAAGAATTCACTTTCTGCTTAACAAAGGCAGCAAGAAGTCCCCTATCACAGTCCCCTATCACAATGAAACCATTCAAGTGGGATAGCAAAACTTACACCTTTTGTTAATTGACTGTCATCACGCAGCTATGATAAAAGATTATGAAAACTAATTACTTGAGGACACAGATAGGGACCATAATATTGTACTAATAAACAAATCTATTGAATAGCTCAATGTTAAATGGAGGATATGAGAGAGAAGAAACTGCCTGGACATAATAGTGGGTAAATGATGTGTATACCTAGCATAACAACTTTGGAAAGTCTCTTTAAACCACTACATTCCTCTTGCTTTACATGGAAAATGGACATAATAAACTTCCTGAAAGCAATATTGTGAAGGTTCCAAATGGGTTAGCGAATGAAACAGCATGTAAGAAATTTTTAAATACTGTGTAAATATAAGGTATTGCTGTTATTAGTCTACATATAAAAGAGTAATTCCTGATGTATATCTTATAGGCATGTGTAAGAATTTTAAGACTTCAAAATGCCCACCATCCAGCTGGGGAGGTATGCACTTAGAGAACAAAAGAGTCTGTCTTTAGGGAACACAACAGTGGCTATATACATATGAACTATGTCTTTCATATACAAAGGCAAATTAGATATGATTGAGAAATATAGTTTCTCTACCATATTTTTAATGTGGGTTTTTTGAACAGCTTTGTTGAACAATAGCTAATATTCAATAAATTCCAGATACCTGAAATGTAAATTTTTTTAAATGTTGCACATTTACACCCATGAAAATACTGGCACTATCAAGACAATGAACATGTCCATTATCCTCCAAAATTTCCTATTGTCCTTTTTTAATCTTTTCCAACTTCCTCTTCCCTGCCTCCATTCCCAGGAAAACACTAATCCTTATATAATTTTGACCTAAAAGAGAAAGGTACCAGGGAAAGCTAGGCTGGAAAATTACATGAACTGAGAACTTGTAGACGTACATGGTGGACTTAGAAAAAGAAGAGGAAGCAGAAATCAAATTACCAAAACTGGTTGGATCACAGAAAAATAAAGAGAATTAAAAAAAAAAAAACTACTTCTGCTTCACTGAATATTCTAAAGCCTTTGTGTAGATCACAACCTGTCTCATGACAAACCTGTATGCAGGCCAAGAAGCAGCAGTTAGAACCGGAATGGAACAACAGACCAGTTCAAAATTGGGAAAGGAGTACATCAGGCTATATATTGTCATAATGCTTTTTTAACTTATATGCAGAGTTCATCATGCAAAATGCTGGGCTGGATGAAACACAAGCTGGAATCAAGATTACCAGAGGAAATATCAACAACCTCAGATATGTAGATGATACCACTCTAATGGCAGAAAGTGAAGACGAACTAAAGAGCCTCTTGATGGACATGAAACTCAAAATCCAAAGAACTAAGATCATGGCATCCAGTCCCATCACTTCATGGCAATTAGATGGGTAAACAGTGGAAACAGTGACAAATTTTATTTTCTCAGGCTCCAAAATCACTCTGATGGTGATTGCAGCCACGAAATTAAAAGACACTTGATCTTTTTTATAAGAAAAGCTATGACAAACCTAGATAGCATGTTCAAAAGCAGAGATGTCACTTTGCCAGCAAAAGTCTGTAAAGTCACAAGCTATGGTTTTTCCAGTAGTCATGTATGAATGTGAGAGTTATACCATAAAAAAGGCTGAGCACCAAAGAATTGATGATTTTGAACTGTGGTGTTGGAGAAGACTCTTGGGGATCCCTTGGACTGCAAAGAGATCCAACCAGTCCATTCTAAAGGAGATCAGTCCTGAATATTCATTGGAAGGATGGATGCTGAAACTGAAGTTCCAATACTTTGGCCACATGATAAGAAGAACTGACTCACTGGAAAAGATTTTGATGCTGGGAAAGATTGAGGGCAGGAGGAGAAGTGGATGACAGAAGATAAGTTAGTTGGATGGCATCACCAACTCAATGGACATGAGTTTGAGCATACTTCAGGAGATGGTGAAGGACAGGAAAGCCTGATGTGCTTCATTCAGTCTATGGGGTTGCAAAGAGTCATACACAACTTAGTGACTGAACAACAGCAACCAGGGAAATATGGTTTTGCCCTTAAGCAAAATTTAGGATCTTTCGTTGACCATAAGTTCCCTCCTCTGATTGTTTTACAAAATATATGAATACACATTTATATTATGAAATGAGCTGTGATTGAAAAAAAGAAAGAAAAAAAGAGAGATTTCTTTGCTGCATTATAACAAAATGTGTGGCTCCCTTTTTCTAATACTCAATAAATACAGAACTACTGTGGGGTTTCTAAGACTTAAGTAATATGTTTTCAGTCCAGGTAGTAATTCAGTTTGTTAACCTGGCAATTTGAGATAACTGCACCTGCCACCAGAACCCTCAATATCACTCATCCCTGTCACTATATTATTATTGTCAGTGCCGTGACATCTTGGCATGTCTTTTCCAGCCTGTGCTTCTTTCAACTTATTATTTTTTGCAAGACATTGCAATAATGAAAACTACAACTTTTAATTTGTGATACAATGATGATAGAGGAAAATACAATGTATGCTCTTCAGATTGGAATTGCTTCTAAATTTTGATAGAAAAATAAAATGAGCCTAGTAAGGATTTTAAAAACGAGGCTTAGGCACAAAATAAAAGATATTCGTGATGTTTTTCACATTTCTAAACCAGTTCTTGGGCCACAAGTATCATCACAAGATGTTTTAAATTATATCATTATTTCCACATTTTTGCAAACTATAATGTTCTCTGATGACCCTGTAAGATATGAGTTCATGTTGCTTCACTATGAAAAGTACCAGTCAATACCTCTAGAGGTCGAACACATTCACCAGTGCACCAAAAAGTAGCAATAAAGTCCTACTCTCATCCTCCCTATTCTCAATCTTCCTCTTACAGTGTATCTGAAGCTAAGCTCTATAAACAAATATTCTCCCATTGTTCCTGCTTTGAGCATAAAAGTTTTAGGTACATGTGATTTCTTTTGCCTTTGTATATACAGCTTTCATATCCTTTTTGTGGTTCAGTCACACAGTCGTATCCAACTCTTTGTGACCCCATGGACTACAGAACACCAGGCATTCCTTCACCGTCTCCTGGAACTTGCTCAAACTCATGTTCACTGAGTCGGTGATGCCATCCAAACATTTCATCCTCTGTTGTCCCCTACTCCTCCTGCCTTCAATCTTTCCCAACATTAGTGTCTTTTCCAAGAGTCAGCTCTTCAAATCAGGTGGCCAAAGTATTGTAGTTTCAACATCAGTCCTTCCAATGAATATTCAGGATTGTTTTCCTTTGGATTGACTGGTTGGATCTCCTTGAGGTCCAAGGGACTCTCAAAAGTCTTCTCCAACACCACAATTCAAAAGCATCAACTCTTCAGCCCTCAGCCTTCTTTATGGTCCAACTCTCACATTTATACATGACTACTGGAAAAACCATAGCTTTGACTCTACAGACTTTTGTCAGCAAAGTAATGTCTCTGCTTTTAAATACCCTGTCTAGGTTTGTCATAGCTTTTCTTCCAACAAAAACCTTGAGGCTTCCCTGGTGGTTTAGACAGTAAAGAATCTACTGGCAATGCAGGAGACCAGGGCTCAATCCTTGGGTAGGGAAGATTCCCTGGAGAAGGAGATGGCAACCCACTTCAGTATTCTTGTGTGGAGAATTCCATGGATTCTCCTCCATGGAGGAGTCTGGCAGGTTACAGTCCATGGGGTCCCAAAGAGCTGGACACTACTGAGCGACTAACACTTTCATCTCCTTAAGGATTTCTATTTTAGAAGCAGAAGGGTTTTAAAGCAGGAGTTTGACATGATAAACTTGGGCTCAAATTTTACTTTCACCAGTTACCACTTTTGAACAACTCAGTCAAGTGTTTCATTTTTCTGAGCCTGTTTTCTCTTTTGTAAAATATAGAATCTTAGGCACAGAGTAGCTGGGATGCTTAAGTGAGAAAATGTATATGAAGTAGGAAGCAGTACCTGTCACAGAGTAAATGATCTTTAAATGTTATCTCCTTGGTCCTTGTAGTCATGGCCACAGTTATAATTTTGGTTATGAGCTGGATGAAGAAAAAGAAAAATATATTTAGGTGTAATAATAAGCTCCAATCCAAACTAGAAATGAGAATACAGGCAATATTTTACCTTTTCCAATTTGCATATTGAAAATATTATGGCTGAATAGGAAATCAAGTGGGGTGATTATTTTTTTCAAAGTTTTCAAGGAAGTCTGCAAGTGTTTGTCTCAATGGACTAACAGAAGAGACCATTTGATAAGCTTCTGAATCATGCACCACTTTTAAGCATCCTGTTGGAAGAAACCTAGGGTGAATTCTGTTCAGCTCTGTATCTGCTGTGCTGTTTCCTGCTGCGAATGCATCATAATGAGTGGGCACAAGAAAGTATCAAATAATTATATCTTCAAGATCAAACTTCTCACTCATCTCCAGCAGATGTGTGATCTGAAAGTATAATTTTTTATGCCACCTATGGTGCAGCAGCTGAGTATCCCTTCTAACTTCCTAGGTAGGAAACTTAAAGATCACACAGGACTGAGCCTGCATCCCTGGGGTTACAGTGAATTGAAGTGTAACATTCATACGTCCAGACTATGATGCTGCGTGCTGCACTCTTTATCATTTTAAGTTCAGTGAACACATTGACTTTATTTTTTTTTATTTTTTAATTTTTTTTAATTTTATTTATTTTTTTTACATGATAGTATACATGTTTTTATGCCATTCTCCCAAACCAACCCACCCTCCCCCTCTCCCTCAGAGTCCAAAAGTCCGTTCTATACCTCTGTGTCTCTTCTGTTA
>SJYF01000097.1:18379608-18395678 GCA_006410515.1 Procapra przewalskii
AAAAACACTGTCTTTCCTTTTCCTTTCATTTTAGGATAAGAGCAATGAGAAAGACTGAGAAACTTTAAACTAAAGTTCATCTTTGCTTCCAGTCTTCTCTGAATACAAACTTTTCTTTAATGAAGTCTTTCAATGACCATGGACGTGGAGCACATGAGAAATGAACTTTGTTTTCAAGAAAAATCCATAGAAAGTGATTAAGCCAATACTTCATTGACAAATTATTCAGCACCGATACACATTTCTGCCTGAATTATCACCAGCTCAAACTTTGGCCAAAATTTATGATTTATCAATTTTTAGCATTCCAAAATTTGTCTTTGGCTACTTCTAAGAGCAAAGCTTACTCAAGCCGTTCCACAGAATGCTTACCTTTCCAGAAAAGTGTCAGAAATCAGAGCAGCCTTCTGAGTGGTACCTAAGCTTCCTTCTAAATTCCATTAAATCCTCTTTGCAGCCCTGTCTTCCATAATCAGCCCATACGATCATACACCTGAGCCTTGAAAGGAGTACAAATACATATTTAATTTACCCTTTGTCATTCCTGGCACTGCCTGGGGTTTTCCCTTTGCCCATCATTTCTGTTTATAAGATTTCCACATCCATTATATCTTCATCTCCTCTCTGCCTAGTTGAACTTCACTCAGAAATCTACCTGTCCTGCAAAGCTTTGACATCACCACAGCTTCAAACCTGTCCTCTCACCTCTGGCCATCACCATGATTTTGATCTTATTTCACATCTCTTTCTCCTTCTTCACAGTTTCCTTAAGCATCCTCACCTTTCTTCTTCTTTGAGCCTTGGACTTCTCATGTCAGCATGTAAAAGGCTTAGAAGAGATCCCCCATCTTGCTGCCATTATAGTAGCTGTAGCAGTTTGTAATCCTAGTGATAACAGTAGCAGAATTCCTCTCCTGATGAAAGCCAAGCTCATTCCATCACTGTTTGGAGTGACCTTACTCCTCATCTTCACCTACTTAGATCTTTTGTGTCATTCATTTCTTAGTCCAGCATTGCCTTCTCTTCAGAGAGACCTTCTTTACCCATTTAAAGTTGCCATTCTTGCTTTCAAATGACTCTCCATTAATCATTTTTTCAAATGATTATCATTATTCATAATTGTTTTGTGTTTATTTTTTTTTTTGGTCTCCATACTTCAATGCAAGCTCCCTGAGAGCAGGAACCTTTTTGAAATCAACTTCCAGAGCCTGGAAGAGCACTTGGTCCATACTAAATACCCAATAAATATGTATATATGAAGTAATAAATAACTTGAGGAAATTACCTCAAGTACTGTTGGGAGACAATTCTCTGTGGATCTCCCATGCTACCAGACATCTAATAATCAGAGACACTGATTGTCTTTATGCAGGACTATCTCTTCAAGCAAGTTAAGCTAAGAACAGTCTTGGAAAAATAGACACAAATCTTCTGGAGCCAAGGGCAAGTTTGCTACCAGACTTGGAATATGGGGATAGTGATTTCCTTTGGTGAAACATTGAACATACTCATGGCTAATATAATAATGTCTCTCTCCAGGGCCAAGTTCAAGCAGCCCACTCACCACTAGAAAAGATTCAGGCTCTAAACTCAGAGCTCTGGTCCTGTAACACATCCCACTGTATGTACAGGTATTGTCTTCTGGCCTTTGTGCTTCCTGGCGGGAACTGATGCTTGGGGAATTGGAGCACATGTTTATACTCTGGTTACTGCCATTGTTTCTGACCTAGTAATCTGGTACCCTCTGCCTGAATCCATGAGACTGTAGTTGGCTAACTTGTTAGCTTCTATAAAAGATAAAAATCTCAAGCCTTCACAGTTCTTGACAGGTACAACCTAATTGCTTCTATGTTATCCTCTTCATAGCATAGGCTAAGTCAAGCTGCAGTAACAAAAGATGTATTTTATCACAGAGTTTCATTCAGGCCAAGTCTGCACCTGTTCCAAGTGAATCTCCAGGACAACTGTTCTCCACCTGTTGGCTCTGCATTCTGGCAGTTTCCATCATATGTTTTCTGCACATAAGCTGCTGCTGCCACAATTTCTGAGCAATAACTGCCTCGTGACTTGAGCATCTGAAATCAGATGCTTTCCCACATGAGGGTCACATGTCACTTCCTCTCACCTTCATTGATCAAAGGAAGGTACCCAGCTAACCATAAAAGGTACAGAAGTGTCATCTTCCACATGGTTGGAAGTCAAAGAAAATGCTGTTTATAAATAAGAAACAAACAAAAAAGGCTATTTCAACTTTTACTTTCACTTATGTATTTTTTAAGCTTCTTGAGGGCAGAAATAGTCTCACTTTATAAAGAATTCTCCATAACGGATGACGCAGCATAATTATTTCAGTATTATTTTTATCAATTACTTTAAAATTTCCATCTTTATTGAGTTATTAGGGTCAGATAATAAGAGTTAAAATCAGAATCATCAGCCCTTCAGATAATAACCTTCAAGATTAGGTCTAGGCTATATGGGAAGGTTGTTTCTCACAACAGAGTAAGCATCAGGGTGAGCATTTCTCATGTTTCAGTGTAATTGATATTAAACTGAAATATGAGCAGGGTTAGCAATTGCCCAGTGATATCCATGCTTTTCTCATAGCATTCCATTGCTCATCTTCAGGTCAACATTTCTCAAGGAGTCACAAGAGAAGTAGCTGTTATGTGGTGAAAAGTGGGCATTTATGAAGTGCTAACCTTCAGAAATTCACAAAGCTAAACATGTTTATTTAGTATAGGATTGTTCAGAGTTTACAGTGTGAAACACATTTTATGAAATAATTCAGAAATATAGGACAGCGTCTGCCAAAAATATCTACAGGTAAATTTTATCCTCATTCTCCAAAGTTGAGCTTTAATCTCAGGAGGCCAGTATGAATGACTAGAAAACACTAATAAAAGATCTCATTATAAATTTGTCATTGTGGATAACTAGTGGCAGCTTTCTCTGGCATTTGAGATGGCTTATGAAATGAGTTTTAAAACTCTACACCTAAGGGATTTAAGGGGCAAGCCCTTATCTTCCAGACTTAATTGCTGACTCTAGGTAACCTCACAGGTATCAACTCCCCCAGTATTCCCAAAATTTGCATGTGTGAGTTTCCTCAAATAGTCCACCCCATAATATCAGAGAAGCACAGAGGCTAAGTCAAGCTGCAGTACCAAAAGATGTATTTTATCACAGTGTTTCATCCAGGCCAAGTCTGCACCTGTTCCAAGTGAATCTCCAGGACAACTGTTCTCCACCTGTTGGCTCTGCATTCTGGCAGTTTCCATCATATGTTTTCTGCACATAAGCTGCTGCTGCCACAATTTCTGAGCAGTTCACACTCAGTATCCACAGGGGATTGGTTCTAGGCCCCTACCTCCCCCATCCTGTAGATACCAAAATCCGCAAAAGCTCGGATATCTTCTATGAAATAGTGCAGTGCATACCACACTATGCATGTCTACGTAAAACCTAATGCCATGTAAATGCTGTCGGCACGTGTGCTTAGTCTCTTCAGTTGTGCCCAACACTTTGCAGCCCAATGGACTGTAGCCCGCCAGGCTCCTCTGTCCACACAGATTCTCTAGGCAAGAACACTGGAGTGGGTTGCCATGCCTTCCTCTAGGAAAATACTATATTAATACTTATAAATACAATGTAATTGTTACATTACTGTTGCTGTTTAGTCACTAAGCTATATCCGACTCTTTGTAGCCCTCCAGGTTCCTCCATCCATGGGATTTCCCAGGCAAGAATACTGCAGTGGGTTGCCATTTCCTTTCTCCAGGGGATCTTCCCAATTTAGGAATCAAACCCATGTCTCCTGTATGGCAGGTGGATTCTTTACCACTAAACCACCAGGGAATCCCAAATGCTACATAAAGAGTTGCAAATTCAAATTTTGCTTTGGGGAACTTTCCGGGATATTTTTGTCAAATATTTTTAACCATTTGTTGATTGAAGCTGTGGATGTAGAACCTGAGGATGTGGAAGGCCAAGTGCGGTGAGAAGTATGTGGTCAGAGCTTGAGGAGAGTGACTGCCAGATTACACCTATTCTAAGTTATCCAGGGAATGCTCAGAACTGGTGGCTGCAGCAGCTTCTGGGAAAGAAGTGGTCAGGAGGACTTGCGACTCTGCACATAAGTTTCTGATAAAATATTGGACTCCTTTTTTCAAAGATCATCCTGTGGAACTAATTTGGAAAAAAAAAAATCTAAGTTACCTATACTGTAACTAATAGTTAACTATCACAAGTTGAAAAAGTAATAAAATATATTACAAAGCTATTGATCTTCTTAAAAATAAACAATACTTTTAAAAACATGAGGAATAAAGGCAGCATAGGCAATGCCCCCACATTTTTAGGATTTTTAAATTCTTTTCTAATAATGCAAAATAAGTGTGACCGTAAAAGGACTCACATTCAGAAATGAAACAGACCTCGGTCAGTAATAATGAATCTTCCTATGATAGAATTTGAAACCCAAGTTGTAAAGAAACTTCTAATTTAACTTGGGAGCAACACTGACTGTTGGAAGACTTTTATAATTATTGCAAAATACATGAATATCTGTTTGTTTTTACAAATACTATCACATTTTCTATAAAAAATTTACATCCTCAATTCTTAGGTTTTTGTATTGCAAACACATTCATGTCTAATGAGATTATTATTACTTTCATAAGTGTAACATCTGTAGCTCAATTAAAAGCAAGACTACAAAGGCAACATTCCACAGTACAAACATTCTTGAGTTGTATACACAAAGATAAACATTCATTAAGTAATCAGCATATCAGAGAGGTGCTACAAGGGAAAAGAAAGAAAACAACCATCAAGAAAAGCAATTTCAAAATGAGAAGGAATAATAAGCTAGAAAATTGACTTTTAATACTCACAGACAAGCATTTGGGTTTTGTTTTTGTTTTTTTTATATACATCTATTTGAAGTCTTTATCATGATTTTTTTCTACACTGATTTCCTTTATAACTTTTCCTTTTTTGACTAAAAAGTTATTTCCTTAATTGTTTAATTTCCCCCAAGCCATCATATTGAAATACTGTGTACAAGATGAGCTTTGTCATTGAATAAGTTTACAAATGATATAAAATAGCACAAGACTATCACTAATTAATTTTGTGACCTTGGAAGATTTATTTAAGCATTCATTTTCCTCACCTGCCAGATGTCAACCATAATCCTTGCTAGTTCAGACACCTATGAAATTCCCAGGTGAAATTGTTATGTGAAAACAATACAGTTACTAGAGCCATCTGAAGGATACCGGTCAAATGCTTTCTTATAAGTAGTAATAAAGTCTTTTCCTTGCTGTTACTGCCTTTGAAACCAGTATTCTTTGACCATAAGTTTAGAATTTCCACCTTTTCATTTTTTTGAACCCTAACATCATATGAATATTTTTACTTTTACTTATGGGCTAATATGCAGTTTCCCTGGTGGCTCAGAGGGTAAAGAATCTGCCAATGCGGGAGACCCAGTTTCCATCCCTGGGTTAGGAAGATCTCCTGGTGAAGGGAATGGCAATGCACTCCAGTTTTCTTGCTTGGAGAATTCCATGGGCAGAGGAATGGTGGGCTAGACTCCATGGGGTCACAAGGAGTCGGACACAACCGTGCAGCTAACACACACACACACACGGGTAAATGTATCATTTTATTAAAGGCTTATCTTCCATATCCAAATCCCAGTACATGAAGAGAGTCCCAGCATACTTACTAAAAGCCAATATGTAGACTCTAAAATTCAAATTTTAGACACATGTACAACCGGGATTGATTTTTAACACTATCAACTGCATTAGCATTGTTCTCCATAATTATGAAATATTATTTGCTATTGTTCAGTCAATGAGCCATGTCTGACTCTTTGAAACCCCATAGACTCCAGGCTGCCAGGCTTCCCTCTCCTTCACCATCTCCTGGAGTTTGCTCAAACTCATTTCCATTGAGTTGATGATGTTGGATGCAACATCAGTTGATGGTTGGATGCAACCATCTCATCCTCTGTTGTCCCCTTCTCCTCCTGCCTTCAATCTTTCCTGGTATCACAGTCTTTTCCAGTGAGTTGGCTCTTCAAATCAGGTCGCCAAAGTATTGGCGTTTCAGCATCAGTTCTTTCAGTAAGTATTCAGGGTTGATTTCCTTTAAGATTGACTGGTTTGATTTCCTTGCTCTCCAAGAGACTCTCAGTTATATTCTCCAGCATCACAGTTCAAAAGCACCAATTCTTCAGCACTCAGCCTTTTTTATAGTCCAGCTCTCACATCCATACATGACTGCTGGAAAAACCATAACTTTAACTAGATGGAGCTTTGTCAGCAAAGTGATGTCTGTGATTTTTAAAATGCTGTCTAGGTTGGTCATAACTTTTCTTCCAAAGAGCAAGTATCTTTTGATTTCATGGCTACAGTCACATCCACAGTGATTATGGAGCCCAAGAAAATAAAATCTCTCACTCTTTCCATTGTTTGCCCATCTATTTGCCATGAATTGATGGGACTGGATACCATGATCTCATTTTTTTGAATGCTGAGTATTATGCCAGCTTTTTCACTCTCCTCTTTCACCGCAACAGGCCTTCAGTTCCTATTCACTTTCTGCCATTGGTGGTGGCGGTTTAGTCACTAAGTTGTGCGGACTCTTACGATCCAAGGCACTGGAGCGTACTAGACACCTCTGTCCATGGGATTTTCCAGGCAACAATACTGGAGTGGTTTGCCATTCCCTTCTCCAGAAGATCTTCTTGACCCAGGGATCGAACCTAGTCTCCTGCACTACAAGCAGATATTTTTTTTACCAAATGAGCTACCAAGGAAGTCCTTAGGTGGTGTCATCTGCATATCTGAGATTATTGATATTTCTCCCAGCAATATTGATTCCAGTTTATGTTTCATCCAGCCCAGGATTTTGCATTGTGTACTCTTCATAGAATTTAATAAGCAGGGTAACAATACATAGCCTTGATGTACTCCTTTCCCAATTTTTAACCAGTCCATTTTTCCATGTCCAGTTCTAAATCTCAGTATTAAAGAAAAATCACACTGGACAAGAAGAGCAAAATCAGCAACAGGGAAGACAGCCCACAGATCCAGTTCTTGCACGCAGTCTTGCTGAGACAAAGAATGGGAAGTCTGTTAAGGACTGGGGACAGTAGGGGAGAATCAAAGCCCATCGAGATTTGCTGATATTCTCTACTCAAAGGGAAAGTAAGCTTTTTCATATCTTCTTGTTAAGAGATAATTTCACAATTTGTGTTACTTAACATAGCCCATGTGCCCAAAGCACAGTGAGCCAAAACAAACTGAAACATCCGAGTTTGGAGCAGAGAAAGGTTTATCGCAGGGTCAAGCAAGATGAACAGATGACTCAAGCTCAGAAACTCCAAACTCACTGATGGTTTGTGGGGGAAAGTTTTTGATATGCAGAATTTGCCATGAGAGCTTTAAGGTGTGGGATTTTCTTGATTGATTTGTGGTGAAGCAACAGGGCAGTTCTTCAAGAATCTTATGCTCAGGTACCCTCCACTGCGGAGAGGGGTGGAACTTAAAGATAATCTTATGTATATTCCTTGAGGAGGAACCAGGACCCTACTTTGATAGCTGCTCCACTGTTTCTTGCCAACAAAGATCCATATAGTCAAAGCTATGGCTTTTCCAGTAGTCATGTATGGATGTGAGAACTAGACCATAAAGAAGGCTGAGTGCTATAGAATGATGTTTTCAAAATGTGGTGTTAGACAAGACTCTCGAGAATCCCCTGGACTGAAAGGAGATCAAACCAGTCAATCCTAAAGGAAATCATCCCTGAATATTCATTGGAAGGACTGATGCTAAAGATTCAATACTTTGGCCACCTAATGCAAAGAGCCTATTCACTGGAAAAGACCCTGATGCTGGGAAAGATTAAAGGCAGAATAAAAAGGGGGTGACAGAGGATGAGATGGTTGTATGACATTACTGACTCAATGGACATGAGTTTGATCAAAATGGAAGATGGTAGCACACGGGGTCTCAAAGAGTCAGACACAACTGAGGGACTGAACAAATATTTCTTGGCTGCCCCTCCCTTGTTTCTGCATTCCCTCCCTTCCCTGATTAACAATTGTTTGAATCTGCCTTTGAAATTCAGAAAATATCTTGGAGGCTGAACGAAACCTATTTCCAATAAATAAGAAGTGGGTCACAAAAAAAGACTTGTGCTCTAGAGCCCCACAGGGTCCTGCTAAATTTCACTGGAAGTGAAGCACCTGCTGAAATTAAGCTCCTATCTTCCCACAGGTACTGAGAAATAGCACTGTCTCCCTAAATTAATACATTTCAGAGGCACAGATCCCTTTGAAAGACAATTCTAAACAAAGCTAACAAGAGGGTTTTTTAAGGTTTACATTTCAAAGGATCAAAGAAGAAATTTATGTTTTCTAAAGTAAATGTTGGAAGAAAATGGAGGTCAATAGACTGAAGAAAAAAATCTAAGGTCTAGTGAAGCTCAGGGGAGCAACAACTGTCTTAGTCACTATTGTAGGGGAGCAAAATAAGCCACGCAAAATATGTTTGTTTGGCAAATTTATTATTCTGAGCTGATTATTTTTGAGAGGCTACAGACAAAGGCAAACCTGAAAGGAGTGGAAATTGCCATTTTGTAAGTGTAAAAAGATTAAAGAGAAACCTCAATTAAATAGAGTTGGGAAAGCAGAAGGGAGAGCTGTTCTGCCCTGCCATGATAGCACAGCTCAACAGAAAGAAAATTCCTCTTCTTTTCTGGCAAGAACTCAGCCAGTGAGAGGTTATGACCTCTTTGTCTATTAGAGCCCTCTCTAATTCCTTGTCCCCTCTGTAAAAGAGTCTTCCTATCCTCTGCCATGCTGATACTTGCACATGGTTCTCTATCATTGCAGATCCTGAATTGCAACTTTCTGTTGACCCCAAACAAATCAAGCTTAGCTGAAGAAATATCTGGCAGTCTTTTGTTTTCCATCAACATATGTGACATTTACATTTATAAGGGAAATCTCCATTAATAAAATTAATAAAATCTTTAGAAACTCTTGTCAATGGAAGGGGCAATGATTTAGAATTGCATAGCAACCTTACTCTTGTTACTTTCACTATGCTTTCCTGGTAACCTACAAGTAATAGGTCTTCCCCCACCTCTCCTCCAATTGCTTTCTGAAGACATTAATTAAGGTAATGTGCATGCATGCATGCTAAGTCACTTCAGTCATGTCCAGCTCTTTGCAACCATATGGACTGTAGCCTATCAGGTTCCTCTGTGGAATTATCCAGTCAAGAATACTGGAGTAGGTTGCCACACCCTCCTCTAAGGGATCTTCTCAACCCAGGGATCAAACCCACATCTCTATGTCTCCTGCATTGGCAGGTAGGTTCTTTACCATTAGCACCACCTGGGAAGCCCAATTATTTTGGAGTTAGTTTTCTTAGGTACTTCACCTGCATACAGGAGATATATATGTTATTAACCTTCTGCTGGATTTTTCCTTTTAACTGTCTTTTATTACAGAATGGTACTTAGTACCTAGAAGGCTTCCCTGATGGCTCAGGTGTAAAGAATCCGGCTGCCAATGCAGGATATGTAAGAGATGCAGGTTCAATCCCTGTGTTGGGAAGATTCCTTGGAGAAGGAAATGGCAGCCCACTTCTGTATTCTTGCCTGGAAAATCCCATGGATAGAGCAGCCTGATGGGCTACAGTCCATTGGGTTGCAAAAGTCAGACACAACTAAGCAACTGAACACACACACATCTTGTCATTCAACAACTAATAATTTCAACAAAATACAAGAAAGACAATAATAATTATAAGCACTTTATTCCATTTCTTTAACTCTGTTCAGCTTACAAAATAACTTGGAAGAGACAGGAACTAGGTGATAAAAATAAACTTCATATTTTACAGCAAGACAAGAAAATATTAAACAAAATTTTTCTCCACCGATTCAGTCCTCCTCCTTTCCCTTTAGTACATATTCTGCATCTACATTAGTGAGATCTCCTTAGTTTTTTTTATACTTTTATACCTTTTTCTTTTTTCCTTTTTTTTCTTTTTTTCTTTTTTTTTTTTTTTTTTTTTTTTTTTTTTTTTTTTTTTTTTGCTGTGCCACATGCTTGCAGAATCTTAGCTCCTTGACCAAGGATTGAAACCAGGCCCCAGCAGTGAAAATGCTGAGTCCTAACCACTAGAGCACCAGAGAATTCCCTAACCAAACCTCCTTAGGAGATAATAGTCATTCTTAATCTTATATGGGGTAAAGAGTCATGATGACCCACTACTTGCTTTGTACATACAGACCTGGATTGTGTCAACTGTCAATACATCATCTGACGTAAAACTCTTTATCTCAAAAATGTGTATAACTGCTCTTGCCTGGAAAATGCCACGGACAGAGGAGCCTGGTGGGCTGCAGTCCATGGGGTCTCTGGGAGTTGGGCACGACTGAGTGACTTCACTTTGGCTTTTCATTTTCATGCATTGGAGAAGGAAATGACAACCCACTCCAGTGTTCTTGCCTGGAGAATCCCAGGGATGGGGGAGCCTAGTGGGCTGCCGTCTATGGGGTCGCACAGAGTCAGACATGACTGAAGCGACTTAGCAGCAGCAGCAGTGCTTTGTCTGAAAGTTAATAGACGGAAAAGTTCTCAGAGCTTTCTGAAAGACTCTCCCAAGTAATAATTCTCAGGTTAGCCTGAATAACATTTTCCATTTCTTTCTTAGATTCATTATTAACTTTTTTCATCCACATTGCATGGCATAGTCAACAGGATATCAGCAATGTCCTCCAGAGGACATTAGGAGTCTACACGAAACCAGAAACCAGAGCTTGGTAATAGCACAGGTCCTTTGACTCCCACCATCTCTTTTGTATTTCTCAGGTGTTCTGGTGAGTTCTCCTGATATCTGGATTGCACCATTTTTAAGCAGTAATCCAACAAATTTTATTTAAGCTGATTTTACTTAAGACTTGTAGTCTTCAGAAGCACTGGTGCATTTCCCAGTCAGGGACCTAAGGGTAAGGCTGGGGAAAGAGAGGTGGCTAGGTTTTTGCTAAATTTGGCTTCAATTGAAAACAACAATAATAGTAACAGCAAAAATAGCAAGTTGATATGTGGTCTGAACAAACCGTTCCCTAAGGAGATGAAGGATTGGCTCACTCAGCTCCAAAAGACAAGAGACATTAACTGCTACTGACAGCAAGGTGTTCTTCAGCGACTGAAAACCCAGTGGCAGTGTCTGAGGATCAATCCTTGTAGTGTGCAGCAGTCACACAGGGACCCCCACCACAATCATTAAGAAAATAATGCTTTTCTGATGACACACAAGATAGACGAATCACCTACCACTCCAAGAACCCACAGCAGTTTCAGACTGTTGGAAGGAGGTACCAGCTCTTCTAAAAGAATCAAGTCAACACAAGGATATGTCAACGACCAAGGATATGTCAAATTGGCACTCGCCAAGGGCATTTGCTATCTGTAACTATTGACCTTCAACACCTTCTGTGGGAGTTCAAGATGCAATAAGGCACTCTGTGTTTCAGGGAATCTGGTGGAACAAGTCTTTAGATACTTAGATATTTTGAGGAACTCATTTCATGATCCTAATCCTTGCATCTCCTCATATGTAGAAATTCACTAAATCCCTTCATGGTGACGTCAGCTCCTTGTGACTAGCAGAAAACCTTTTGTAAAGTAAGCACTTGATTGCATCGAACTCCTTCTTCACTTAAATCTTATATGTATTGACCTTCACCCACTGCCTCTTTGGAGCAGTCTCTCAGAAGTATCTGAGGTGGTGTCTCCCAATCTATAGTCCTCATTTTACCCCAAATAAAACACAACTCACAACTCTAAAGCTGTGCATCCTTTTAGTTGACAGATAACTCCTTGGAATCTAGCCCAGAAGCAGGACATATCCAATCCACCACACTGTCCTCAGAAGGTTGTTCAGATCATATCTCCTATCTAAATTAGGTTACCAAATTAATAATGGGAAATTGTATCTCAAAGACCAAACAGCTCTCTGATGGATAACTATCTATTAGGGTACAAGCTGATTTTATGTATAATACTTACAAAACTGATACTTGTAAAGTAATTAATTCAGTTCAGTTTCAGTTCAGTCGTTCAGTCATGTCTGACTCTTTGTGACCCCACAAACTTCAGCACGAAAGGCCTCCCTGTCCATTACCAACTTGTGGAGTCCACCCAAACCCATGTCTGTCAAGTCAGTGATGCCATCCAACCATCTCATCCTCCATCGTCCCCTTCTCCTCCTGCCCTCAATCTTTCCCAACATCAGGGTCTTTTCCAATTAGTCAGCAGTCAGGTGACCAAAGTACTGGAGTTTCAGCTCCAACATCAATCCCTCCAGTGAACACCCAGGACTGATCTCCTTTAGGATGGACTGGTTGGATCTCCTTGCAGTCCAAGGGACTCTCAAGAGTCTTCTCCAACACCACAATTGGGCTTCGCTGATAGCTCAGAGGTTAAAGCATCTGCCTGCAATGTGGGAGACCTGGGTTTGATCCCTGAATCAAGAAGATCCTCTGGAGAAGGAAATGGCAACCCACTCCAGTATTCTTGCCTTGAGAATCCCATGAACGGGTGAGCCTGGCAGGCTACAGTCCGTGGTACAAAGAGTTGGACACAACTGAGCAACTTCACTTTCACTTTCACTTTACACCTAATTAATTAGGACTTTTAAAAAACCCTACCCTGAAACTGACACAGTAGGGTTCTTTTGGCATTCCAAAACTGATTTTTCCATGTGCAATTAGAGAAAATCAACAAATGGTAAGAATTATTACCATTCTTACCAATCTTCTGGATCCCTGCTTGCAGGGTATAATGGAAACAGTAATTGTCAGGGAACATTTAATTTTAAGGAATCTTATATGTTGTTTTCTGTTTCTCAAGGGCCTTCTGTTCCTGGAAAACACTAACGAGCAGAGCTGCACACAGTTCTCAGGACTGAGGTCACGAGATGGAGCGCATACATGGATTCCTTTCAGTAACCTTTTACTTTTCTGTAAAACTACGTAGTCATGTTCCTGTTTCCAATACATGGATTTTCTTCTGGCCCTGTGATGATTGTTATTCCCCTCATTACTGTTGTTTTGCTCAACTTTATTTTCTTGCCTAAAGCTCCCTTGTATAATATATAACCACATGCTGCCATGAATAAAGCACCCTTGTTTCACTCGAGACTTCTTTTTGTCGACTCTTGTTCCCAGGTCCCCATCTGTAAAGACTATAACAAATAGTGGTAAGAACTTTTCTGTTTTCTAAAATTAGATTAGCAGAAGAAGAAAAAAATGATGTACAGTTAGCTCTTTGGAGCCTTTGAAATGGAAAGATTTTAAAATTCTTAAAATTCTTAAAATTTTAGAGCACTCTCATTTTAAACTATTATAGTGGTGTAATGGGTATATAGTGTTAGTTGCTCAGTCATTTCTGACTCTTAGCAACTCATGAACTGTAGCCCATCAGGCTCCTCTGTCCATGGAATTCTCCAGGCAAGAATACTGCAGTGAGTAACCATTCCCTTCTCCAGCTAATCTTCCCAACCCAGGGGTAGACCTTACCTCTTCTGCATTGGCAGGCAGATTCTTTACCATCTGAGCCACTTGGGAAGGATAAATATGTGGAGACAATTAACTATTGTTTATAATTTAAGTAAATTCTTTAATTAATGTGCTGCTGCTGCTGCTAAGTCACTTCAGTCATGTCTGACTCTGTGCGACCCCATGGACAGCAGCCCACCAGGCTCCCCCGTCCCTGGGATTCTCCAGGCAAGAACACTAGGGTGGGTTGCCATTTCCTTCTCCAATGCATGAAAGGAAAATGAAAGTGAAGCCGCTCAGTCATGTCTGACTCTCAGCGACCCCATGGACTGCAGCCTACCAGGCTCTTCCGTCCATGGGATTTTCCAGGCAAGAGTACTAGAGTGGGTTGCCATTGCCCTCTCCAGAATTAATGTGCAGAAACCCCAAAAGGTTTTGAAGTTTCACATTCACCTAATTGAAGGATTTTTTTGTAGAAGGCCAATGCAAGATGGGCTCCAAAACCACTGCAGATGGTGACAGCAGCCATGAAATTAAAAGACACTTGCTCCTTGGAAGAAAAGCTTTGACCAACCTATACAGCTTATTAAAAAGCAAAGACATTACTTTACCAATAAAGGTCCGTCTCATCAAGGCTATGGTTTTTCCAGTGGTCATATATGGATGTGAGAGTTGGACGATAAAGAAAGCTGACTGCCAAAGAATTGATGCTTTTGAACTGTAGTGTTGGAAAGGACTCTTGAGAGTCCTTTAGACTGTGAGGAGATCCAATCAGTCCAGCCCAAAGGAAACCAGTCCTGAATAATTATATTGGAAGGACTGATGCTGAAGCTGAAACTCCAATACTTTGGCCACCTGATGCAAAGAGCTGACTCATATGAAAAGACCCTGATGCTGGGAAAGGTTGAAGGCAGGAGGAGAAGGAGACAACAGAGGATGAGATGGTTGGATGGCATCACTGACTCAGTGGACATGGGTTTGGGTGGACTCTGGGAGTTGGTGATGGACAGGGAGGCCTGGCGTGCTGTGGTTCATGGGGTCGCAAAGAGTCGGACATGACTGAGTGAACTGAATTGAACTGAATGGAAAATTAATGAAATAAGAGTCATCCAAAATAAAAATCTATAACCTGACATAACTACTACTGCCCTCTATCCTTTGAGTACTCATTCTAGTAATCCTCTGTCTGAAAAGGCTATTAAAAGTTACCTTTAGAAATGGAGTCAAGTGAGGAGATCCTCTTCCAATCAAGGCTGAATAGAAGGCCATAGTTAAAGAACTTCTTAAACCTTAAGAGAACTCCCAAAAGTTTTTGTAAAAAGATTATCAGGATGAGAGGACATCAACATGACTAAACTTGTGATCATAGTTGATATTCACAGCCTGATATAATTTTTTTTTGGGGGGGGTCTTCTCTAATAAGTGAAATGAGTGAAAGAAAAACATTCTACTCTAGGTGGACTATGCCAAAGCCTTTGACTGTGTGGATCACAACAAACTGTGGAAAATCCTTAAAGAAATGGGAATACGAGATCACCTTACCTGCCTCCTGAGAAATCTGTATGCAGGTTGAGAAGCAACAGTTAGAACTGGACATTTGAACAAAAACTGGTTCAAAATTGAAAAGGAAGTGTGTCAAGGCTGTATATTGTCACCCTGCTTATTTAACTTATATGCAGAGTACATCATAGGAAATGCCGGGCTAGGTGAAGCACAAGCTGGAATCAAAATTGCCGAGAGAAATATCAGTAACCTCAGATACACAGATGACACCACCCTATGTCAGAAAGCGAGGAGGAACCGAAGAGCCTCTTGGCGGAAGTGAAAGAGAGGAGTGAGAAAACTGCAGACAAGACTGAGCGACTGAACTGTACCGACAGGTGTACAGGTATGTCGGCCCATTGACACAATTTAGGAGGCCACCCAGTTATTTGAGAAATTAAAAACCAAAAAAAGGACACCAAGTAGAACATTCACATCTCAAAGGCATAAAAGAGCAGATCTGAGTTCCTCCTGGGGAAGGTTTTGGTGTCCCTTGGTGTGCTTTTTTTGTTTTTTAACATATCTGGTCTTTACAGGACTACTAGTGTGGCTCAGAAACAACTTAATTTCCAATTAACTACTTTCACCACTCCGAAACAAGCCCTACTATTTATCTTAGTGAAGTGAAATGAAAGTTGCTCAGTCCTGTCCGACTCTTGGCAACCCCATGGACTGTACAGTTAATGGAATTCTCCAGACCAGAATACAGAAGTGGATAGCCTTTCTCTTCTCCAGGGGAATCTTCCCAACCCAGGGATTCAACAGAGGCCTCCCACATTTCCGGCAGATTCTTAACCAGTTGAGCCACATCTTAAGAAGTTTGTGACTCAGTTCTAATGAGATGGATGAAACTGGAGCCGATTATACAGAGTGAAGTAAGCCAGAAAGAAAAACACCAATACAGTATACTGACACATATATATGGAATTTAGAAA
>SJYF01000097.1:18402468-18413171 GCA_006410515.1 Procapra przewalskii
GAGGAGAAGGGGACGACAGAGGATGAGATGGCTGGATGGCATCACTGACTCCATGGACGTGAGTTTGAGTGAACTCCGGGAGTTGGTGATGGACAGGGAGGCCTGGCGTGCTGCAATTCATGGGGCCGCAAATAGTCAGAGATGACTGAGGGACTGAACTGAACTGAACCTTGGTCTTAATCCTTCAAAAATAAGCACAATAATAGCAAGTATTAAATATCTTACCAGGCTAAACTAGTTACACTTGTAACTGTAATGGAACCCGTCTCAGTAGAAAATGCAGATTCCTGAAACGGCTGTGGTGGTGGTGATTTAGTCACTAAGTCGTGACAACTCTTAGTGACAACTCTTGCCAACCTGACGGACTGTAGTCCGGCAGGCTCCACTGTTCATGGGATTTCCCAGGCAAGAATACTAGAATGGGTTGCCACTCCCTTTTCAGGGGATCTTCCTTACCCAGGGATGGAACCCACGTCCCCTGCAATGGCAGGAAGATTCTTTACCGACTGAGGTACCAGAGAGCCCCACCTATAACAGCTCACATGTATTCAATCATTCATTCATTCAAGAATACTTCCTGAGACCCTTCAAATTGCCAGGCACTGAGTGTGCTTTCTACTAGGGATACAATAGCATTAAGGAGGATAGGGTTCCTGCTCTCAGGAAGTATGAAAGCAAGCAAGAAAATCAGAGAAGAAAAAAAAATAAAAAAAAAATAAAAAATCAAAAAAAAAAAAAAAGAAGCAATCAGTTTCCCATTGAGTGCAGTGCACTTGAGCATCTGGGAGAGGCCATGGTAGGAACACTAAGCATGATTTTGAAAATGAGCAGAGACTCTTAGAACTATCTTCTAGATTAGATGAGGACTTTGTCAAACTATGACAGAAGCACTCCAGGCAAGGCAAAACATGCCAGTGCCTAGACCCAAAGGAGACTGTGGGCAGTGAGTAATTAGCAAATAAATCAGTCCGGCTAAAGTTTAACTGAAAGGGGGTTGGTAGACGGAAGACCAAAGAGATGGGCAGAAGTTAGGGGGCAGGAGAAAGTTCTCTACGATGCTTGAAGCTCGTCCAAAAGGCAGAGAAGACTTAGTCTCATTTGCCTTGAATTCAAGTAGCCACTTCACAGACCTCATAGCATTTGTTTTCACACCACATGTGGCTTCAAGAATCACCTTGCTTCTTACTGTATGTTTGAAAATTAAAAGTGGCATGGATGACAACATTTGTTTTATGGGAAGGACAATGGCAAGCTTAACAGGAAGGCTGATCTAACTCTAGAGACATAGTAAGTCTTATCTTTCAGTTCAGTTCAGTTTAGTTCAGACGCTCAGTCACGTCCAACTCTCTGCAACCTCATGAATCCTAGCATGCCAGGCCTCCCTGTCCATCACCAACTCCTAGAGTTCACCCAGATTCACGTCCATCGAGTCCGTGATGCCATCCAGCCATCTCATCCTCGGTCGTCCCCTTCCTCCTGCCCCCAATCCCTCCCAGCTTCAAAGTCTTTTCCACTGAGGCAACTCTTCACATGAGGTGGCCAAAGTACAGGAGTTTCAGCTTTAACATCATTCCTTTCAAAGAAATCCCAGGGTTGATCTCCTTCAGAATGGACTGGTTGGATCTCCTTGCAGTCCAAGGGACTCTCAAGAGTCCCCTCCAACACCACAGTTCAATAGCATCAGTTCTTCAAGACTTAGACATATTTTATAAATATTATACTTAGTTATATAGAATGTTTATATAAATATTGTCATCTCTCCATTCTATGGACTTAATTTTATTTCTGATCAAATAACATCCTTTAAATAGAGGATATCTGAGGTACCTCTTTCATTACAGAATAAAAGCCTTTCATACCACATTAGCATATTAATATGGTTTGTAATAGGTGCTACTTTCAAAATTGATCTCTGTACCAAGTATGCAGCTAAAATATGCCACCATATTAGGAAATCTAAGGTAAATTTGTGATGTGCTCAAAATGATTTTCCTTTACTCAACTTTTCAATGTATTCATTTAGAAAGTGGAATTTGTTGGTCAATAAATGGTGTAAATAAAGTTACTATCACAGAGTCCATCTCCATATGAATCATATGGAGAAACTGATTCTCCATATGAATTACAAAAAATTCTGATCTAGCATCAAAACTGCACCATATCTTCAGAAGGGAAAAAAAAAAGCTGGAGAAAATTGATTTCTTAATTTAACTTATATTTCTAATGAAGCATCAACTCTCCCTGATGGTAGAGAAACAGGAAAGGCTCACTGTGTAAAGTACAGGACTCTGACGATTTTGTTCTAATACATTCAAAAGTAGAGTGGGAACTAGACCTGAAAACAGAAATAAAATAATACAAGATTTGAAAAGGCTAAGCAGCAAAATTTCTTTTTTTGATAACATGATATTGCAAAATAACTTATTAAACTTATAGAACAATATTTCTAAGAATCCTAAAGCATTTCTAGAATATTGACAGACCATACACCAAAAAAGACTGAAATATAGTAAAAATCTTAAAAACATACAATGTGATTAATCTTCTAACCATAAAAATTCTCTTATATCAGTGAACATAATAATAAGTAATTACCTATCATTGGACTTCCCTAGTGGCTCAGTGGTAAAGAATCTACCTGCCAATGCAGGGGAATGCTGGTTACATCCCTGGCTAAGAAAGATCCCCTGGAGAAGGAAATGGCAATACATTCCAGTATTCTTGCCTGGAGAACCCCATGGAGCCTGGTGTGGTACAGTCTATGGGGATGCAAAGAGTTGGATATTACTTAGCAACTGAATAACAACATCACAACAACTATAACAACTATCTATCATTACCAAAATGTTAAGCATTAGGTAATTAAGTTCAAAGGCCCACTATTTAATGCCAGGCAGAGAATACAAAAAAAGAAAAAGACACAGCATCTGCCCTTCAGATAACTGCAGAGACAGACACATGAACACAGTTGTAGAATGAAATGGTCTCACAGTCAGAGATAAGCATAAAGTGTTGATAGCATGAAGCACATTGCAAGGGCATTTTAGGAACCGCTGTTTCAATTTTCACCAAATGCAAATCTAACAATTCAGTTGGATACCCAGGAAATATTAAACATCAGGCGTCAGAGGAATTCATAGATACAAAGATTCATGAAAAAGACTCAATGGCCAAATGCGAGCCATTTCAGTTCAACAAATGTTATCCATATTTGAGGACCTCCTGGGTTCACATGATTTGCTGATAACAGAGACCAAGCAGAGCCTCAGCCTCAAAGAGCTCATAGACCAGTAGGACTTTATATTAAACAAAAGAATGTGTAGAAGGAAACATGTGTTAGAAAAATTTAATAACAAGAGCTCAGTCTTTGACTTGGTACACACCTGTATCCTAGAACGCTTATATTTTGGGGATCCAACTTTGTTGTCATATTTGCCGATTGGTATTGTTTTCTTCTTAACCATTCTTGAAAGCTATTAAATTTGAAGATGACACATGGTGTTTCTAAAGGAGTTTCCAATAGAGTGTTGACCCTTGAGTTTTATTCATCTCAGTAAAGCTAACCTATTTAAATATATAATCTAAAGTTTATAAATTGGTCATATAAATAATTTCATTCATTAGATGATATCCTTTCCAGATCACTTGATCTGAGATTTTTTTTTTTTAATCAATGTGAATTGGTTCAGATATTGCAACTTCATGATATCAGCCAGTGAGTAAAGTCAGCTTCCCCACTGTGAGTATTTGGACAGAGCTTA
Organism: Procapra przewalskii; assembly: GCA_006410515.1. Lineage (NCBI taxonomy): Eukaryota > Metazoa > Chordata > Mammalia > Artiodactyla > Bovidae > Procapra > Procapra przewalskii. The sequence goes on from SJYF01000097.1 coordinate 18,406,230, forward strand.
AACTACATAACTCAGACCTCAGAGCTAGGAGATATCCAAGAACATGCATTTGAATCCAGGTTAACGTGTTCTCCTCAAGCATCTTCATGATTGAAGGATTATTTTAATATTACAGAAAGTCCAATTTTCCTTTTGCAAACACAAGTTCTATTTAAAGAAAGGTACACAGACCTGGGTGAATACTTACAAGAGCCCTCTGGATTTAATCTAAAATTATTAGCCTTTCTGCTGTGTGCCTATCAGTGAAGCATAGTACAACATAATAACCAGATCGACCACAATTAACGCCCTGAATTAAAGGCAAGAAATGAGACATTTTGACAGCTCTGGAACACTGCATTTCACGGGCCTCAGTGCACAGTTAGGTAGCACAGGTGTTCCTGTAATTGCAGTACAATGGAAAATTCAGCGCTCAATGGACTTCAAATTCTCTTGTGTGATGGGGTGTGAAGATCGGATGTCAGAACTATCTCCATGTCATTATGCGAAACAAACCTAAAAACACTAACACTTCAGATGTTTAGCTGTTCCAAAACCAAGTTAAAGGTATATACTGAGTTTCTTTATCATGTAGTGATGGCATTTGTAACTAAGTGTATCTCCTTTTACAAATCTAGAAAGAAATATTTCAAGAGCAGTAGCTGATTTAAAAATTCATATACTATCTTCCTTTTCTCGTTTTAAAATAGTGCACCCAAACTCTGCCACTTTCATAGTTTATCTGCAAAAATTATCTCTAACCATGTTTTGGTCATAAAAGGAATGTGGTTCAGTTATTTCTTTCAGGATAAGGAGGAGGGGGAAGAGGAGGAAAATACAGTCTATGGCCAATTATGAACATGGTATTTGCAAACCACAAACCCTTCTCTGTTCCCTGACAGTAGTCATTGCTCAGGGACCTCTGGAAACATGGGCTGAAGCCCAAGAGTATACTCTGAAAAGTGCTGGGGAAACAGTAGAACGAGCTACTACTGTGGGGAGAATGCGCATGACTGTGGAAGCACCAGATGCAGGCAGCCTGTCATCCACTGCAGAACAGTCGCAGGGGAAGCGGCGGAGGGATGGGAGCAGCACTGGAGCACAGCAGGGAGCAAGCCACACCCACAGCCCTGGCCACGCTCAGGGAAACTCCAGCCAGCGTTCCACAGTGTGCTGGCGTTAGTCGCTCAGTCCCGTCTAGCTCTTTATGACACCGTGGACTGTACCCCGCCAGGCTCCTCCTCTGTGCATGGGATTCTCCAGACAAGAACACTGGAGTGGGTTGCCATGCCTTCCTCCAAAGGATCTTCCTGACCCAGGGCTCCACAGAGCTGCCCACATCTGCCGCACAGAGTAACAGGCACCGTGAGCAACAACTTCATACAATAGTGGAGTGGCTTTCACTGCCCACTTTAAGAAACCTCCAAGTATTAAAGCAGGAACAACTTAGAAACAATGCCATTCGCAGCAACGTGATAGACCCAGAGATTATCATACCAAGTGAAGTCGGACAGAGAAAGGCAGGTATCATATGATATTATTTATATGTGGAATTGAAATTATAACACAAATGAACTTATTACTAAACAGAAACAGACTCAGACATAGACAACAGACTAATGGTTGCCTAAGGGAAAAGGAGATGGGAGAGGGATAAATTGAGAGTTTGAGATTAGCAGATACAAACTACTATATGTAAAATAGATAAAATAACAAGGAGCTATTTTGAATATGCTGTAATAAACAATAATGGAATAGAATATGAAATGGAATATGTACATATATATATATATATATAACTGAATCACTTTGCTATGCACCAGAGACTAACACAAAGTTGTAAATCTACTACACTGCAATTAAAAAAGAACATTTTACTCTCCTGGAACAGAATACTTTGTTCAAATATATGCTACAAAAATATTTCTAAATCTGTGTGTGGGGACAAATGCTCTGTTCCCTGATTTGAGCTGTCCTGTGTCCCTACAAAATGCATTGTATTGAGCATTTATGGGAATGTGGAAAGGCCAAGGCCTGCAGTGACTTTTAGGTCATAACAGACCCTCGAAGCACAGTAGTCATCCATGGCAATAAAGATTTTGTCTTGACAGTTTACAGCCATTAAGGTCATAAACTGAAATAGAACCTACATCTGACTCTGTAAGGGACACATGTGTGAAGCCATTGACTGCTGCTGAGAGTAGCTTTCTCCTTTAACCAAAAACTCAGAGTGGGCATCACTTTCCCTTCATTTCTGTAACCACCATCCTTCTACTCGAATGTTCCATCCTGAAGCCATCAGCCATGCTCCTAATCAATGAACTGTGTGTGAAAGGCACACTGAATTGTCCATAGAATTCTCTTCTCAGAGAGGCTGGGTGGTAAGCGAAATAGCAATGATGTGGCACCAGAGTCACCCTGCCACTTCACACCAAAGATTAAATTAATAATTTTATTACCTATATCTGACCACTGACAATTCATAACTTTGAGCCATATTTTCAGAATGATTTCCATAATGGGATAATTTCACGGCCAATTTTTGTGTTGCTGCTTTTCGGCCCACAGAAGAAGAATACAGTGGCAGACAGAAGGCCACCTGGAAGAAGGATCAAGATGAACTAGAGAGGTTACTTAAGGCCTTTCATCTTCTCCGTTGGCATGGAATTCAGCAACCTAGGCAGTCAAAAGGAACCATTACAGCATGAAAGAGTTAAAAAGGTTCTGCTTCGTGTTGGCAGCTTAGAAATCACCAGAGGTTCCCCAAGGGCAAAAGCTGATACCTCAGGAGGGCACCTCAGATGACCCACAATTCAGCCTTGCAGTCATTCCTAACGTCAACCTTAACCGGGCCAGTCTCCACGCTGTTCCTCAAGGCATCCTCTGGTCAGAGGTAAACCTCTCAACCCCTCTCCTGATTCTGTCTTCCTTGGGGAGGAAATACTTGCAGCTGCAGGGATCCCTGCCTTTCTTCACCCTTTTAGTCACTCCTTTTCCCCAGTGAGGAAGAATTTATTAATACCATTGCTGAGATTGGAAAGAGACATTTGACCCTGCTTTCAGGTTCTTGTCTCCTGCCTCATGAACAAGCCTGCTTACAGTAAACACACATATTCCTCCTTAATCCATGCCTTAGACTTTAAAGGGCCCTGCTCCAAATTGAAGCTGTAGTGAGGTGAAGTGGTGTGGTATAGGAAAGCTGATTTTTGCTAACTAGTTTGGGGATTTTCATGTTAGAAAACCCTTGACCACAGAAGGAGCATTTTTGTTCCCCTTGCTTTGCTACTGTCATATTTTCAACTGGTTCAGAATACACTGAGGGAGCAGGGCTGTTACTTCAGGCTCACCTCAAAGACCACAGAACTCTTTATTTACAGTTTCTTGTTCCAGGAGTTTCTGCCATCTGGAAGGCACTTCCTCATTCTTTTCACCTTTTCCAAATCTACGCATCGGTCAGGCTGTTTCTCAAGTCTTAACTTCAACCACAAAACTTTCCACAGGGTAGCTGTGATCTTTAAATAATGCAGTATGTGTGAAAGCAGTGTGTCTGGAGCCGTAGGTAAATTCTAGGCGCAACTTTTCTTTTCTCTTCTTAGTCATTCACATCTGTGTTCACCCTCACCATACACTGCTGGTTTGAGTACCAAGGGTGCATATTTCTAGAAATCAGTTTGATGGTATGCCCAAAGAGCCATGAAATTAACCATGGACTTTGACTCAAAACTCTGCTTCTGAGAATGTACACTGAGTTAAAGCTTAAACTGGTAAATGTTGATACACCAAGATAAATGTATGATGTATGATGATCACTGAAGAAATGAAGTGAATTGTGGTACAGCCATATAATGGATTGTTATGCAACATTTTAAATCATAGTGAAGTGAATTCACTCAGTCGTGTCTGACTCTTTGTGACTGTGACCCCATAGACTGTAGCCTACCAGGCTCCTCTGTCCGTGGGATTTTCCAGGCAATACTACTGGAGTGGATTGCCATTTCCTTCTCCAGGGGATCTTCCCAACCCAGGGCTCGAACCCAGGTCTTCCACATTGTAGACAGACACTTTACCGTCTGAGCCACCAGGGAAGTCCTTAAGCTTTTAAATATGATGAAAGCATTTTTATTCTCCATGATCTTGCCACGGTGGTAATCATTCCCTTTCCTACAAGAAAACATAAAACTACGTGTGTTGCTTTGTTTTTCGCTTCCATTCTTATATCATTTCTCAGCATTGCATTTTAGAGTATTTTTAAATATTTTCTATTAGAATCGTCATCTCAAAACATAAAATTACATGTGATAAAGCATAATGGTAAAGAATATAAAAAATAATGCATGCATGTGTGTAACTGAGTCACTTTGCTGTACAGCAGATTAACACAACATTGTAAATCAACTATACTTCAATTAAAAGTTTTAGGAAAATTAGATGTGCTGATGTTATAAGCATTGCATTATGAGGATTTCCTTAGACTCTGTCTTCTAGAAGTTTGTAATCCAAGATAAATGACCACATTGTATACTAAAAACTCAATACATATTTCTGAAGTAATTGATTGAATGTTCTACAGTAGTGCATAGAGCAAAAGTCCAGATATCAAGTCAATATTCATGCAAGATCTGAATAAATAAATAAATGAATAATCCACCATTTCTTCTTTCTAATTGTATATAAGTCATCCGTTGTTCTTTACTTTACTTCAGGAGACACTAATTCTTTGGCCCATGATTTCCCCAACACTTATTTTGTTCATTTCAGGAGGTAATCATTCCTCAGCTACCCACCAGTTCCTTGGTGTCACCATCTGTAAAGCATGAGATGGAACAGGATTTCAGAATGAAACAGGTAATCAGGAAACTCCCAGTCATGGGCACACATAACACTAACTTTCCCACTTCAATATAGTGGCACCCCACCCTATTTGCATGTATTCAGTACAAAACATTCCTCTCTCCTGATGCCCCTCAGAAACTGACAGATCATTTATATCCAGAAACTTTACATAAGTGTGTTCGTAAACAAAGATGTTAGAGAATCTTTTTTTTTCTCTTATATTAGATGGATTATCTATGTGGAGAGACAAAAGGATCACCGCAAGTAGCCAGTTCTCATACATATTATGAAAAATGCATGTGAGACTTAAGTACCAGTTTAAAATATTGGAAGAGCTCTTTAAAATTTGCCATAAATCTTTTTACTTAAAAAAATATTGCAACAGTTTTATAGGTCAATAGTAGTGGTATCAAATTATATATATATATTGGCTGTGCTGGGTCTTTGTTGCTGCGTGTGTTTTTCTCTACTTGCAAACAGCGGGAGCCACTGTCTAGCTATGATGCTTCTCACTATGGAAGCTTCTCTTGTTGCAGAGCACAGACTCTAGGCACGTGGGCTCAGTAGTTGCAGCTCCTGGGCCCTAGTGCTCAGGCTCAGTTTGTGGCACGTGGATTTAGTTGTTCTGCAGCATGTGGAATCTTGGGATCGATCAAACCTGGACCGGGGATCAAACATGAGTCTCCCACATTGGCAAGCAGATTCTTTACCTCTGAGCCACCAAGGAAGCCCAAGTATTTTTAAATGGTATATTGACCACTACCAACATAAATCGGATAACAATGCCTGGATAATATGGCCCCAAGCTCTCTTGCTGAATTGCAAATACCACAATGTCTGGCTGCCCACTCCCATGTCAGGCCTACTTTTCCCTGTACCTAGTCTTTCCTTGTAAGTCACATAATTTCCTAGATAGAGCCACATTAGTCATTAACATCCATAACCTAGGAAACTTTTCTTCAGATATAGAGCATTTCCTGGACCATCAGAGCATTTGACTGAACTAGTATTTTCTACATATTCAGGGATTCATAGAGCCTTAGAAAACCTTAACAAATCACCTTAAATATTTTCTGTTGATTGAAAGATAAATCAGTATACATAAAGAATAGTTTCCAAATTTTAATCCAGTGAGTTAATCTCCTAAAACCTTTTCAATGTCTGAGGCCCCTTCAAAATCTGAGAAGCTGACATAATTAAAAGTTTTATACATTTTTTTTAAACTTTCAGGAAGACTTTTCTTGGTGAACAATTATTCTCCATGAAAGCATCATTCTTTGGAAAGCAGAAAAGGTTTTCAGGGAAACCTCATTAACATGAATTTTTAGATTCTGAACATACTCCTTGTGTTTCAGATGGAGTACGCCGAGACAGAAAAATATCACCCTTAGAACGGACTGTCACTAACCAAATTCATGGAAGGATATATAAATTAGATGCCATTTATGAATTTACATTGAGAAGTTCAATTGCCAACAAACGTCAATACCCCTATCCACGGAGCAGTATGCACCTATGGATGTATGCATCTACACTGAAAGACATATTGCTACGATATCGCCTGGTGAGTATGGACACAAAGACAGAATGATCTTTATGTTGGTATCATCAAGTAATGGCCATATGTAACATTCTATAGATAGATTTTTGAGTTATAAGGTCAATCTTCTTTCTAGGCAAAATGTTAGACATACACTGAAAAGTTATGATTGCACTTCACTTTTCAAACTAGTTTCCCAGTTTCTGTCCAGATAGGGAATATGCCATGGGTTATATTTTGGTATGGGGGTGCTGTTTCTTTTAGTTTGTTTTTTACAGATAGGTTTCAGTCAAGTACATTCCTGCCATACTGCTATATTTCTTTTTGCTAATGGTGTCAGGTTCCTTCTGCAGCTGACCTACCTTTTTCATTATACCAGTGGTTCTTACTTTATTTTGTATTTATTTATTTCTATCTCACATACACTTAAAATATACTAACATTTAGGCCTTTACACAGGAAAAAAATAAAAATACAGTACACACACACACAATTTTGCACAATCTTTAAAGTGTTTGACAGGAATCCTGAAATTAGTTCATGTAATACAGATCTGTCAAACCTGAGCTATCTTACCCATCCAGACCAGA
>SJYF01000097.1:18417030-18433280 GCA_006410515.1 Procapra przewalskii
CAGTGTTACTGGTTGGGGCATAGACTTGGATAACTGTGATATTGAATGGTTTGCCTTGGAGATGAACAGAGATCATTCTGTCATTTTTGAGATTGCATCCAAGTACTGCATTTCTGACTCTTTTGTTGACCATGATGGCTACTCCATTTCTTTTGAGGATTCCTGCCCACAGTAGTAGATATAATGGTCATCTGAGTTTTAGATATGAACCATTTTTATTTTAATATTTATTTTTTAAAACTATTTTTAGATGTGGATCTTTTTTAAAGTCTTTATTGAACTTGTTACAACTTTGTTTCTGTTTAATGTTTTGTTTTGTTTTGAATTTTTTGGCCATAAGTCATGTGAGATTTTTGCTTCCCAACCAGGTATTGAACATAAATCCCCTGCTTGGAAAGTGTAGTCTTAACCACTGGACCACCAGGGAAGTTCCTGTACAGCCGTTTTACACTGAGATCTTTGAGGATATGATTTAACTTTCGTTAGGCATACTAAGCTGTTTTTAAACTACCAGGTTTGAGTATTTATCATCTTCAGGGAACTTGTTCGATTACATTTATATCCAGTCATATTGACAAACTAATGTTATTCTCTTTACAATAATACATCCCTCAGGAGCATGTATGAGTAAGTACTTAAAAGTGTAAGTGACTCAGTCGTGTTCGACTCTTTGGGACCCCATGGACTAGAATCCATGGAATTTTCCAGGCAAGGATACTGAAGTGGGTAGCTGTTCCCTTCTCCAGGGGATCTTCCCAACCCAGGAATCAAACCCAGGTCTCCCACATTGCAGGCTGACTCTTTACCAGCTGAATCCCAAGGGAAGCCCATGAATACTAGAGTGGATAGCCTATCCCTTCTCCAGTGAATCTTCCTGACTCAGGAATCGAACTGGAATCTCCTGTATTGCAGGCAGATTCTTTACTAACTGAGCTATCAGGGAAATCCTAAGTTCTTAAGGAAATAAATTCAAAGGAAATGATCTATATATCTTAGGCATTCTAAAATATCATACAGCAAACATATCAAATATTCTAATTTATCATTATTTTTATTCAAATTTGCATGGATCAAATCTACTAGCAAAATTTTCTTCAAATCCTTTTCAGTGACCCCTATATTCTTAAGTGATCTTTATGTCATTATAATTTTTTAATCAGTCTCAAAGGACACAGAAGAGACATAAAATAAATGGTTTTCTCCCTGAACTTATGATTATTTTCCTCATGCAGATCAGTTTCCGAACTTAGACTCATGACAAGTATTTATGTTGAGTTGATTTAGGCAAAATTTTCATTCAAAAGATAAAATTATTTAAGGGCCAAACTAAAGGATTTGCTAAATAAACTGTGGACTTAATTTTTATTTGAAACATCAACAATTGCTTCTGTTAATGAAGCATTGTCAAGGAAAATGGGTGGCTTTGGAAACACACTTGTCATTGCCATAATTAATACTCACTTGGAACAAGCACAACATTCATCACATTTTGATGGTGTTCTACACACTGTATCAGAACAGAAGGAAGGCGTGATTGACAAAATGTTTATGTGACAGATACATTCACCATATAAATACACATCTGATGAACTCGAAAATTAGCCTGCTGTCTGGAAGGGTGGTGCATATTTTAAAAGAGCAACTCTGCAGAAAGGCTATTTTCCACTGCTCATTTCAGCTACAAAGAGAATAATAACATAAAGCTCATACACCAAAACAAAATGATTTACTTTATTCAGCCATTTCAAACAATTGATGGCAGAAAATAGCAAGAAACTTAAGACCAGACCACTTAAATTCCAATAACATGTAAGGAGTGAATTTTTTTCTTCCGTTGGGAAAGAAAGCCAGATATTTTTGTCTAGTGCTGATATCTATTGACACATTTTATTTTGTGTGTGTGTGTGTATGCACTCTTAGTCATGTCTAACTCTTTGCAACCCCATGGGCTGTAGCCTGCCAGCCTGTCCTTGGAATTTTCTCCTCTGTCCTTGGAATTTTCCAGGCAAGAATACTGGAGTGGGTTGCCATTTCCTTCTCCAGGGGATCTTCCCAAGTTTTACTAAATCTTAGATATTACTTTTTTGTCATTTTAAGCACGCATACTTATTTGTAACTATCTTAGTCTTTAGATTTAGCAACGCACACACACTAACTGAGCTGTATTTTCAGTTCACCTGGTCCTCAGTTTCCAGTCCTTAATTCTGTCTCTTTTCCCTGCTTCTCCATTATGCTTCCCAAAATATATTCCACTCCCTCCTACTTCCTTATGTGATGCTCAGTTACCCAGCTCCTTAGCCTTCTTTATCAGCTGGCTATGGCTTTGGTCACCTGATACAAAGAGTCAACTCATTGGAACAGACCTTGATTCTGGGAAAGACTGAGGGCAGGAGGAGAAGGGGGCCAGAGAGGATGAGGTGGTTGCATGACATCACTGACAGTGTACATGAGTTTGAACAAACTCTGAGAGATAGTGAAGGACAGGGAAGCCTGACACTTTTCAGTCCATGGGGTCGCAAAGAATTGGACAGGATTTAGAGACTGAATGACAACATTGCTATGTAAAAAAAAATCTCAGAAATTAAATGGCTTAATTTAATGACCACTTACTATAGCCCATGAATCTGCAGGTTGACTGAATGGTTGTGCTAACCTGGGTCATGCTTCTTTGCTACTATGTGGGTTTATTTAGATATGAGCAGCTCAGCTGTGGCCTGGATCCTCGAAGATGTGTTCATTCATATATCTGGTGCACAGTCGGTTGCTGGTTGGGACAACAAGGATACTGGACCATCTGTCTCTCACCATCCAGTCTGAGCTTTCCACACAGCAGCAAGGCAGGGATCAAGCACAAGCTTTCAAGATCTCCTGAAGCTTAAGCCTAGAACCCTAGGACTGATGCAGTTCAATTCTGTCACATTCTTTTGGCCAAAGCAAGTCACAAGGCTATCCTAGATCCAAGAATAGGAAACTTGATTTTACCTCTTGATGGGAGAAGCTTCAATGTCACACACAGCAAAGCACATTATATAAGAAGTGAAGAATTAGAAACCCTTTTGCAATCACCTAATCACATCTTTGGAAGGAATGATGCTAAAGCTGAAACTCCAATACTCTGGCCACCTCATGTGAAGAGTTGACTCATTGGAAAAGACTCTGATGCTGGGAGGGATTAGGGGCAGGAGGAGAAGGGGACGACAGAGGATGAGATGGCTGGATGGCATCACTGACTCAATGAGTCTGAGTGAACTCTGGGAGTTGATGATGGACAGGGAGGCCTGGCGTACTGCGATTCATGGGGTCGCAAAGAGTCGGACAAGACTGAGCGACTGAACTGAAATGAATCACATCTCTCTATCATGATTTTAAATATGGCTTCCCTTGTGGCTTAGATGCTAAAGAATCTGCCTGACGTGCAGAAGACCTGGGTTCGATCCCTGGGTTAGGAAGATTCCTTGGAGGAGGGCATGGCAACCCACTCCAGTATTCTTGCCTGGGAAATCCCAAGAACAGAGGAGCCTGGCAAGCTACAGTCCATGAGGTCGCAAACAGTCCGACACGGCTGAGCAACTAACACACGCACACTATCACATCTCTCTATCGTTATTTTAAAGTTTACTCTACAACCTTTTTTTCTATGTCCACATTCTTAAAAAACCAAATGGACTTTGTTGACTAACTTACAACAGACAGAGAAACTGAGCCCAGAAACCAAATCAAGGAACAAAGCCAAAAGGCAGGAGATAGGTTGACATACCATCAGTTTATTAAATATGCACCTATATTTAAAAAAGAAAAAGCAAAATAAAGCCCTCTCCATGCTATTATCTTTGAAGTAAATTCATGCCATACTGTTGATTGTTTGAAATGTGATCTTGGATCTTGGAAAATTTTTCAAAATATAGTATATAGATATATTTTAATGGAGGCAATTTTTATTTGGTAAAACTCTCCCACCTTTTTAAGGATTACATTGCTCTTTGAATTGGACATGAAAGGAGGTATAAGTTAGATGGGGAAATATACACAGATTTTTTGACATCAGGTAGACCTGAACTCAAATTTTGCTTCTTCAGCTCACTACCTTGTGATATGAGTCAAACTGCTTGGCCACTCTAACTTCACATGTGATACGCTGAGTATATATATTGGGAAATGATCAAATTTCCCTTTCCTAATGTATTTGTTCCCCCTGTAACAGAAATAAGAGGACAGGAAAGGACCTACAGAGATTCATTCAGAATTTTCCAATCTAATAGAGATTCTTAGGTCCACTTTTGAGCTATTTGAGGGGGAAAAATCAATAAAAACAAAAATATTTAGTTAACATTCTTCATTGAGATTATCAGCTCAACAAGTTGCATAAAGTAATAAAACTTCTCCAAGCATATTTTCATGCATGAACTCTTGCCTTTTCTCAGATTTAACTCCCTCCTTTAATCTATTATGAAAAAGAAGATGTCCAAAGAAATGTGTTACTTCAGTCAAGCCTGTCAGTTAAATGAATATCTTGTAACTTTGCTTTCATTAGGGTCTATATCTGTTAGCCACAACCCCTCAATCCCTTGATAAGCATGACAAAAATGTACTGACACTCATGAAGCAAAAACAAACAAGCAAGCAAACAAGGGTTTAATGTTTCTGTAAGATTGTTTTGCTACAAGAGAGAAGGAAGTCAATCTTAAGGCCACTTAAAAGAAAGTTTTCTTACATCTTCAATACCCAAAAGAAATAAGCAAATCATTGTTTTATCAAGTTGGAAGGCATTGTTTACTATTTCATAGAAATCTCAATTATCCATATGCTTAGAGTCACAGTTAATGTTGTACAGTTAATGGGTATTTTGAGATAATCTATTGTGTAATATTCTTTCATTTATTACAAATATAGATAATTCACTTATTTGTGCACTACTTCTTTGCCAAGTTCAGTGATATACTGTGATGCTTTTCCCCTGTGGGCAGAGAAAAATACATTCCTGAAGAAATTAAGGCTGGAAGCTCTAGTTTTCAGGGTGGTGGTCCCCAGGAAGAAAACTGCCTAGGAAGGATCAACAGTCTTTCATTCTATCAGGATTATAATCTTGTAATGAAGCCTGAAATTTTCATTTTTGTTAATAAAAAAAGAACCAGCATGAGATGTGCAGAAACCATTTCGACCGGCAGCTGACACAGCCATGCTGAGTCATCACAGACTGAGCATAATAAAAAATGATTTGATTATATTGAGAAGAGGGAGGGGGTGGACTGAACCAAGCAAAGCGAGCAAGGCACCCAGCTCCCAGCTGCACGTTATGGAGAAGTGACACGCTTCAAGTGTAGCGCTAAGGTGCTCCTTTTTGACTTCACCATCCTCAGGTGTCTTGTCTGGTAGGAATGATAGTCTTACTGAAAAGCATCTCCCCCTTTCTGGGAGTCTTATCTATTCTTTCTCCTGTGAAATCTCTGGAACAGACCATTAACTGGATCAACTGGAAAAGCATAAATGGCATGCTCATTCCTTTGGACTTCTCCTTAATGGTCCAGGGCATTTTTTCTTATAATCTGAAGTATTTTCCACTTAAGAGGTTCAGGGACATTTACCAAATGCACATGAAATCAACCTATTTTACCTTAAGATCACATTCCTATCAAATTGTTAAGAACAAAACAGCACACACACACATACATATTACATATTGTGTGCATATATAATACATGATATTATACATATATTTAATGTAATATACAAGTATGTTATAATATATATACTCATTAGTGAAGTGAAAGTAAACTCACTCAGTCGTGTCTGACTCTTTGCAACCCCATGGACTGTAGCCTACCAGTGTCCTCCGTCCATGGAATTTTACAGGCAAGAATACTGGAGTGGGCTGCCATTTCCTTCTCCAGAGAATCTTCCCAACCCAGGGTTTGAACCTGGGTCTCCCTCGTTGCAGGCAGACGCTTTACTGTCTGAGGCACCAGGGAAGCCCTTAATACATAATGGCAATTATCTAATTGTTATATAGGATTTCCCTGGTAGCTCAGCTGGTAAAGAATCCACCTGCAGTTCAGGAGACCCCAGTTGATTCCTTGGTCAGGAAGCTTCCCTGGAAAAGAGATAGGCTACCAACTCCAGTATTCTTGGGCTTCCCATTCCAATATTCTTGCCTGGAAAACTTCATGGACAGAGGAGCCTGGCAGGACTGTCCATGGGGTCTCAAGGAGTTGGACAAGGCTGAGCAACTGAGCACACAGCACATGTATATAAACATAGCTTTCATAAAAACTGTGAGCAAATAGGTTACACTTCAAATGGAAGGACAGCACAGCAGAGACTGGATTAGAGTCAGAAACTTTACTGCCAGTCCAGTGACCAGAGTGGATAGTTTGCTTCAGTTTATAATGCTTTCTGAGTGATCTTTCTGTGCTATAGATTTCTCATTTATAAAATTAAAGGACTGACTGAGATAATCAACAAAGCTTCTCTCAGCTGAAAAGTTCTATGATCTAAGATCATTCACTAGAAATCTAAAAATTGTCTAAAGTTATGGCCAATATAACCCAAAGCTAAGTCTATATTTTTAAGTAGTTAATAAGCATAAATTAAAGATACAGGCAGAAATACGTGGCCAATATTCCATTCCAAGAACCCTGAAGCAATTTGTCTTATAAAAAGAAATTTCATCTTTGCAAAAACATACTTCAAAGATATTCCACTTAGAGTTCAAACTTTTTCTCATCCTTTTAACATACCAGAATCAGAGAAGGTATATGAAAACTGATCAGTTTTCTTTTCTTTCTTCCCAAGTTTATACACTGATTTTTTTCTTACTTGCCGATGTCCCATGTAACATACGCATTATTACCTTACCCTTGGACTGTCACAGAATTAATGAACTGTTGCAATAGCCAATCATAATTTGTGTTTACAGTTTAGTGTCTTGTCAGGTTTATGATTATTTTTGGTGCAAATCTGCTAGTCCAGTAAGTGCCTTCATTATTCTTGGAGCTGAAGAAGCTGTTGGTTATGCAGAGCTTGTCTCGTCCCTGTACCTTCCTTCTTGGCCACCACTTGTAGTAAATATCCTTTTGCTCCATTTTAATGGAGCTGCCTGCAGAAGGTCATTTATTAGGTAATCGCTTGTCTGTGAAAAATCCTAATTACTCCATGTTTGTCAAAGAGAGGAAAATAGCACACATTTGAATTTGAATAAGGAGTAAACCAGCATGCAGATGAGTTAATCAGAGTGTGTTTTTTGTTTTAATTGGCAGTTAAATTTTTACATGCACCTATACCTTGAGGGTTAAAAAGAAAAGATACATTATCAGCTATAGTAAAGATAAAAAAGGACAGAGTTTATGGTGTTATCAGTTTGGAGTTAAAGCAAAAGAAAAATAATTTATGAATGCTAGAGGGATATATTTCTCCTGTGGAAGCTTAGTGCCCCCTGCTGATCCTCAAAAAAATGTTTCACATTGAAAAGAGTCCATGTTATTTCTTTCTAGCTGGATAATTTTTCTATTAGGCTATTTCTTCTTCAACCCCAGAAAATCTTTCCTATATAAGATTCCATATCAGCAGTATACATTTTAGGATCTGTGGTTTCTCATAGAAAAACACATGATTAATCAAGAATGCATATTTACATGTTTTAAAAGATAGAGAGCAAAGAGCTTGAAATGAAAACCTGATACTATAACTAAACAAGGTGAACTTGTTAGTTAAAAAGTTTAGATATCACCACTTTGGAAACAAGACCCTTATGAAAATGAAAACACATACTATAATTATCAGGGATAAAAACCACAACTCTGCTTCTGAAATAGATACTTGTTGAAACAAACTATTTATGTTCATCTTAGTTCATAGCCGGGCAAATCAAACATGAAGATACAATACATTGCCAGATACCGCATTATTAATAATATTAATTTTGTCGTTATTTTAGATTTCTCCAGTACATTATCTATGAGAGAAGTATTACTATTCCTATCCTCGAGGTGATGAAAATGAGACTCATAAAGCTAATGTAACTTACTGAAACATTGTACAACCATTTACTGGCAGAGAATCATCTTAGATTATTTTTAGAAAAAAAATGGAGTCTAAATACATTTCCTACACCTATTTCCCACTCCACTCTAGATGATTTCAAAACAAATTACAGACCTCTATAAATTGGATTTACCTCAAAAGATAAGCTCTCTTTTAAAAAAATATTTTATTTTTTTTATTTTATTTTTTTTTTTGCATTTCATTTTATTTTTTTTTTACATGATAGTATACATGTTTTTATGCCATTCTCCCAAACCAACCCACCCTCTCCCTCTCCCTCACAGTCCAAAAGTCCATTCTATACCTCTGTGTCTCTTCTGTTATCTCACATAGAGGGTCATCATTACTATCTTTCTAAATTCCATATATATGTGTCAGTATACTGTATTGGTGTTTTTCTTTCTGGCTTACTTCACTCTGTATAATCGGCTCCAATTCAATTATAATCTGTTTATAATAGCCAGGACATGGAAACAACCTAGATGTCCATCAGTAGAGGAATGGATAAGCAAGCTGTGGTACATATACACAATGGAGTATTACTCAGCCCTTAAAAAAATAAATTTGACTCAGTTCTAATGAGATGGATGAAACTGGAGCCGATTATAAAAAAATATTTTAAAATCAAGCAGAACCAAGATTTGTAACAATGGTGTCAACCTCCAAGCTCTCTCCGTATATTAATCATGTCATATTTTCTGTATTCCAATTCATTTTTAAGCCACACTGCATGGCAAGGCACATGGGATCTTAATTTCCTGACTAGGGATCTAACCCATCTCCCTACCCTGAGAGTGAGTCTTAACCACTGGACAACCAGGAAAGTCCCCTGAAAATATATTTTCTGTATTCTAATGCTTTAATGGCGGATTACAGCCCACGGGGCTTCCCCTATGGCTCAGTGGTAAAGAATCTGCCTGCAATGAAGTAGTCTCAGGAGATGCAGTTTCAATCCCTGGGTCCAGAAGATCCACTAGATAAGGAAATGGCAACCCACTCCAGTATTACTGCCTGGGAAATTCCATGGACAGAGGAGCCTGGTGGGCTGTATATAGCCCATGGGGCTGCAAAGTTGAACATGAATTAGTGATTGAATAACAACAATGATTAAACATCTGAGGCCTTGCTGACCCTGGAGGGACTGCCCCTCCTAAGATCAGTGAATTCCTAGAGATGGTAAACAACGTGTCCCTGTGTGTACTTTCCAAATGCAAATCAGCCAATCCAGAGCCTATATTCCCAACCACCTCCTTTATGGGGTAAATATACTTTGGGCCACTATCCAACTGCCCATCACCCCAGGGCCTTGTGCTAGACAGCTAGGGACAGCTCATATGCCCCAGAGTCCACTGAAATTATTTAAACTGGCCAATCCTAAACCTGCTTCCCCTACTCCATCCATTCTTTCTCATGGAAACCACAATAAAGGCTCTTTCCTACAGTCCCTCCTCTCCCTGTATCTCCTAACCACAGTGCTTCCTGACCTGGCCCCATGGCATTGTCCCTTCTCTTGGGATCTGTGGGTATTACAAACTACCTTTTCAATAGCAGTTGTCTACGGATGTATTGGTCTTCCTACACCTAAATAATGATAAAACTGTTAAAAGTCCACTCTACAACAATTGCTCATCATCTCTTTCCATTCTATTTCAATGAGAAGAGAAAACTGATACAAGCTAAGTGTGTGGGTCAGGCAGACGCTTTAACCTCTGAGCCACCAGGGAAGCCCAGGATGTGGGTCAGTGAAGCACAGAACATTTTTTGCACAAGTAGACTAAGGCTCTCTCATTAAATGAAAATGAGGGCCAATTTTTCACATCATTGCATCAGGTCATTGACACCCCTGGGTATCAGAGTAATTTCCCCAAACCACCAACTATCACACAATTTCTGATCCTCAATAACCCCAAGCAGCCCCTTCCACTATGCAGCGAGACTTTAATAATATTACTATGGTTTTGAAGATAAAAGATATCTTGAAATCAGTCAAGTTGAGGTTTTGCAGGAAAAGCTCTGAGAAGAGAAAACTTAGAGGTGCAATTTTCCATCTAGCTGAGAAACTGACTTAGTTCAATAATAGGGTCTGACACTTAACATCAGAGTTCCCATTACAAATTTTCCATCTGTATTATCTCATTTTCAACTCACCATTCTTTTATCAATGAGACTTAAATTATCCTTATTTATAGACCTAGAGGTCAATACTCAGAAAATGATAAGAAGCTTGACTGCCATATTTCAAAATCTTATTCTGACTATATACACATCATATTCTCCCCACTAGGGCTCAACATGACCACAAAAATCTCAAATTCTTCAGCCAAAGTTGTTCTATTTCAAATAAATATTTGGCATTATTAATTGGTCATCCTATTTTTAATAATAAATTTGAGTGAAGTGCCAGGTGGTATGCTATAAAAACTTCAAATTTAATTTTCAGTAAATATCAAGCTTAACACCAGTAGGCAATAGTCATCCTCCAGTGTGTCCATGTAGTATGCTTTCCATCATTTACTAGATATTACCACTCTCCCCAGGGACTCAGTCAAGATCCAGTTCAGCATGGAGACATCCTCAGCCCAAAATGGGGTAGCTAGATTTAAGAGGAAAAAAGAAGACACGCAGTAAAATTTGAATTCCAGATAAACAGCAAATGATGTTTACTTAGTGTTTGTATGGGCTTCCCTGGTGGCTCAGATGATAAAGAATCTGCCTGCAATGCAGGAGACTCGGGTTTGATCCCTCAGTTGGGAAGATCCCCTGGAGAAGAGAAAGACAACCCACTCCAATGTTCTTACCTGGAGAATTCCAAGGACAGAGGAGCTTGGCAGACTACAGTCTGCAAAGAGTTGGCCACAACTGAGCAACCAATACATTCACTTTCAGTATATGTATATCCTGTGTAATATTTGGGACTTAATTCTACCAAAAGAAAAATCTCTCTCTATCTGAAATGCTAATTTAGCTTTCATACTGAAAATATATTCATCTGAAATACTAGTTTAACTGTATTTTATACTGAAGTTTAAATTTATCTGTATTTTATCTGGAAAACCTTAGCTCAAAATATTTCAGAGAATCTGAATTCCTTCTGTGGTCTCATAGAGACATAATTCTATACTGAGAAAGAATGATGAATCCAGAACCCTAGCCCCATGTATGGAGAAGGCAATGGCACCCCACTCCAGTACTCTTGCCTGGAAAATCCCTTGGACGGAGTAGCCTGGAAGGCTGCAGTCCCTGGGGTCGCTGAGGGTCAGACACGACTGAGCGACTTCACTTTCACTTTTCACTTTCCCGCATTGGAGAAGGAAATGGTAGCCCACTCCAGTGTTCTTGCCTGGAGAATCCCAGGGATGGGGGGCCTGGTGGGCTGCCATTCATGGGGTCGCACAGAGTCAGACACGACTGAAGTGACTTAGCAGCAGCAGCAGCAGCAGCCCCATGCATTTCCTAAAATAAGCATTAGCCATAATTAATAATAATTTAATAGTTAATTTTCTAATAAATTAAAAATGTAAAAGTCTCCTCTAGACCACATCTGTGGACATTTTCACATCCACTTTGTTGTTGTTCAGTTGACCAGCAATGTTTGATTCTTCACGACCCCATGGACTGCAGCTCGCCAGGTTTCGCTACCCCTCACCATCTCCTGAATTTTGCCCAAGTTCATGTTCATTGTATTGGTGATGCTATCTAGCCATCTCATCCTCTGATGCCCTATTCTCCTTCTGCCCTCAATCTTTCCCAGCATCAGGGAGTTTTCCAATGAGCTGTGTGTTCTCATCAGATGACTAAAATACTGGAGCTTCAGCTTCAGCTTCAGCTTCAGCCATCAGTCCTTCCAAGGAATATTCAGAGTTGATCTCCCTTAAGATTGACTGGTTTGATCTCTTTGCTGTCCAAGGGACTTTCAGGGGTCTTCTCCAGCATCACAGTTCAAAGGCATCAATTATTTCACATTCTGCCTTCTTTACGGTCCAGCTCTCACAATGGTATGTGACCACTGGGAAGAACATAGCCTTGACTATATGGACCTTTGTCGACAGATAAATGTCTCTGCTTTTCAACACAGTGTCTGTCATCTCTTTCCTGCCAAGAAACAATCATCTTCTGATTTCATGGCTGCAATTACCATCTGCAGTAATTTTGTAGCCCAAGAAAGAAAATCTGTCACTACTTCCACCATTTCCCCTTCTATTTGCCATGCAGTAATGGAGCTGGATGCCTTTTTTTGTTTTGTTTTGTTTTTTTAATATTTGGTCTTAAGCTGGACCTTTCACTCTCTTCCTTCACCCTCATCAAGAGCTCTTTAGTTCCTCTTCGCTTACTACCATTAGAGTGGTATCATCCACATATATGAGGTTGCTGATGTTTCTCCTGCCTATCTTGATTCCAGCTTGTAACTCATGTAGCCCAGATTTTCTCATGATGTGTATTCACATCCATAGCCCATCCTGTCTGGAACAGGAAATTGTTGGGATAACCTAAAACCAGATGACCCCACAAGGTAGTGAAGGCAAGATAGCAGGATTATTTATTTCACTCATATCTTCCCTCAGCAAGGCCTGCTGAATCTCAGACTCAACATCTAATACTTTCATGCAAGATAGATGTGAGAATATAATAAAGACATTATAGAAAACAGATAAGAAGGGTAGTTGTCATTAATTAAACCTAGAAGCCAATAAGTTGCATATAATGCCAATTTAATGTATCAAAGTAGTTTTATTGTATCAGTTCACTTCAGTATCTCAGTCATGTCTGACTATTTGTGACCCCATGAACTGCAGCATGCCAGGCCTCCCTGTCCGTCACCAACTCCAAGACTCAAACTCACATCCATTGAGTTGGTGATGCCATCCAACCATCTTATCTTCTGTCATCCCTTCTTCTCCTGCCTTCAATCTTTCCCAGCATCAGGGTCTTTTCAAATGAATTTGTTCTTCACATCAAGTGGCCAAAGTATTGGAATTTCAGCTTCAGCATCAGTCCATTCAATAAATATTCATGACTGATCTCCTTTAGGATGGACTGGTTGTATCTCCATGCAGTCCAAGGGACTCTCAAGATTCTTCAACACCACAGTTCAAAAGCATCAATTCTTTGTCTTTCAGCTTTCTTTATAGTTCAACTCTCACATCCATATATGACTACTGGAAAAACCATAGCATTGACTAGATGGAACTTTGCTGGAAAAGTAATATCTCTGCTTATTAATATGCAGTCTAGGTTGGTCATAGCTTTTCTTCCAAGGAGTAAGCATCTTTTAATTTCATGGCTGCAGTTATCATCTGCAGTGATTTCAGAGCTTAAAAAAATAAAGACTCTCACTGTTTCCTTTGTTTCCCCATCTATTTGCCATGAAGTGATGGGACTGCAGATGGTGACTGCAGCCATGAAATTAAAAGAAGCTTACTCCTTGGAAGAAAAGTTATGACCAATTTAGATAGCATATTCAAAAGCAGAGACATTACTTTGCTGACTAAGGTCCGTCTAGTCAAGGCTATGGATTTTCCAATAGTCATGTATGGATGTGAGAGTTGGACTGTGAAGAAAGCTGAGTGCCAAAGAATTGATGCTTTTGAACTGTGGTGTTGGAGAAGACTCTTGAGAGTCCCTCAGACTGCAAGGAGATCCAACCAGTCCATTCTGAGGGAAATCAGCCCTGGGGTTTCTTTGGAAGGAATGATGCTAAAGCTGAAACTCCAGTACTTTGGCCACCTCATGTGAAGAGCTGACTCAATGGAAAAGACTCTGATGCTGGGAGGGATTCGGGGCAGGAGAAGAAGGAGACGACCAAGGATGAGATGGCTGGATGGCATCACTGACTCCATGGACGTGAGTCTGAGTGAACTCTGGGAGTTGGTGATGGACAGGGAGGCCTGGCATGCTGCGATTCATGGGGTTGCAAAGAGTCAGACACGACTGAGCGACTGAACTGAACTGAACTGATGGGAGCAGATGCCATCATCTTAGTTTTTTGAATGTTGAGTTTTGCTCTAATTTAAATTGTGTTTCCTGACAACAAACAGTTCAGAACATTATTTTAGACAAAGTAGTATTTCTGTTTCAGGCTATTTGGAAAAGGCCTATATTTAATCCACTATAATATTTCTGAATTCTTCTTGTGCTGATTTTAAACTCTTGGCATGTTGGGCTTTCTTGGACTCATAAGATATGGAAAGATTATTTGTCTTAATATTGTTTGCTGTGAGAATAATTCATTTTTAACAGAAGTCAGACTGCTATTGCTCTACAGTACCTGAAAATATTTTATGAGGTCTTTTGATTATTTTTTAAACCTTGAAAACTTGTAACCTTTTAACTGAAAGATGAAAATGACAGCTACAGCCTCACACACAGTGTTCAAAAGGGTTCTGACGTAAGGGAATATTGGTGGCTTGGTGACATCTATCTTAGTATGTTTTCCTAGAACAGTGAATATCATATTGTTCCACTTTTGAAAACATCATTAATTTGTAGCTTGCTTCAGAAAATACCATTAATGCTGGCTGTAAAATTTCCTTTGACTTAAATGGAAGGATGATAAAACATGCACTCTTTTGTGTAAGATTGTTATTATTAAAGCATTTTAAATCAAAATCAATTTTCCTGGCCAATCATATACTCAGAATACCTGATTTTAGACTCCCAACCAGTGAGCTGAAGAATACACCTAAAGAAAATTTAGAAGGTTAAAAGCTTCTTAGAATTGACTTCTAAAAATCAGATTTAGAGACCCCATGACTCGAATCCAGGGAGATCATGGTCCAAGATCTTTCCATGATTAAGATGAGCAGAATGAAGGCAGTGTTAGGAATATATTCACTATCTAAATAAACAATGAAACAAGAATATCTATAACTGGGAAATAGATACCAGAGATTTAACCAAATACCTTAAGCTGATGAGGTTATCATCACAAAATCTGTCCAAACACTAACAGGAAACTTCATGTGGATGGAAAAGCATATCCTGACTCTGGAAATTTAGAGTTGTTTGTACATGATAACCTTGAAAGCTATTTCCAACCTTGAAGTTACATGATTCTCTGATTATCAGAAAATTCTCACCATACATTTCAGGATATATTTGTAGATAAGAGAAAAGTTATTCACATTTTAAGGAAATGCTTTTCATAACTGACATATCTTTTAAAATCAGTTATCATTCATTTGTATTTTTTAGTCCAATATTTTGCTTCAGAGCACACCTAAGACTCAAGTATTATTAATGGAATTTTATAAAGATTAACGTTAATATGGGGGATATTGTATTATAATTATTTGATATGTTTACATCATTTTCCAAGTGTTAATGATCCTTGGGATACTAATCATCAAAGATATCCTGATTCTTTTTCTTATTATTGTGTGGACACGCAGGTCTGGGAATCTCTTCAAGCATCTAGCTTATCCTTAACTTAAAAACAAAACAAAAAACAAACAAACCAAAAAAAAAAAGGAAACAAACAATGTTGGTAGCTCCTTCTACGGCTTAGAATAGCAGCTTTCAAGCTGTGTACTCAAGAGACCCCTAGGGGTCCTTGTGTTCCTTTCAGAGTGTCAATGAAGTTAAGCCTACTTTCACAACAATACCAAAATGTCCCTTGTCATTTGCCATTTTTATGCTATTGATATTTGCACTCCCTGTGCAAAAGCAATGGCGGCTAAACCTGTTGGTGCTTTAACATGAATCCAAGCAGTGGCACTGAGTGTGGTCATAGTCATTGCATGTGTCAAAAATAAAAAAAAAATAGAGAAATTTACCCTGTCTGGCTTACTTCACTTAGTATGATAATATCTGTTGTTTTAGTTGCTAAGAGGTGTCTGACTCTTTTGCCACCCTATGGATTGTAGCCTGCCAGGCTCCTCTGTCCAAGGGAATTCCCAAGCAAGAATACTGGAGCAGGTTGCCATTCCCTTTTCCAGGGGATCTTCCCAATGCAGGGATCAAAACTGCATGCCCAGCATTGGCATGTGGATTCTTGACCACTAAGCCACCTGGCAATCTCTAGTTTCCTGTAAATGGCTTTGTCTCATCCTTTTTTATGGCTGAGTAATAGTGAGTCTGAGTGAACTCCGGGCGTTGCTGATGGACAGGGAGACCTGGCGTGCTGCGGTTCATGGGGTCGCAAAGAGTCGGACACGACTGAGAGACTGAACTGAACTGAACTGAATATTCTGTTTTTTATATATATATATATATAT
>SJYF01000097.1:18434565-18457804 GCA_006410515.1 Procapra przewalskii
TCATGCAAAGAGTTGACTCATTGGAAAAGACTCTGATGCTGGGAGGGATTGGGGGCAGGAGGAGAAGGGGACGACAGAGGATGAGATGGCTGGATGGCATCACTGACTTGATGATGTGAGTCTGAGTGAACTCCGGGAGTTGGTGATGGACAGGGAGGCCTGGTGTGCTGCGATTCATGGGGTCGCAAAGAGTCAGACACAACTGAGCAACTGAACTGAACTGACATATATATATACACATATATGTATACAATGGAATAGTGAAAATGAAAATTGCTAAGCAATAAAAAAGAATAAAGTAGTGCAATTTGCAGCAATATGGATGGACATGCAGATTATCATACTAAGTGAAGTAAATCACACACAAAAAGATAAATATCGTATGATATCACACTAGCAATATAAAATATGATACAGATGAACTTATATACAAAACAGAAATAAACTCAAAGGCATGGGAAAAAAATTTACAGTTACCAAAAGTGAAAGGGAGTGGAGGAGGGATACATTTGGAGTTTGGAATTAGCAGATACAAACTACTATATATAAAATAGATAAAAAACAAGGTCTTACTGTATAGCACAAGGAGCTATATTCATCATCTTGTGATAAACCATAATGGAAAAGAATATTAGAAAGGGTATGTGTGTTTGTGTGTTTAACTGAATCACTTTCTATACACCGGAAACTAACACAACATTGTAAATCTATTCTCCAATTTAAAAAAAAAATTCAACGATATGGTTCTTGAATGGGCTCTTGAATCAGATAAATTAAGTAAAATCCAGGTCTGCCCCTTCCTAGTTACATGGCCTTGTGTGTATTATTTCATCTTCTAGGATTCTTCACTTTATCTTCTGAAAATGGAGATGATGATACAACACTTATCCTGGAGTTAAGCAAGATATTAGCATCAAAGTATTGTAGTGATCACTGTATAATTATCAAAAACATAAGCCAAGTTTGCTTGACATTTCAGTAAATAAATGAATTTTATTTGGAAAGTACAGATGAATCTAACTCGTGATGATCACAAGGAGACTTTTAAAACCATTGAAGTCAGTGGAGGATTATCCTGCAAGGCTACCGAGATCAGATCTGAGAAGTTCAAATCTTTCCACCAAAGCTGAACCCCCTACGGTTCAACAGTTTTTGCCTGGAAATACATATGCCTGAGTAGAGTTTTCAATTTGTTTCTTTTTTGAAAGTTGTACCGTTTCCCCTCCATTGCACCCATATATTTCTTATTTATTTCCCCAGGTTGACAAAGAATATTGATTTTGGTCACAAGAGAGTTCTCTCCAGAGAGGTTAGAGGGTTTTTTTCTTTTCTTTTCTTTCTTCTTTTGATACTGCCTACTTTAAAATGTCATTTAAGTTGTTTGCTTTTCTGGGCACTAAATAAAAGAAAAATGATTTATGGCTAGCAAGCGAGCCTTACAAAGATGACACCAGTGGAGACCACCTGCCTTCTAGTGGAACTGCAGCATGAAGTGTTTCTTTCCTTTGGGTTGACCTTTCAATCAAGTACAGGCCAATTTTAAATATGTTACCCAAGAACCTTTTATTGTTTTCACGGTTTTTCCAAACTGAAAAAATTCAGAATAGGACTGCTATGATACTAACAAGGAAAATCTTTAGTGAGATAAGTTTTGAGATTCTTTTTCTTTTCTAGCAGTTTCTTATTATAATGGACTCACCAAAGAAAAATATTTTACTTCTGGAGTGAAAAAGAACATACTTGCATATGTCTTTTGTCAATAAAGGCTCTCAAGATTGCTTTCAAAGCAAATGCAGAAGATGAATGCTACATATACTTGTTTCTCATTTTAAATGAACTTGTTTAACAAAATTTCATTAACTGTTCATTTCATGAAACATGAATGTTTATACAAGAAGAATGTGTATCAAGGCTATAATAATAATGATGCTCCACTATAATTTGTCAACTACTCTCAGTTCAGTTAGGTTCAGTAACTCAGTCGAGTCCGATCACTAGCAACCCCATGGACTGCAGCACACCAGGCCTCCCTGTCCATTACCAACTCCCGGAGTGTACTCAAACTCATGTCCATTGAGTCAGTGATGCCATCCAACCATCTCAGCCTCGGTTGTCCCCTTCTCCTCCCGCCTTCAATCTTTCTCAGCATCAGGATCTTAGCTGCTTGTAAACTATGTTCCCCATTCTTTCTAATGATCATGATATAAGCAGGGTTCCTCACAGTGGGAATGTGGACTACTGGCATCAGAATTACCTGATGGACTTGTTAAAACATTGTCATGTAATGTGTCCCAGTTCTTGCAAATCTGAATCTCTGGGACTGGGTACCTGAAACCTAAATTTTATCAATATCCCCACATGATGCCCATATAAGCCAAAAGTGGAGAACTTGTCTTCAAGATTTGGGATGATAAGAGAGCTTGGAAGTTCATAGAGCCTTCATCCACACAATAAAGTTTAAACGCTTTATAATTTATTCAATAGGTTGATGCCCAATTATTAAGCATCATCACACAGGATTAAAAAAACATAGCTAAACCATTACATTTTTGAGTTCTCACAGGAGATGAGCGCACATCCTTCTACCCCACCATCTTGTGTGTTAATGGTGTACTTATACATCAAATATTTCTCTAAGGGCTGAAACTCAAATGATGGCAGCTGATGGCCTGAAGTAAGGTTAGAGTCATCAGCCAAGGACCCTCTCCTCCACCAAGCTCTGTCCAGTTGCGGATGTGACTGTTAATGTCAGTAAAGTCCAATGCGGTAAAGAACAACATTGCATAAGAACCTGGTATGTTAGGTCCATGAATCAAGATAAATTGGAAGCGATAAACAAGAGATGGCAAGAGTGAACATTGGCATTTTAAGTATCAGTGATATAAAATGGACTGGAATGGGGCAATTTACTCAGATGACCATTATATCTACTAACATGGGAAAGAATCTCTTAAAAGAGAATGGAGTAGCCATCATAGTCAACAAGAGTCCAAACAGTTTTTGAGCACAATCTCAAAAGCAACAGAAAGATCTCTGTTTGTTTCCAAGGCAAACAATTCAATATCATAGTAATCCAAGTCTATGCCCCAACCAGTAATGCTGAAGAAGCTCAAGTTGAATGCTTCTATGAAGACCTACAAGAACTTTCTAGAACTAACAGCCATAAAAAGATGTCCTTTTCATTATAGGGGACTGGAATGCAAAAGGAGGAAGTCAAGAGATACCTGGAGTAACAGGCAACTTGGGCCTTGGAGTGCACAGTGAAGCAGAGCAAAGGCTAACAGAGTTTTGTCAAGAGAACTCACGGGTCATAACAAACACACTTTTCCAACAGCACAAGAGAAGACTCTACACATGGATATCACCCGATGGTCAACACCGAAATCAGATTGATTACATTCATTGAAGCCAAAGATAAAGAAACTCTATCAGTCAGTTGAGTCAATGAGTCATGTCTGAATATTTTCACACCCATGGACTGCAGCACGCCAGGCTTCCCTGTCCATCACCAACCTCGGGAGACTACTCAAAGTCAACTCCATCGTGTCAGTGATGCCATCCAACCATCTCATCCTCTATCATCCGCTTCTCCTATCACCAAAAACAGTGCCCAGCATCACGGTATTTTCCAGTGAGTCAGCACTTCGTATCAGGTGGCCACAGTATTGCAGATTCAGCTTCAGCATTGGTCCTTCCAATGAATATTCAGCACTGATTTCCTTGAGGATTAACTGGTTTGAACTCCTTGCAGTCCAAGGGACTCCAAGAGTCTTCTCCAACACCACAGTTCAAAAGCATCAATTCTTTGGCTCTCAGCTTTCTTTACAGTCCAAATTTCACACCCATACATGAACACTGGGAAAAACATAGCCTTGACTAGACAGACTTTTGTTGGCAAGGTAATGTCTCTGCTTTTTAATATGCTACCTAGTTTGGTCATAACTTTCCTTCCAAGGAGTAAGCATCTTTTAATTTCATGGCTGCAATCACCACCTGCAATGATTTTGGAGCCCAAAAAAATAAAGTCTGACACTTTCCACTGTTTCCCCATCTATTTGCCATGAAATGATGGGACCAGATGCCATGATCTTAGTTTTCTGAATGTTGAGCTGTAAGCCAACTTTTTCACTCTTTTCTTTCACTTTCATCAAGAGGCTTTTTAGTTCCTCTTTACTTTCTCCCATAAGGGTAGTGTCATCTGCATATCTGAGGTTATTAATATTTCTCCCTGCGATCTTTATTCCAGCTTGTGCTTCTTCCAGCCCAGCGTTTCTCATGATGTACTCTGCATATAAGTTAGATAAGCAGGGTGACAATATGCAGCCTTGACGTACTCCTTTTCCTATTTGGAACCAGTCTGTTGTTCCATGTCCAGTTCTAACCGTTGCTTTCTGACCTGCATATAGGTTTCTCAAGAGGCAGGACAGGTGCCTGGTATTCATATCTCTTTCAGAATTTTCCACAGTTTATTATGATTCACACAGACAAAGCCTTTAGCATATTCAATAAAGCAGAAATAGATGTTTTTCTGGAACTCTCTTGCTTTTTCAGTGATCCAGCGGATGTTGGCAATTTGATGTATGGCTCCTCTGCCTTTTTTTCAAACCAGCTTGAACATCTGGAAGTTCACAGTTCATGAATTACTGAAGCCTGGCTTGGAGAATTTTGAGCATTATTTACTAGCATGTGAGATGAGTGCAGTTGTGCCGTAGGTTGAGCATTCTGTGGCATTGCCTTTCTTTGGGATTGGAATGAAAACTGACCTTTTCCAGTCCTGTGGCCACTGCCAAGTTTTCCAAATTTGCTGGCACATTGAGCAGCACTTTCGCAGCATCATCTTTCAGGATTTGAAAGAGCTCAACTGTAATTCCATCACCTCCACTAGCTTTGTTCGTGGTGATGCTTTCTATCACCCACTTCACCTCACATTCCAGGATGTTTGACTCTAGGTGAGTGATCACACCATTATGATTATCTGTGTCATGAAGATCTTTTTTGTACAGTTCTTCTGTGTTCTTGCCACCTCTTCTTAATATCTTCTGCTTCTGTTAGGTCCAGACCATTTCTGTCCTTTATCGAGCCCATCTTTGCATGAAATGTTCCCTTGGTATCTCTAATTTTCTTGAAGAGAACTCTAGTCTTTCCCATTCTGTTGTTTTCTTCTATTTCTTTGCATTGTTCCCTGAGGAAGGCTCTCTTATCTCTCCTTGCTATTCTTTGAAAGTTTGCATTCAGATGCTTATATCTTTCCTTTTCTCCTTTGCCTTTCACTTCTCTTCTTTTCACAGCTATTTTCCGTGACCTCCTCGACAGCCATTTTGCTTTTTTTTTAAAATTTCTTTTCCATGGGGATGGTCTTGATCCCTGTCTCCTGTACAATGTCATGAACATCCGTCCATAGTTCATCAGACACTCTGTCTATCAGATCTAGTCCCTTAAATCTATTCCACACTTCCACTGTATAACCATAAGGGATTTGATTTAGGGCATGCCTGAATGGTCTAGTGGTTTTCCCTACTTTCTTCAATTTAAGTCTGAATTTGGCAATAAGGAGTTCATGATCTGAGCCACAGTCAGCTCCTGGTCTTGTTTTTGTTGACTATATAGAGTTTCTCCATCTTTGGCTGCAAAGAATATAATCAATCTGATTTTGGTATTGACCATCTGGTGATGCCCATGTGTAGAGTCTTCTCTTGTGTTGTTGGAAGAGGGTGTTTGCTGTGACCAGTGTGTTCTCTTGACAGAACTCTATTAGGCTTTGCCCTGCTTCATTCTGTACTTCAAGGCCAAATTTGCCTGTTACTCCAGTTGTTTCTTGACTTCCTACTTTTGCACTCCAGTTCCCTATAATAAAAAGGACATCTTTTTTGAGTGTTAGCTCTGAAAGGTCTTGTAGGTTTTCATAGAACTGTTCAACTTCAGCTTCTTCAGCATTACTGGTTGGGGCATAGGCTTGGATTTCCGTGATATTGAATGGTTTGCCTTGGAAACGAACAGAGATCATTCTGTCATTTTTGAGATTGCATCCAAGTACTGCATTTCGGACTCTTGTTGACCATGATGGCTACTCCATTTCTTCTAAGGGGTTCCTGCCCACAGTAGTAGATATAATGGTCATCTGAGTTAAAATCACTCATTCAAGTCCATTTTAGCTCTCTGATTCCTAGGATTTGATGTTCACTCTTGCCATCTCCTGTTTGACCACTTCCAATTTGCCTTGATTCATGGACCTGACATTTCAGGTTCCTACACAATATTGTTCTTTACAGCATTGGACCTTGCTTCTATCACCAGTCACATCCACAACTGGGTATTGTTTTTGCTTTGGCCCCATCCCTTCATTCTTTCAGGAGTTATTTCTCCACTGATCTCCAGTAGCATACTGGGCATCTACTGACCTGGGGAGTTCCTCTTTCAATATCCTATCATTTTGCCTATTCATACTGTTCATGGGGTTCTCAAGGCAAGAATATTGAAGTGGTTTGCCATTCCCTTCTCCAGTGGACCACACTCTGTCAGACCTCTCCACCATGACCCGTCTGTCTTGGGTGGCCCCACAGGGTATGGCTTAGTTTCATTGAGTTAGACAAGGCTGTGGCCCATGTGATCAGATTAGTTTTCTGTGATTATGGTTTCAGTATGTCTACCTTCTGATGCCTTCTTGCAACACCTACCGATCTTACTTGTGTTTCTCTTACCTTGGAAGTGGGGTATCTCCTCACGGCTGCTCCAGCAAGGCACAGCCGCTGCTCCTTACCTTGGACAAGGGCCATCTCCTCATGGCCACCCCTTCTGACATTGGACGTGGAGTAGCTCCTCTAGGCCCTTCGGCGCCCGCTCAGATGCCACTCCTTGGACGTGGGGTAGCTCCTCTCAGCCTCCGCCCTGACCTCGGGAATAGGGTAGCTCGACTATTCAGGTATGACCTAAATCAATTCCCTTATGATTTTACAGTGGAAGTGAGAAATAGATTTAAGGGATTGCATCTGATAGAAAGAGTGCCTGAAGAACTGTGGAGGGAGGTTTGTGACATTGTACAGGGGGCAGGGATCAAGACCATCCCCAAGAAAAAGAACTGCAAAAAAGCAAAATGGTTGTCTGAGGAGGCCTTACAAATAGCTGAGAAGAGAAGAAAAGCTAAAGGCAAAGGAGAAAGGGAAACATGTACCCATTTGAATGCAGAGTTCCAAAGAATAGCAAAGAGAGATAATAAAGCCTTTCTCAGCAATCAATACAAAGAAAGAGAAAAAAATAAAATGGGAAAGACTAGAGATCTCTTCAAGAAAATTCGAAATACCAAAGAACATTTCATGCAAAGCTGGGCACAATAAAGGACAGAAGTGGTATGGACCTAACAGAAGCAGAAGATATTAAGAAAAAGTGGCAACAATACACAGAAAACTATGCAAAAAAGATCATCATGACCCAGAATACCACGATGGTGTGATCACACACCTAGAGCCAGACATCCTGGAATATGAAGTCAATTGGGCCTTTGAAAGCATCACTACAAACAAAGCTAGTGGAGGAGATGGAATTCCAGTTGAGCTATTTCAAATCCTAAAAGATAATGCTGTGAAAGTGCTGCACTCAATATGCCAGCTAATCTAGAAAACTCAGCGGTGGCCACAGGACTGGAAAAGGTCAGTGTTTATTCTAATTCCAAAGAAAGGCAAAAACCAAATGTTCAAACTACCGCACAATAATAGTAATCTCACACACTACCAAAATAATGCTCAAATTCTCTAAGTCAGGCTTCAACAATACATGAACTGTGAACTTACAGATGTGAAGTTGGATTTAGGAAAGGCAAAGGAACCAGAAATCAAATTGCCAACATCCTCTGAGTCATAAAAGCAAGAGAGCTCCATTAAAAATATCTATTTACACTTTATTAACTATGCCAAAGCCTTTACTGTGTGGATCACAATAAACTGTGGAAAATTCTTTAAAAGATGGGAATACCAGACCACCTGACCTGCATTCTGAGAAATCTGTATGCAGGTCAAGAAGCAACAGTTAGAACCAGACATGGAACAACAGACTGGTTCCAAATAGGGA
Source organism: Procapra przewalskii (assembly GCA_006410515.1). Taxonomy (NCBI): domain Eukaryota; kingdom Metazoa; phylum Chordata; class Mammalia; order Artiodactyla; family Bovidae; genus Procapra; species Procapra przewalskii. Next base: position 18,442,627 of record SJYF01000097.1, read on the forward strand.
AAGCAATACATCAAAGCTGTATACTGTTACCCTGCTTATTTGACTTATGTGCAGAGTACATCATGCCAAGTGCTGGGCTGAATGAAGCACAAGCTTGAATCAAGATTGCCTGGAGAAATATCAATAACCTCAGATACACAGATGACACCACCCTTATGGCAGAAAGTGAACAAGAACTAAAGAGCCTCTTGAAGTGAAAGAGGAGAGTGACTATGTTGGCTTAAAACTTAACATTCAGAAAACTAAGATCATAGCATCCAGTCCCAGCACTTCATGGCAAACTGATAGGGAAACAACGGAAACAGTGTCAGACTTTATTTTAGGGGGCTCCAGAATCACTGCAGATGGTAACTGCAGCCATGAAATTAAAAGATGTTTGCTCCTTGAATGTAGAGCTATGATCAACCTAGACAGCATATTAAAAAGCAGAGACACTACTTTGCCAACAAAGGCCTATATTCAAAGCTATAGTTTTTCCAGTAGTCATGTATGGATTTGAGAATTGGACTATAAAGAAAGCCTAGTGCAAAATTATTGATGCTTTTGAACGGGGGTGTTGGAGAAAACTCTTGAGTGTCCCTTGGACTGCAAGATCAAACCAGTCAATCCTAAAGGAAATGAGTCCTGGGTATTCGTTGCAAGAACTGATACTGAAGCTGAAATTCCAACACTTTGGCCACCTGCTGCAAAGAACTGACTCATTTGAAAAGACCCTGAAGCTGAAAAGACTGAAGATGGGAGGAGAAGGGACCACAGTTATGAGATTGTTGGCTGGCATCACCAACTCAATGGACCTAAATTTGAGGAAGCTCAAGTTGTTGGTGATGGACAAGGAGGCCTGGTGTGCTGCAGTCTATGGGGTCGCAAATAGTCAAACACAATTGAGCCACTGAACAGAATATCTTTAAATAATAATGAATACTTTTATAAATATAAATATAGATTTTTTATTTTCTTTATTTAGTTTTTTTTTTGTTTTTTGTTTTGTTTTTTTTTACTTTACAATATTGTGTTGGTTTCACCACACATCAACATGAATCCGTCACGGATGTACAGATGTTTCCAATCCCGAACCCTCCTCCCACCTCTGCTCCAACATCATCCCTCCATATAATAACAATTTTGGAACTTTCACACCATCACTCCATATAATAACAATTTTGGAACTTTCACACCATCCCTCCATATAATAACAATTTTGGAACCTTCAAAGCCAAAAACGAAAGCAATCAAGGTGTGGAAACCAAGTGTTTTTAGGAAAGTAAAACATATGAGAGCACCCTCTGCTATGTAAAAGTCTAAGAAATTTTCCTTAAAATTATTTCAGAAATACTCGTTATAATCCACCATTCAACATGTCAGGTATTAGCCATCAGGGAAATGGTGGTGCTAAAAATAATGGCTCAGCTTCACTTATACTGGCAGAATTTGAAGTCTGTATAAAATCTCCCTTGGGTGTTTAACTATATATAATTTCAAAATGATTTACTATATGATTTGTACTACCTTCTAAACCCATAGCAACTAGACCATGATCAACATAATAAAAGCAAATAATGAAATGTAGATAGATGCGCATATCCTCAAGATGCTATAGGTAATTACAGAAACCACATAAGTGAAGAGAGCATGCTTTGGCTGTCATTTACTTATCATTTGTTATGTATAAAATCCTGCAAGGGATTGCCAGTACTGAGACAGGTGTTTGCTAAGTTAAGACTGACCTATTTCTCATAGTGATTCATATACATTAATAAAAAGCCTAAAAGAAACTCCTGCTCTTGTAAACTGAAAAACATGCATATTTAATTTCAGTGTATACTACACATTAACTTGTTAATTCATATTAATACAATATATTAATTTAAGAAAGCAAAGAGCTACAGTTTACTAAGAATATTATTAAATCTCAGTTCTGATCAAATGAAAAAAGCTATCAAATAGCCATGCTCTACTATTTTGAAAAAGCTCATCTCCCTGCACCAGTAATGGACTTTGATCCATCCTAGATCTCACAGGCTAAACTGATTATCGGCTCACCAAGAACTGTGAGAATTATTCAAAAGAACTAGATGTGAGAAAACAGGATGCTGTGAGAAAGTCACATAAAGAATAGTGTAATATATTTTGGGACTTCGCATACCAGAGCTCATAAAATGGAAAAAAAAATCATCTTTTCTCTCAGCTCAGTAAGAAGGATACTTTATCAAACATTTCTGAAAGTAGGGCATCCCAGTGGTTTTTATCATGTTAAATAGGAAACAAAACACATAGCTTCATTAAAGTTGTTTCAAGAATATAACAACACTGAGGACTCTCAATGCAGAAATGAAAGAACTGAAAATAATCACAATTGACCTATCTCCCCACTCCCCTAAAAACATAATAAGTTATAATTAATGTAGGGTTGAAACAAAACTTGTAGAAATATGGTTAAACCAGGTACCAAAGTCAATGAACTATCTAACTTTGCTAAACCATGATCTCACAATATCCTGGTAAGCTCAGTTCAACTCAGTCGCTCAGTCGTGTCCAACTCTATGTGACCCCATGGACTACAGCACACCAAGCTTCCCTGTCCATCACCAACTCCCAGAGCTTGCACAAACTCATGTCCATCGAGTCAGTGATGACATCCAACCATCTCATCCTCTGTCATCCCCTTCTCCCAACTTCAATCTTTCCCAACATCAAGGTCTTTCCCAAAGAGTCAGTTCTTTGCAGCAGGTGGCCAAAGTACCGAAGTTTCAGCTTCAGCATCAGTCCTTCCAATGAATATTCAGGACTGATTTCCTTTGGGATTGACTGGTTGGATCTTCTTGCAGTCCAAGGGACTCTCAAGAGTTTTTTCCAACACCACAGTTCAAAAGCATCAATTCCTCAGCATTCAGTTTTCTTTATAGTCCAACTTTCACATCCACACATGACTACTGGAAAAACCATAGCTTTGACTAGACAGAGTTTTTCAGCAAAGTCAAGTCTCTGCTTTTTAATATGCTGTCTAAGTTGGTCATAGCTTTTCTTCTAAGGAGCAAGCATCTTTTAATTTCATAGCTGCAGTGATTTTGGAGCCCCCAAAAATAAAGTCTGTCACTGTTTCTGTTGTTTCCCCATCAGTTTGCCACAAAGTGATGGGACTGGATGCCATGATCTTCATTTTCTGAATGCTGAATTTTAAGCCAACTTTTTCACTCTCTTCTATTACTTTCATCAAGAGGCTCTTTGGTTCTTGTTTGCTTTCTGCCATAAGTGTGATGTCATCTGTGTACTTGAAGTTGTTGACATTTCTCCCAGCAATCTTGATTCCAGCTTGTGCTTCATCCAGCCCAGCATTTCACATGATGTACTCTGCAGATAAGTTAAATAAGCAGGGTGACAGCATACAGCTTTGACATATGCTTTCCCTGTTTGGAACCAGTCTGTTGTTCCATGTCCGGTTCTAACTGTTGCTTCCTGACCTACATACAGAATACTCAGGAGGCAGGTAACATGGTCTGGTATTCCCATCTCTTGAAGAATTTTCCACAGTGATATGATATCCTGATCACTGAATAGCTTATCCCTTCCATTATGTAACCATATGATAACTGTTGGAAAGTGACTTCTGGGAATTTTGACCTTTGCACTTATCTGTGTGTTTTTCTGAAGAGCCACAGCCAGACTATCAGTTCCAGTGCTGAATCTGAGTCACTCCCATGGGCATCATTGCCCAGGTTTTCCTTGTCTTCTGGTCTCTGCCCAGTCTCTTCCCAGTCCCGTCTTAGTGAGGATTCTCACCTCTCATTTCTTGAGCTCATCTCTGCCAGAACAGATTTTTTCACCAGGCACACAAAAATATAATAAAACAAAACAAAACAAAGAAATGTTAGCACTTTTGAATTACTTCCCCCCTAACCTTGAGATGGAAGCCAAGATATAGCTATAAATATTTCATTAGTGGAACTGACAATACAATATCATCATAAAGAATATCTGAAGGTAGAAAAGTGGTCACCAGGGTCTGGAGGGGTGGAGGAAATAGGCTGAAATAGGTAAAAGTGTACAATCTTTCACTTATAGAATGAAAAAGATCTGAAGATCTAATGGATAGCTTAGAAACTATAGCTGATGATAACACTGAATTGTATAATTGAAAATAAATAGATAAATAATTTTTTTAATGTATATAGACAATGGCACCCCACTCCAGTACTCTTGCCTAGAGAATCCCATGGGCAGAGGAGCCTGGTGGGCTACAGTCCATGGGGTCGCTAAGAGTCAGACACGACTGAGCGACTTCTTTCACTTTTCACTTTCATACATTGGAGAAGGAAATGGCAACCCACTCCAGTGTTCTTGCCTGGAGAATCCCAGGGATGGGGGAACCTGGTGGGCTGCCGTCTCTGGGGTCGCACAGAGTCGGACACGACTAAAGCGACTTAGCAGCAGCAGCAGCAGCAGCAGCAGGCTCTGAATTCAGACAAACCTTGGAATTCTATCATTTATTCTGAGATTTTTGGCAAGTGAGTTCACTTTTCTTGCACTCTGGTGAAAATATAAATAAAATGCTAAAAATATGTTTGGCATACAGCATATGTTTAATAAGTGTTGTTGTTGTTGCTGCTGCTGCTGCTGCTGCTGCTGCTAAGCCACTTCAGTCGTGTCCGACTCTGTGCGACCCCATAGACGGCAGCCCACCAGGCTCCCCCATCCCTGGGATTTTCCAGGGAAGAACACTGGAGTGGATTGCCATTTCCTTCTCCAGTGCATAAAAGTGAAGAGTGAAAGTGAAGTCTCTCAGTCCTGTCTGACTCCTAGCGACCCCATGGACTGGAGCCCACCAGACTCCTCCTTCCATGGGATTTTCCAGGCAAGAGTACTGGAGTGGGGTGCCATTGCCTTCTCCGTAATGTGTTAGCCATTATTATTATCATTATTAATTATCATAATCATTATTACAAAAGTCAAATTCCAAAGTATGAACAGCAATATGACTGTTAGAAAACAGGAGAAAATTAGTGTGTCAAGATGCTGACTAAGAAAAACAGATATGAGAATAATGGAGATAGAAGCAGAAAGCAAAAATAATTATGTCATGGATTACATGACCCAAGATTATTTCCATTTAAAATTATCAGTCATAGAGACTTACCTGGCACTCCAGTGGCTAAGACTGCATGTTTCCAATGCAAGACAACACAGGTTCAGTTCCTAAATGTGAAACTAAGAGCCCACACGCAGGGCGGCCAAAATTTTTTTAAATTAAAAATAAAAGGATAAAAGTTGTCAGTTACATTTCTAAGGTTCCCACTCTGAGGTCAAAACATAGCCAACTGAACATTTACTTCAAGGGCCTTCCCTCTTATTCAATTCCATCCATCAGGTTAGACAGAAGAGTTTAGAATAAAGAATTGTGCTTGGCATAAATTATAGCGAGAGAAATAAAGTGGTCATGGTTTAATAAGGTCTTATATTCAAAAGACTACTCTGAGTAGAGAAAAGAACAATGATACATAAATAACAACAAAAAAAATGTTGAAAAGAGTGGAAAGTAAAAACAAATGAGAAAAGAATAGTTGGGGGAGAAAGAGTTCACAGTGTACAATGTGCTGCTGATACTCTTCTGCTGCTTGAGGAATTAAAATGAAGCCTGTTGCATGTGAGAGGGGAAAGTCAGAGTCAAGGGTCTAAAAACCCAAGCTCCCTGAGGCTGTGGTGGCAGGTATTTCCCTGCCTGATGGGGTTATGAGCTTCCTATTGATATCATTTCTACTTAGTTCACTAAGAACTTCCTCTTAGTGTGAAATAAACTCTTCTGAGTGAAATAAACAGACACAAAGACCATCTCCTTAGAGACCTCCCTGTCATATTTGCTAGTCATTCACCTCGTGAAGTCTGATTCAATTTTGGAAGGGCTTTTAGAGGATAAATGATGGCAAAGAGAAGTAGAGTAGAATAGGGAGAAGGAAACATAACCTATCCCCTCAACACCCAACTCCTCTCTTCTGCGTTTAGAAGTGCTGTGCTGTGTGCAAGGCCAATTCAGTCGTGCCTGACTCTTTGCAGCCCCGTGGACTGTAGCCCACCAAGCCTCTCTGTCCATGGGATTCTCCAGGCAAGAATACTGAATGGGTTGTCGTGCCCTCCTTCAGGGGATCTTCCCAAGCCAGGGATCTAACCCATGTCTCCTGTGTTGGCAAGCAGGTTCTTTATGACTCTTGCCACCTTGGAAGCATTCAGAAGTGGGCTGACATTACTTCTGTTGAACTTGCCTCTTCCTGCTGCTTTCACAATATCTTGAAAGTGAAGCCTCTCAGTCGTGTCCGACTCTTCGTGACCCCATAGACTGTAGCCTATCAGGCTCCTCCATCCATGGGATTTGCTTAAAAAAATTAGAGTATATTCACAAAGTAAATTCAGTGAAAGCTATACTGACAGTATGTCCTATGCCAGGCTCTGGACTTGTAGCTCAGAAGGCTTGTCACTGCAATCAGAAGGCCTCAGTTTCCCAAGCAAGCCAGCAGTCTCTAAATTCACAGCTTCAAAGACTTTGTGTAGCTAAATTCTGAAATCTACCAGGAGGCTGGGGCAGTACTTGATTCCAGTCATGCATTTCCCCCTTTGAACAAGAGGACTTTATTCAGATTTGAGAACAGTACTTACTAGGACATCCATAACCTTGTATTCAAGTGAAATCTGGGCCCCAGTGAATAATGAAAGAAACAGAGAATATTCGATCTTATTAGTCACATGGACTGGAGAAGGCAATGGCCCCCCACTCCAGTACTCTTGCCTGGAAAATCCCATGGACAGAGGAGGCTGGTAGGCTGCAGTCCATGGGGTCGCTAAGAGTCTGGCACGACTGAGCGACTTCACTTTCACTTTTCAATTTCATGCATTGGAGAAAGAAATGGTAACTCACTCCAGTATTCTTGCCTGGAGAACTCCAGGGATGGAGGAGCCTAGTGGGCTGCTGTCTATGGGTCGCACAGAGTTGGACACGACTGAAGCGACTTAGCAGCAGCAGCAGCAGCAGCAGCAGCAGCAGTCACATGAACTATTTCAGAAACAGCAACAACAAAGGATAAGTGATAAATATAGCCTCATAATACAAGTGCATCTAACCAGTTAGACCAAAAGCAAGCCATCTTACATCAAAAACGCTATCCTTAAAAATCCTCTAGAATGATTCTTGTCACATGATCCAGGAATGGGTGATAGCCAGCTTAGTAATAACAATGGCTTAAATTTGTACAGCTTTTCATAATAGCTCATTTTCCCAAGTCTCATTTGATTGTCTTTCCTTGCGATGATGTTTGAGCAATGCAGCTGTCTTTAAACTTCTTATTTAATTCTTCACCCAACTTGGAATTTTAAAATATATTAACAACCAAACAAAGAAATTAACCACTTGTCATTTCAATTCAAAGTAACTAACATTACCTTTTCCCTCAAGGTAAGGTTAGCAGCAATTGGCTTCACACCAGATTTTACTTCAATTATACAGGAGCACAAACAGTTATAATTACTGCATGAGTAGAAAAAAGAAAAGAGAGAGATCATGTGACCTTTGAAAATTATAGGTATGCTAATTAGTGATGCTCTAGTGAAACAAAGAACATCCTCCCAACACATTTCTTTTAGAAACAAGGTTTTATTCATTTGCGTCTAAAAACCCAAAGTGCTTATTTCAAGCTGTCCTATATTTTGGTCTAATATTCCTTCAACATCACTGTGATGTTTGAAAACAATAAATATGGTATGTCAAATATTCTATGTTTAACAACACTAAGAAACAGAGAATTCCTGGAAACTTGGACAAAAATCATGCTCACTACAAAAACTGTCAGCTACTAGGTGAAGAATGGTATTCTCTAAGCACAAGTTGAGGGCCTCCAACATAATCAATGGATGGGACACGTTTATGATGGTCACTAAATGATCAAACATCTGTTGACCAGGAGCCTAACCTGAAAGCAGTTTGCACAAAAACATAACCCAAAAAGTGGAATAGGTGTGGAAGAAAAATGAATAAAATGGAATAATATATGGAGATAAAATGTTTTATCTCCCACTGCCAACCAAAAACAAATTGAATAAATTGTGAGAGTCAATGTCAAGGCGAGAAATTCAAACAGTTAAGGTAATGTTTAACTCTCCCTCTGCACAGAGCTTTTCACAAAACAAGGAGCAATGGCTGTAAGTGAGAAACGTGTACTATATCAGAAGAAAGGGCATCCAGCAGGAGGGTTGTTCTCAGTGGAATCAGACATGCAAAGAAGTAGTGGAAACAATACCATTGTGAATGCTTAAACTGTATTTTTCCCTTCCATTCTCTTCTCCCCATTTCTCCTGCCTCCCACTTCCACCTCTTCCGGTAACATCTTTATCAGCTTTTGTTTTCATTTTGTGTAGCAAGTCAGGGAAGGATAGTGGAAATGACTATGTCAATACAAGGATGTCTATTTTGACCAAAGGTGACATTACTCTCCACATTCCAACTGAATTTGATTCAAAAGGCAGAGGAGAAGGAGTAGAAATTAGCTTAACTGAAGTATAAAATGAGGAGAGCATATAAATTATACCTTTTCTTTTCAATAAGAATTGATTTCCATTATATATATATGTATATATATACATACACACACACACACACACACATACACACACTTTTTTAAATCAAAAGGGTAAAAATTTTGGCAAACAAGCTCTTTCTGTTTTTTTCTCAATCATCATGAAAAGTAATATGGAGAAGAAATTGCTTTGTGTATGAAATATGGTAGATTGAAAGATGTTTCCAGTCCAAAAGCATATTCTGAAACCACCATTATGAAGATTTACTTAACCTGGAGTTATGAATTCTAAATTCCCCTCTCTACTCTGCTGCTATTTACCCTCAACATGGCAGAGTAGAAGGACGTGCATTCATCTTCTGTGAGAACTCCAAAATTACAACTTGCTGCTAAAAAACCACTGCCAGGAGAATGTTGGGTCCCACCAAAAAAAAAAAAATACCCCACATTCAAGGGCAAAGGAGAAGAGCCAGCAAGATGCTGGGAGGAGTGAAATTGCATTTAGAATCAAACTCCATACCCACAAGAGATGCTCAGAGGACTCAAACAAAACCTTGTGCACATCAGGAGTCCCCACATAGACTAGCCAGACATGTGTCTGAGTGTCTCCTTCAGAGGTACATGTCAGGAGTGGCCTGCTGTAAGGGCATGGACTCTGGGTGCAGCAGACCTGGGTATGGCATAAGCCCTCTTGGAGGAGGTCAACATTAACCCCACCAGAGAGCCGCCAGGACTTACACAGGACTGGGAAAAGAGATTCTTGGAGGCACGAACTAAACCTTGTGTGCACCAGGACCCAGGAGAAAAGATCAGTGACCCCCACAAGAGACTGATCCAGACTTGCCTGGGAGTGTCCAGGAGTCTACAGCAGAGGTGTGTGTCAGCGGTGGCCTGCTGCACAGTCCAGGGCACTGACTTCAGCAGTGTGCGCATAGGACCATTTGGAGGAGGTCTCCATTTTCTTCATTACCTCCACCATTGTTTGGCCTCAGATCAGACAATAGGGAGGGAACTCTGCCCCACCCATCAACAGAAAATTAGATTAAAGATTTACTGAGCATGGCCCTGCACATGAGAACAAGACCCAGTTTCCCCCTCAGTCAGTCTCTCCCAGCAGGAAGCTTCCATAAGCCTCTTATCCATCAGAGGGCAAACAGAATGGAAACCACAATCACAGAAAACTAATCAAACTGGTCCCATGGGCCACAGCCTGGTCTAACTCAACGAAACTATGAACCATGCTGTGGAACACCACCCAAGACAGACGAGTCATGGTGGAGAGTTCTGACAAAACAAGGTCCACTGGAGAAGGGAATGGCAAACCATTTCAGTATTCTTGCCTTGAGAACCCCATGAACAGTATGAAAAGACAAAAAGACAGGACACTGAAAGATAAACCCCTAGATTGGTAAGTGCTCAATATTCTACTGGAGATCAATGGAGAAATAACTCCAGAAAGAATGGAGAGATGGAGTCAAAGCAAAAAAAAAAAAAAAAGTTGTGGATGTGACTGGTGATGGAAGTAAAGTCCAATGCTGTAAAGAACAATATTGCATAGGAACCTGGAATGTTAGGTTCATGAATCAAGGCAAATTGGAAGTGGTCAAACAAGAGAAAGCAAGAGTGAACGTCAACATGTAAGCAATCAGTGAACTAAAATGGAGTGGAATGAGTGAATTTAACTCAGATGACCATTGTATGTACTATCGTGGGCAAGAATCCCTTAGAAGAGAATGGAGTAGCCATCATAGTCAACAAGAGTCTGAAATGAGTTTCTTGGATGCAGTCTCAAAAACGACAAAATGATCTCTGTTCGTTTCCAAGGCAAACCATTCAGTATCACAGTAATCCAAGTCTATGCCCCAACAGTAATGCTGAAGAAGCTGAAGTTGAATGGTTCTATGAAGACTTGCAAGACTTTTTAGAACTAACACCCAAAAAAGATATCCTTTTCATTATAGGAGACTGGAATGCAAAAGTAGGAAGTCAAGAGATATCTGGACTAACAGGTCAATTTGACCTTGAAATGCAAAATGAAGCAGGGCAAAGGCTAACAGAGTTTTGTCAAGAGAACACACTGGTCATAGCAAACATCCTCTTCCAAAAACACAAGAGAAGACTCTATACATGGACATCACCAGATAGTCAATACCAAAATGATATTGATTATATTCTTTGCAGCCAAAGATGGAGACACTTTCTATACAGTCAGCAAAAACAAGACCAGGAGCTGACTGTGGCTCAGATCATGAGCTCCTTATTGTAAAATTCAGACTTAAATTGGAGAAAATAGGGAAAACTACTAAACCATTCAGGTATGACCTAAATCGATTCCCTTACAATTATACAGTGGAAGTGATAAATAGATTAAAGGGATTAGATCTGATAGAGAGAGTGCCTGAAGAACTATGGATGGAAGTTTGTGACATTGTACAGGAGGAAGGGTTCAAGATCATCCCTAAGAAAAAGAAATGCAAAAAGTTAAAATGGTTGTTTGAGGAGGCTTTACAAATAGCTGAGAAAAGAAAAGAAGCTAAAGGTAAACGAGAAAAGGAAAGATGTACCCATCTGAATGCAGAGTTCCAAAGAATAGCAAGGAGAGATAAGAGAGCCTTCCTCAGTGATCAATGCAAAGAAATAGAGGAAAACAATAAAATGGAAAAGATAGAGATCTCTTCAAGAAAATTCAAGATACCAAGGGAACATTTCATGCAAAGATGGGCTCGATAAAGGACAGAAATGGTCTGGACCTAACAGAAGCAGAAGCTATTAAGAAGAGGTGGCAAGAATACACAGAAGAACTATACAAAAAAGATCTTCATGACCCAGATAACCACAATGGTGTGATCACTCACCTACAGCCAGATATCCTCCATCTTGGGACTTAGGAAGCATCACTACGAACAAAGCTAGTGGAGGTGATCGAATTCCAGTTGAGCTATTTCAAATCCTGAAAGATGATGCTGTGAAAGTGCTGAACTCAATATGCCAGCAAACCTGGAAAACTCAGCAGTGGCCACAGGACTGGAAAAGGTCAGTGTTCATTCCAGTCCCAAAGAAAGACAGTGCAAAAGATTGTTCAAACTACCACAAAATTGCACTCATCTCATACGCTAGCAAAGTAATGCTCAAAATTCTCCAAGCCAGGCTTTAGCATTACGTGAACTGTGAACATACAGATGTTCAAGCTGGATTTAGAAAAGGCAGAGAAACCAGAGATCAAATTGCCAACATCTGTTGGATCATCAAAAAAGCAAGAGAGTTCCAGAAAAACGTCTACTTCTGCTTTATTAACTATGCCAAAGCCTTTGACTGTGTGGATCACAACAAACTGTGAAAAGTAGACGGGAATACCAGACCACCTGACCTGCCTCCTGAGAAATGTGTATGCAAGTCAGGAAGCAGCAGTTAGAACGGGAGATGGAAGAACAGACTGGCTTCAAATAGGGAAAGGAGTACATCAAGGCTGTATACTGTCACCCTGCTCATTTAACTTACATGCAGAGTACGTCATGCAAAATACTGGGCTGGATGAAGCACAAACTAGAATCAGATTTCTGGGAGAAATATCAATAAATTCAGATATGCAGATGACACCACCCTTATGGCAGAAAGACTTCCCTGGTGGCTCATACAGCAAAGTGTCCCCCCAACACGGCAGAAGACCTGGGTTCAACCCCTGGGACAGGAAAATCTCCAGGAGAAGGAAATGGCAACCCACTCTAGTATTCTTGCTTGGAAAATCCCATGGATGGAGGGGCCTGGTAGGCTACCATCCATGGGGTCACAAAGAGTTGGACACGACTGAGCGACTTCATTTTCACTATGGCAGAAAGTGAACAAGAACTAGAGAGTCTCTTGATGAAAGCTAAGAGGAGAGCGAAAAAGTTGGCTTAAAACTCAACATTCAGAAAACTAACATCATGGCATCCCGTCCCATCACTTCATGGCAAATAGATGGGGAAACAATGGAAACACGAGAGACTTTATTTTGGGGGCACTCTCAAATCACTGCAGATGATGAATACAGCTATGAAATTAAAAGATACTTGCTCCTTGGAAGAAAAGCTATGACCAGTCTAGAAGAGAAGCAGAGACATTACTTTGCTGACAAAGATCTGCCTAGTCAAAGCTATGATTTTTCCAGTACTCGTGTGTGGATGTGAGAGTTGGACTATAAAGAAAGCTGAGAGCTGAAGAATTGATGCTTTTGAACTGTGGTGTTGGAGAAGACTCTTGAGAGTCCCTTGGACTGCAAGGTGATCCCACTAGCCAATCCTCAAGGAAATCAGTCTTGAATATTCATTGGAAGGACTGATGCTGAAGCTGAAACTCCAATACTTTGGCCACCTGATGTGAAGAGCTGACTCATTGGAAAAGGCCCTGATGCTGGGAAAGGTTGAAGGCAGGAGGCAAAGGGGATGACAGAGAATGAGATGGTTGGATGGCATCAGCGACTCAATCCACATGAGTTTGAGTACGCTCCAGGAGTGGTGATGGAAAGGGAAGCCTGGCGTTCTGTAGTCCATGGGGTCACATACAGTCGGACATGACTGAGCGACTGAACTGAACTGATCTCCACTGCTAACATTAACTCACACTCTTCTCCATTGCTAGCTTATTTCCTTTTAGCAGTTAGTTCATGCAATGTTTCTCTAACTCTGCCGGGTCATGAACAAACGTAGTGCTTTTCCCCTCAGTCTCTTAAAAGACAGTGTAACTTAGTAGTTTATACATCTTAACATTGACATGAAGTCTATCTATGTTCTTACGTTAGTCCTATCATTTACTAGCTGTGTGGTCCCATACACGGGAGTCCCTAGTGGCTCAGCATGTCATCTGCCTGCAATGCAGGTGACACGAGTTCAACCTCTGGGTCTGGGAGATTCCCCTTGAGAAGGAAATGGCCACTCCAATATTCTTGCCTGGAGAAACTCATGGACAGAGGAGCCTGCAGGCCACCACCCATCAGGTTGCTAAGAGTCTGACACAACTTAGTGACCAAACTACCGCTACCCAGACACATCTATCCCTTGTCTTCCTTTGTAAAATTAGGAACATTGCTTTAAGGACCTAATTATATATGCTTAGTTTAAAAATTAGCACACTTCTACACACTGGTCCATTTCCTGGAAAATACTGTGATCAGAAAGATATAACTTGTCTTTGTCCTGTAAACATAAAGTATAATAAGGGACTTCCCTGTAGCTCAAACGGTAACTAATCTGCCTGTGATGCAGGAGACCGGGGTTTGATCCATGGGTCAGGAAGATCCTCTGGAGAAGGAAATGACAGTCCACTCCAGTATTTTTGCCTGGATGGACAGAGAAGCCTGGCAGGCTACAATTCATGGGGTCGCAAAGAGTTGGACACAACTGAGTGACTAACACACATAATACAGAAACAAGAGATTTTTCATGATATGTATTATGAATAAAATAAAGGGAATGATGCTTTAAAAAAGTGACTAATCAAGAAGACATATGACATGATTAGAGATGCACTCTAGAAAGAAGCAACAGTTGAGACTACATAAATGGGTGGAGGAAGCCAGCCAAGTCCAGACTTCCCAAGAGGGCATTCTAAGCATGTGGTTCAGCAGGTGCAAAGGCTCTAAAGCTTCTGGGAGCTTGAGTCTTAGAAGAAAAACACAAAGGCCGGAGCAAAGGAAATGATGAAACAGATAGTAGGTGAGTGATCCAAGTGCTAGGCATGGATGTAAACTGCACTTGAAGACTACACAGGATGCCTTCCATTTACTTCTCTGAGTTCCCCTCCACCCTTCTGCATCCCATCTTGTGCCCAGGAAGCTCACTTCCACTCCAACAGAAGGATCCTTTCCAGCTGGGTCCAGCCAGTGTAGGCTACTAGCTGGAGGTCTGAAGAGTGGAGGAGAGTGGGGCAGGGGTGAGGAGTCCCCCTACTGTTTTCCTATTAAATCCCTAGTGTGCTCTTCTATTAACGCCACAGCTCCTTTAGTTGTCCTCCATCCAACTACATTCTTCAGAATCCTGTGAAGTGCTCTCTCTGCTTGTACCTTCAGGCCTTGAGGTGGGAATGTTCCCCCTTGTTTGTCCTTCCCAGGTTTTGTTCTATGTAGTACGATGCCAATTATTTCCTTAAACCTTGCCTACAAGTGTATAAGGCATTCCTGGGTGGTGCAGAGGTAACGAATCAGACTGCCAGTGCAGGAGCCACAGGAGAGGAGGTTTGATCCCTAGGACAGAAAGACCCCCGGAGGAGGAAATGGCAGTCCACCCCAGTACTGACCTTTATCATACCTTGTGCTGTATGCTCAGCCATTCCCAACTCTCTGTGGCCCAATGGACTGTAGCCTGCAAGGTTCTTCTGTACATGGGATTTCCCAGGCAGCAATATTGAAGTGGATTGCGTGCCCTCCTCCAGGGGATCTTCTCGACCCAGGTATCGAACCCATGTCTCTTATGTCTCCGGCATTAGCAGGTGGGTTCTTTACCACTAGCACCACCTGGGAAGCCTTACCTTCAGTTCAGTTCAGTTCAGTCGCTCAGTCGTGTCCGACTCTTCGCGACCCCATGAATCGCAGCACGCCAGGCCTCCCTGTCCATCACCATCTCCCGGAGTTCACCCAGACTCACGTCCATCGA